>JACAZI010000019.1:3000000-3334233 GCA_014462655.1 Mycena venus
AATAACCCAGCATCCACGTCTTCAATACAACAGAACCTTGTTGAAGGAATAGGCAACCAAACCAAACCGTGAAGAAGAACAGCGAATGGCCGCCGGCCATGGCGGAGAGATACATTTTCACTAGACGAACACATCAGTTCAAGAAAAAAGAAGAAGAAAGTAGCGGTGACAACGAACGGGCAGACGCCCCAACATGGCCGAGTTGGATTTCTTCTGCCACGATGAGCTTTCCATCCGCAGGCTTGGCACTTGGGGTTCCGGCGTCAATCTCCTGTTGTGCTTTGTCCAGGACTTGTTCGTCCTCGCGAATCTGGGCTGCCAAGGGTTCACGCTTCGACAGTTTTGATATGGAGCCTTGGCTACGGATTCGGCCATCAGCCCCGAAGCTGACGACGAAGTCCGCGATCGGGCGAGTCAAAGCAACATTGTGTGTCTAGGTTGTTGTGTAGACGCAAAAAATTTCGATCGATAAACCTTACTCACGACAAGGATGATGGTTCGATTTTCTGTTCATCGTTGTCAGCGCCGGGAGGTTCAGTTCATTAAGACAGCTACGTACCCATCAGATCGCCATTAAAACATTTTTCAACGATCCATTGTGCGGTATGGACGCTGTTGGCAAGTCAGTGTGGAAGCAATGCAGGAAACACAGTGGAACTTTCTCAAGGGCGGCGAGAACATCATCGAGCAATAGAATGCCAGCTTTTGAATACTATCGGAAGTTGTTATAGAGGTTACTTGGAATTTAGAAGTCACTTACAACAGCCCTGGCCAGGGTAAGCCTGGCTTTTTGCCCTCCCGATAACGTCAGACCTGCAAACATCAAGTAAAGGCACACCCCCGAAACGAAAATTCCCACACCTTTCTCCCCAACCTCAGTTTCGTCCCCCGCTTGAAACAAAGCAAGATCGGGCTCCAAGGCGCACTGATACAAAACCTTCTTGTAACGCTCTTCATCATATGTGGTATCGAAAACGATGTTGGAGCGAATAGTTTCGTTGAGCACCCAAGACTCTTGAGCAGCATACGCGACGCCAGAGTTCCGGGGAAGATTGTACCAAGAATCGGGTGACGACGGAATGAAGTGCATTTCCCCTTTGTATAATGACCTCAGTTCCCCGTAGTCACGAAAGAAATATAACCCACCCAAAAGCGCCATGAGCAGCGACGTCTTGCCTGTCGCCGGCCGATGAGTGTCACGACTTCAGAACAATAAGGACCGGCCCGCACCTGATCCAGTTGGCCCAACCACCAAGTTAATTCTGCCCCGCAGAAAGAGAAGTTCACCCTCGATTTTCAATAGGAATTGACGTTGCGAGCGCATCAGGGATCCATCGGACATTTTGGACCAAGCGAAAGTGGCGTTACGAAAGCCAATCCGTTCATCAGTGGATGAACCGGGAGTGAAGAAGGCTGTAGTCTCTTTCTCGTCAAAGGCGTCTAGCAATTCGGTCTGTGTTGATGTTCGGTAAGATTTTCGGCATGGGTCGTAGTTTCTAATCATGACCTACTTTCTTCAAAAAGTCGTCTACGCGATCCAGAGAGACCTTGCCTGTTATCACGCTATTTAACCGGTAGGTGATCTGAATATTGTTCATTCAGCACGGGCGAAGATGCATGTGTCAACGGGACCATACTTGCTCAATATTGTCCCTGAAGCCCCATTAGCACTTGATAACGGAAAGGGTTACCAGTGCGATGTTACCTCAAAATATCGAACACCGTCATACTCGAAAAAGACTTTTGACGCATTGAGCGGCTGGCGCATAATCAAGGTCTTTGTGGGAGTTAGCTAAGCCGGAAAAATCCCGTTGGACGAATAGACTGACGCTAGGTAGAAACATTTAGAATACAAAATGTAGTTTTCAACGAGGAGACGTACTAGGTGGCGTAGGTAACGGTCATTGTGACAACCTTGCGATGCAAAATTTTCAGAAGAGACAAGTCATGATAATAAGGAGATGCGCACGGGAATGATATAGCTGTATCAATTTCAGTGAACAACTTAACAGGTGTATTAGTTGACGCACTTGATGAGACCGTTAGCCAAATCCAACATGCGTCGTTTCCGTGTCCACGTAAGCTCGGTATCTCTCTATTCTCCATCAGAACCCGTCGTCGAAGTCAAAAGATGTCGGATACCTTGTCCCCGATCCGGGCTTTCATCTTTTCTTCCCACCCGAAAAGTTTGATCTTGACGAGGCGAGCTATGAGCAACGGCAGGAAACGCCGGACGGGTGACTAACCATGCGGAGAACATTTACAGCTACGAGTCGCGTCAATACGGGCGTGATAATTCTGAAAAAGATGGCAAGCTACGGACCCTCAGTAACCGATTGAACCCTATCGTCCGTCCGCTTCAGTCTCTCCCTTTGTACCGACTGAACCAGTTTCGCCACTGAAATATATGGTATATGAGCAAGATGGGATAGCCCGAAATGATGAAAACGAACTATAGCCAGGTACAGGAACAAGCAATATGATCGACGCAACACCGACCCAGACCGACCATCCCAATATATCGTATAGGAACCAGATCCCGAGTGCTAGCTGAAGCGGAATGGAAATGAGGAGGTGCAAAAAATCCCTGGCTTCAACTACAGGCCGTCAGACCGGCTGCGTCAAGCAAAACAGGCAATAAGACCGGAAGATACGCACCTATGTTTCCCAAATCGACAGTAACCAAGTTATTGATCTTCCCAACCAGATTTCCGTCCGATTTCTTGGTTGCTTCCTGCTTCGCGGGTTGAGGCGACGATGCTGCTGGCTTGCTCGACGCCGATTTGATGCTCGACGTGCTCGCCTGCGCGGTAGCGGAGCCAGCCTCTGACCGGGACGAGCTGCTTTCATCATTTTCCGGCGTCACAGTTGCGTCCGTGCTGCTGCTATCGCCATCGGACGGAGCCGCGGATGGAGATGGAGGTCCCTCAACAGCGGGGAGGTCGTCGGCGCTTTCCGTGGAGGTGGTATCGGCCTTCACGCGGATCCGCAAGCTGGGAGTGGAATGTGTTCAGTAGGTTCGGTCTCACTCGATAGCCCTCGCACTTGCCTGTGGGCGAACACAAGCTGAGTAATAATGGCCTCGGTTCGGACAAGAGATCGAGTCTGAAATGGACTATCAGCTGAGGCATACGAGAGCGTTATACAGACATGACGAACGTTGATGAAGATATAGCATTGGAACGCAAGCGATCCTGAAAAAAACGGCAGTTATTCCTGTTTCGTTTGCAGGGAAGAAGGGTCGGATACCAATGACTGGCCCGAGAAAAATCATTGCAATCCAAACCCAGGGACGAACAACAGAGCCTTCCTCCCGTGTTTCGATATACCTACGCGCGCGGCGCGAAAGTCAGAAGAACGAATGAATATGATGCACGCAAACTCTTACTGAAGCAACTGCTTCATCGCAAATGGACTGTTTGGTTCATGTAACTCAATCAACACTCGTAGAAGTGAAAAAGCGTACCCGAAAAAATTGCTGGTGTTTCTCAAAAGTAGGAGACCCGCCAGCATTGTGAAATCGCGGCGGAAGACGCGCATCAATCCAAAGAAAATATGGCGACGCGATTTATTCCCAGAGAATTTGTCCAAATACTGATATGTAGTGAGGTGTTAATGCATGACGAGTGGAGGTATGAAGTATGCGTGACTTCACCTTGAAGCTTCTATTTTTGAGGTATACGGAGGCGTCGGTGTCGCAGAGAGGATAGAGCTGATCTTCCTGTACTTGGGATTCGCGATGGGCGAGGAAAATGATATGATCCAGGAAGAAATAGAAGGCGAAAGAAAAGTTGGAGGCGGTCTGTTCTGGATTCGGTACCTTCATAGGGTTCTTTGCTCAAAGTCGTCAAAATCAGCCTCACAGAAGTGAATATGCGAGACGAACCAATGGATCGACAGGAATATATTGCCGAGGCGTGAAGAGTGGAATTACCACTGCAGTGACAAAGAGGAGCGCGATCTTGGCCCACAATCTCCGCCCTTCGCTGCGATCCGCTGGAACGCCAGTAAAGGTGGCCAGAGGGACGAGGTCCCGATAGGCATACACGCAAAACGCGAGGAAGAGAACGCAGTTCGCGTGTCGAATCAATCGATGGCGCGTATTCCTGGGACTGACGGATAGAAATGACAAAGCCGACGCGTAGACCTATGCTAACGTCAGAATTTCTCGGATACCCCGAATACGGACTCGGAAACTCACATAAGGAGCACTCAGTAGTAGTCCCCAGCCTAATCCAACATTCAGCCTGGTCCCAGATCCGTCGGCCAACGGAAAGATCGACAGGACGAGGAGACCCAGACAGCCAAGCAGGCGCATCACACGGAACCATAGAATAACACCTTTCCCAATTCCTGGAGGGGGGATCTTCTCTGCTCGCTCCTCCAGCATCCCGATGTGGGCGAGTAGGTCACTGACAGACTTGAGGGCGAGAACAGAGTGAAGGAGCAAGAGAGACGCTGAAATTGCTGTAGCAAAAACAGGAGCGAGGAATAGCTTTTCTCCTGCTAGGTTGGATACATGGATGGTGGCCATAACGGCCTGGGTAACAGGCGAGAAATCCATCCTTGACCCACACGTACAAGAGGGAGATACGAGTCAGCATAAATATAGCCATCGCGGATCATCAATCATCTCGCTTAAATTTGCCGAAGATGTGCGGTCGTGCGGAGTGTCGCGATTGAAATTTTTAACAAATGGCACCACCGCGCAAAACAAGGCGGGCCGTGGACTCACAGTAGTAATCGATTGCTGTAGTGAATCCGTCCAGCTTTCAGAACCTTGAGTTGAAGACTTTGTGTAAATTTGATGTTATCGCTTGTTCACACGGGTCCGTTCAACGTCTTGCGGCGATTTCACATGCGGTCTCATTCGCCGCATGCTCTGGCATGTTGTGCTAAATTAAGCGCCGCGGAACTCACGCCACAAGAGTGATTTTTTTATCCTTGCTTTTTGAAGACCCAGACTCAGACCACCCAGGCAATGACCGCCAAAGTTACACAAAAGGGCCACTTAGGAGGTTTATTCCTAGGACCAAAAACCGCCTCAAAGGCCACATCTGCGAGGCAGACAATTGTCAAGTATTAGTCGTCCTTCCTGTTTAGGTAACAATTACCGCCAGGTGCCGACCATCACCATAATCAAATCCACCTAGGGACCTACCTTAGGGGACCTGAGAGATAGGTGTTCTTGTAGAAGTAAAACACACCTAACAGGTCCGCGTCGGAGATGAAGTTGTGTCTCCCTAAAAGGGAGGCTTGATGGGTTCTTTCTGGCGCGCCGCCTCCGCCTCCGCTCTTACCGTCATTTCCAGATAATTTGCTGGCTGGTCGATGCCGCTTCCTCAGGTCTTGTGGTCATTTATCTTGGGCAATATCATGCTGAATGAATTTGTGACAACTAAATTTCAGCCATTTACGGCTTCCTGTTTGCCTTGTGGCCGCCTCCTTGCTCCCTTTCGCTTCAAATTCTTGCTTCAGTGTAGCTTTCTGGGTAGGTTTCCTTCTCCAAATTGTCTCCTGTCCAACCAAGGTTAATTTTCTCTGCATTTTTGCCCTCACGATCTCAGGAATATCGTTCGATGGGCCCTCCGCCGTTGCCTGAAATTTTTCGTATTTCTCTGCCTGCACTACCTCAGCTGCTACCCTTGGTCTTCCACTATGTCCGGATGAACAAGTGTTTCCTTCTAGAAATTAACATCCTCTGTTCTATGGCTTCATACCCTGCTCTGCCTTTCGCTTCCAATTTAGGACCCAGGAGTGTGCTGTGAGCGGCTATGGCTTATCTAGTGTTATCCTTTGACTTGGTTCCATTTGACAGTCATAGAGGCGTTGGAGGCGGTCGCCTCCTTCGTCCCTCGATCGTAGGCCACAATTTTTTTCCGTCCAGGTTTGTGGTAGATTCTTGATTGAGTCCTTTCCTCCATGGGGACTTTTCTGCTTGTTGAATCGCCTTACATTTCCGTGGCACCAATTCAATTTCGGCATACTGTTGGTGAAATTCTACGATAGTTTTGCTGCGGCCAAGGCTTTATTCCGAAGCACTCGCATGAGATTAACAAAAATGCAGGCTAGTCGATGATCTACTTCACTCCCTTCAATCCTACATACCATGTCCGGCTTTACCTGCTAAGCCGTTGGAGGCGTACTTGTTGAATTTCGGTAGGCCCTAAATGTAGTCTCCTTGGTATCTGCTAGATTTGGTTCACTGGGGTTCGGATACCGAAGCTGGGGTATTTTAATTGTGAAGTCTCTGATCTGCTGATCGGAGGCGGCGTAGGCCGCCTCGACGAACTGTTCTGGAGTCTACAAGCAACATTAAACGGATTATTGATTTGTGAATTGCTGAAGCAAGGCATATTGGGTATAGATACTAAATGAGAACGATGGCAACAGCAATTGAGCACATCCCGGAACTAAATGTTGAATTTCGAGCTTTCCTCTCCCCGAGAGTTTTTGCCACAAAACGGTCAGTCGGTGCTCGAATAGACACTATAGACCTTATAAAACATACATGGAGACTTTCAGGACTGTAACTTCATTCAAGGTGTTGTAGATGGATCTCCTACCGATTTCAACTGTAAACCTTGGTGGAACTTGGTGTGCATTCTTGCACCGTGAATTACGCACTCCAGACAACCCGGGAAGGTAAGAATTGTGCCCCAATTCTTGAGGGGAAGGAGTAAGGCTATTTTTTGGGGCCTGGGTCAGAATATTTTGTTCAGTATTGCAGGCGGCGTATATAATGAATAGATGATATCAGAATACACCGTGAAGAAGAGACCAAAGCCAGGCCGACAATTGAATGCCAGAGGCAGCTGCTGCTTCCGTCGCTGTCTGCCGGGAGCTACAGACAGTTGAATGAAGCTTTCGAGGAAGGAATGAGCAGATAAAAGAGAGGGGTTCAGATCTGAATGTTCAGAGGCGAGGCAAAAAGGGCAGGGTGGGGGTCACCGCACTGCGGAGCAGTCCGAATAAACATTGTCCTACCGTAAAATATTTCCTGTGGACGGAATACTGAACAGATTGCAAGAGCTGCAGAAGTCAAAGGACATCGGCAGCCAAACACAGTCCCAAAATCTTGCAACGAAAGTCAATGGACCTTGGTTTGGCATATTTCCCGCCGTACTTTATCCCATGGTATGCCCGTAAACAGTTATGCAGCCCGCCAAAAATGAATCAAAACTGGGGGCCTTACAATGTATGTAGTGCGGCGGTATTTCCCCCGTTTGTCCTCATCGAGGATAACGGTGGAAGTGCCCGCCCAGCTCCTTGTGTTACTCCAACAGTCAAATCAAACCTGAAGGAAAAAAATGAGGCTTCTTGAGGTACAGGACGTATAGAAAGGAGGGTGTTACCGCCAACATATTCTGCTGCTGGAAAGACACTCGCATCAAGGTTGGATTGAAGGATAACACTTCTAATCGCAGTACCTAATTACAAAATTTGCACCAAAGGTGGGCGAAATATAGCTCCGATTCAAAAGCGGCGGATGCGTCCGCAATCTCCTGAGATTCGAAGCACAGTTAACCTGGACCTAGATGGATAGAAAATTATCATTAGAAAATAACTGCTCTATGTGCAGTAGTGAAGTTACGAATGACAGGTAAATCGGGGGCAAAATCGAGTGGCGGATGTCCGCCGCTGCGTGCAAGGGGAAGTTACAAGGTCCTGATTTTTCTTTGCCAGCAATGCAAGGGAAGATGTCAGAAGAGAGCAGAGGGAAATTCGGAACTAACTCAGAGGTTGAAGGCCGTCCGAGGCGCCCGATGTGGTACGCGGCGGTGGCTGGCAGCCATATATTTCCCAACAGGGAAGCACGACACATACTTGACTAATGTCCGCCTGGCGGACGTGGCCTCTTAGGGGGTTTTTAGTCCCAGAAATAAACCCCCCTGAGAGGGAAGCCTTTTACGAAACTTTGGCGGTCATTCCCTAGGTGACTCCTTCCCTTATTCACTGAATTCCCAAGATGATAGGTATCGTGGAAACCACCAAGAATTTGCCTCCGAGCTCAATGATGGCAGATGAGGCACTCCATTATATTAGAAGAGTTTGTGGAGACAAATCATCCATCCCCAATCCATACACACAAAATTCCAAAATTCGAACAATTCAACCGTTTATCAAACACCCGGCTCGCGTTCCAATCCTCATTTATAACACCGTGGCGCGGCAGTCGATATCGTTTGTAGTGCCTAGATCACACTTAGAAGGGGGAACCAATGACATACAACGCATTGCTCACATCGAACCACCTTTCACATTTAGTCGAGATGAGCGCGTTTCAAACGTTAATCTCATGGGGGAAAACACACCTCCTTCTGCACGGCGGCGCGACAGTCAATATCATTGGTTGTGCCTGGGAAACGAAACATGAGTGAAGCCCGAAATTCGGAGCAACTGCAACGCTAACATCGGGCGATCTACGCGGTCCGGATTCAACGGACTGCAAGTATAGTAACCTAGGATTTGACTTACCGCCACGGGTTGAGCAGCAATGCCTGGACTGACGGTAAGGATGAGAGCGATGAGGAAGCACTGGAGTCCTTTCATGTCTAGTGGAGTGAATGGGGGGCTGGAATGCAAAATTCGCGACTTAAATACGCCAGGAAGACCGGACTGGCCGACTAGTATCATAAGTCGCCGTTGATTGAAGAAATGGTGGCGCAGCGGGGAGTCGTGGGCGCTGATGAGTTCATCAAGTCGCCGTCGAAAATGAATTGTACCTGAATGGTGAATCGCGAGGACCGCGGAGAATCAACCGCTCAGATGATGTACTAACGAACGTCGAACGACCATTTGAACTCCATCCAGACGGGCCGTGGTTCGGAGGCTGACGAGCCTTGAATACGATGGCTGTCCAAGTACTTAAAACCCTTGAGGAGAAACTTCGTACGCATTCCGGAGAAAAGGCAGTAGCGTTAAAACCCGGACCCGAGGTCGTTAAATCTTGAATCCTTGAATCAGATGCGGATGAGATGCGCCTCCGGTGCTAGCAGAGTGGTGCAGGTGGTTAGCTTCATTGGTATCGATTAGGGTAACGGTGAGTCACTTATATTAGGAGATACAGATACGCCCCGAGTGCCACCAGTTGATCGTGCCAATGTCCGTCACTCAGTGAGGGTATAATTTATAATTTTTGCGGAGGATTGAATAAAAAACCGGCCGGACCTGAGGCAGGACTTGGTGAATGAACTGAGTTCTTCATAACTTGAATCAAAAAGCAGGTGTAATTGAGTAGCTCAGATCGCGCTCCAAAGTTTTGTGAACCCGTCGAGCATGGAGATGGTGGGAGCCAAGGTTGGTCACGTCGTCCATTAGATGGCACAATAGAACAAAACAACCACGCACTCTTGTACCTCTTGTGTACCCCAATCACGATGATCCCCTCCGGAGTTGTTCCTGCATTTTGAACTTACTGGCCCTGTTCCATCTCGAAAGAGATGAGGGAGATAGCTGACACCGGTCCTCTGTGAGAATGCCACTCGCATGCCTAATTTTCAGTGTTCGCAGGCATGGGTCGCACGGGGCTTCGACAATGCACAATTCCTTGAAGTTCAACCAGCTGGCCGACGAAAAAGTAAATGTATTCTTATTCCAATCGAACTTCATCCTTATCGCAATATTATGTACAAGGTAAAAGACGGAGCCTTTCTGCGGGCTATCTTGGATCACGACTATCAAACATCGAAGGAAGAAATTTTGGCCAGACTACCTGCGATTATCATTAGGGACTCAAAACCTTGAAGTGTTCTTCACTAGGCTCGTGACCATCCGCTTCTTCACGTCGCTGTGCTATTCAATTTCAATTCAATTCAATTTCCATTATAGTGCTGCGGGCCCATTGGGGCCCATGTCGCACTTTGACTGAGTACAGGAATGTGTCTAGCTGGCATGAAGCACTGCATTCCGAGGCCCTGTAGGCACGGTGGGTCCACGTGAGTCTACATCTGTCTACGTCGGCCGATCCCCTGTAGGCCGAGTCTGCCGACGTGAGGTAGGCCAAATTGGGCCTACTTGGGCCTACCCTCTGCCTACCAGGCTCCCCTATCCTGGTAACCGGGCGTTGTGTTGCTGTTGCCACATTCCCACTTGGCTAATATTACTCTTACCGGTTGCCATGTTCCCACGAAGTCAATATTTTATTAATTGGTCAACTACCGGGACATACCGTGGCAATTTCTGTAAGTTAGCCGAGGTTAGCCGTGAGTGAGCCGAGGGATTGACAGCCGTGGGCTGTGTCATTAAAAATAATTGTATTCCCACACTCAGTGGTTATACAGCGAAGCAAGAGCGTGTTTTAACATGGCTTGGACCAGAAACAGAGCTTAGGATGCCGTGAAATCATTGATTTATCTGTAGGGTGGGTCTACCTCTGCCTACAAGGGTAGGCAGACCCTGTGCCTACAACCCCACGGAACGCAGTGAAGGAAGTCATAGGTAGGTGGCATACTCGGAGGGAGAGGGCAGAGGTATGCGCAGAGGGAGGTATGATAAATTTATGTATGGTTGTGGTCATGGCGTTGATAAAAAGGAACTCGGTATGCTAATAATATCTAGTGGGGTAAGAAAGTAAGTAAAGTAGGGGAAAGGAGGTCTAGAGGGCGTAACGGGGGGAATCGACCTGTGTCACGTACAAAGGAGAGGACGGGGGGCGGCGTCATGTTTGGTGGAGATAAGGCGGTGGAGGGAGAGGCGGGCGGTGCCAACACGCATGATGAGGGCGAGGCCTTGAGCACGGTACTCGGGGCAGGTGAGGAGGAAATGGGGTACAGACTCGGGGACAGCGCAACGGGGGGCACAGGGGGGGGATGATGCGAGTTTGAATCGATGGAGGAAAGTGTTCAGCCCGATGTGGCCTACGCGCAGCTGGGTGAGCATGCTGCACTGCGGTCGGCTCAGTCCCTTGTACAGCCTCGAGATGGTTTTGGACAGGAGCGCGGAGTCGAATGCCGCGATGCGGGGAGGTGGCCCATTCGTCATGCAAGCGCACCACGAACGCCTTGGTGCCAGATGTGATGGTCGCCGCTCTGCTAATCGGGAGTGGGGACTCGAAGACCTTGATCCGCGAGGAGAGGGGGGATGAGCTTCCTTGTGTGGCGTCCTTTGCGCATGCGTCGACGGCCTTGTTGCCCGTGATGCCGACGTGTGCCGGGACCCAGTGGATCCGGACTTTGAGGGTGCGTCGGACTCGGCAGAGGTGAGCGAGGAGGATCACGTTGTGAAGCAGCTGGGTTGGCATTTTCGGTGATGCCGCAAAATGAGGTTGGACTTCGTATTTTCAACCCGCCTTCAAAAAAAGTGAAAAAAGTTGTGTAAAGAAAGATGAATATTTTTGAATTCTGAATCAGAGAAAACCAACTTGTTTTTCATTTGACCTAAAAACAAGTGCCGCTCATCTGAATCCAAATTGAAAATGATACAACTTTCTCTATATAACTCGAGGCCCTCGAGGTGTTGTTCTAAAGTTATGGAAAAGTGGATGAGAGATGAAAATAACAAGTCCAAAATCTCATTTGGCACCATCAGCCAAAATGACGACCAGATGTTCCAGTCGTTACTCACTGATCTTTCTTGCCCTTGTGATCAGTGCGTGGGACACGACTGGTCGCGAGTCTAGTCCTTCACCTACATAACTTGCCCCTGCGACAGCTGCCTTGCTCCCATATTTCATCTCCAATTTCAGTTGGGGCGGCGGATGAGTTGCTCAAAGTGTATCCAAAGCGGTGGTAGGAGGCAAGGTTGTTTGTGGTTACCTGTTTGACTCTGAGCAACGGCATCTCGGCAATCGGTACACAATTTCAAATCCAAATCACTCTTCCGCCGCACTCATCGACAAGTTACCGATGGCTGCTATGACCGGACAAATGATGGCTTCCCTTACAGCAAATTCTATGTTTACTCCTAAGTATGCCATTGCGGAACGCCAAAAACTCTTCCAGAGTCGTTCACTTTGTCAACTCCATCCACTCCTTCAACAAGCACTTGACACTGTCCGCGTCCTTCATACATCGGCCTCTGCATAACCCACTTGATCAACGGAGACAATATAAATCTGTGTTACCCGGTATCGGAATCTGCCACATGAATCAACATCTTTCTCTGCTGGCGTTCCTGCCGACGATTACTCCCAGCTCAAGTTTTGACCGCAGTATTCTGATATCAGGCCATCTATGCTTTATTTTTCTTTTGTGCGGGAATTACCGGCTGATATCATGGCTTGCTGTCTTTTGCTGGTCTCTAGTTGCAGATATCTTCGGGTGAATCATGATTCAGGCTTGGAAAGTGCGTTCCCGCCGTTCGCGTAAGTACCCACCAGGTTTTGATGAGGACAACTCTGACGCTAATAACTTCTTTTTTTAGGTGTACTCAACGTGTAACTGAAATCCTCAAATAGGCTCTACATATCACCATCCTCCGTTTCCCGAGGACGGCAGTCAAGATCTGCACATCACCATCGAAGATCCCTCCCATGTCATAAAGCGTCTTCGCCCGCGATGGTTCTCCCCTATTTCCCTCACACTCTTTCCACTCTTCCTCCTTCTTTGCCTCCTCTATTGTTTTCTTCATTGCTTCCCTTGGAATGGACTCTAAAGAGACACTCGCTGCGATGGTGCTTGGCCGGTGAGATAACTTCCAACGTCTTGGGCTATTCACAATTGTCCGACATACTTGCAGCCAGCTCACTGATGATTTCCTACTTGTTGGACCGACGATTTTGTGCTACGACCACCTGCTCACTCTGCGGTCCGAAATCCATTTCGTGTGGGAGAAGCCCAAACGACTCAGCTCCTTCCTCTTCATTGTTCTTCGCTACGTGTGTCTGTTGAGCAACATTGGAATGATTGGGCTGAGATTCGGACCTGTGCCGCTTGAGGTATGGATGATTCTATGGTTTCCTGGACGAGGACTGATAATTGTGGTTCCCTTGAATCAGAGGTAGAGCCACAATCCACCAACATCTCCTCCTCCTCTCAGTTACGCTTCAGGTGTCACGCAATGTTCGTCACGAATACAGTGCTGCTTATTCTCCAAAATGTCCTAGTTGGAAGTAAGTTTGAACGTTGAACAAGCTCATTTCAAAGTTCAAGCGACAATTCATCTCAACGACAATTAGACATCCTCGGACTCCGTGTCTATGTCATGTACAATTTCAGCAAGCTGGTGCTTTTATTTCTGATCGGCACTGGAGTGGTAACAGTTGCTCTTGCTGCGGTACGTGGATCACTCACCTCTTTCCCTTGAAACCGCTAATTTGGTCCAATTGGAGTGGTCTATCTCTGGTGAAACCTGGGTGGCGACACAGACTTCTGGCTGTGAGTTTCAATTGTCAAAGGGAAGGTTCGCTGTTTAAGCACTCTGAAAAGGTGCCGCCGCTGATCACTGGCACTCCCCAGCGCGATCCGTAAGTCCCCCCGGAAAGAATCTCCCCCACTCGGTTTAAGTTGCGTTCACTGGCAGGAATGGCTGGTGCATGGGAGGCACAGTGCACTATTTCCCTGCCTTTGCCTTAGCCTGCCGAACTCACCTCGTCCACTTCTAGATTATTTTGCGACGTGATTGTCTTTGCATTCACCGTGATACGGTCGTACAACCAACCATTCAAAATTCGCGGCTCTATTCTCGATTACATGCTCCGGGATGGTCAGTCCGTGCGTCTGTCTCTCAATGGATAACATTTATCTGAATCGCAGGGGCATTGTACTTTGCGTAAGTGAATTATACGTAGCCCTCCAGCAAAATGAGCATATAATGCCTCACAGCGTTTTAGCGTTTGTCAACCTCGGGAATATTCTTATGTTCTATGCGAGTAATTTTCCTGCCCGTAAGTGATGCGGCTGTTGACTGTTTTGTCTTCATTAGCTTGGTGATGTGAGAGTTTCGCTGCTCTTCGTTGCCAAAATTAAAGTCCTACAGCCCTGGACAGCATCTAGCCTCTCCTGGTTCACATCGACGTAAGGCATCTTCAATTCGAAGGTCAAACTCACTTATTGATTCACAGACTATCGGTGACCATGGTTTCTCGTCTCATGCTTCACCTGCACCAGGTTACGGATCTCGGCGTATTGACGCAGCACGATGCGGAGACCTCCGTACACTTCAGGTCGAGTGATGAGGGGTCTGGGGTCTGCACACAGGATTGAGTAACTTCTTTGGCGCCCGGGAAACGGACATTGGGCCTTTATAAAAAAGTTGAATCACACTCTTTCTAAAAATCAAACTGTCTGTAGCTTTTGAATTCACTTTCTGGGCGTGCTGAGAAAAATAAATCGCAACTCGGCGATAAAAAACTGTGGAACGATCTGGTGGCAGGGGTTTGATACAGCAGCTCCTGGATAAAGCAGATGCGCGCCGAGCGTGACGAGGCCTTCCCCTTCATGTCTGCCGGACGTGTAAAGTTGATCAGTTTGGCGAGAAATACAAGACAAAAATTCTACCACCTTTGCCATGGCTTGAGCTGGAATCGAACGAGCGAAGTCTGCCAGTACACCATCACATCTCTGGCACGATTTACAGATGCGCTCAGGCGCCACTAAGCCTCGTAGCTCGCCTGCAGTAGGCAAAAAAGTTGATCGGTTCTCCGAAGATTGATGACAAAAACGCAAGTCGCGCAATATCTGCATATAGCCTGGGCTCGAATCGAACGAGTTAAGTCTACTGTCAAAATGCAGATATGCGCCGGCGCTACCAAGCCTTTCCAGTATGCATCTGAACTGCGTATAAGTTGGTTAGGGTTTTGTGGAAATAAAACAACAAAGACTCACCTTGATTATGGCTTAGGCCAGAGTTTCAAGTCCAACGAGCGAAGTCTGCTATGACCTTGAAACTATTGAATATTATTGCATGCAGTAGCGCTACTAGACCCATCCAGTGGATATCTGCGCTACGCAAAGCTGATCAGTTTGCGAGAATTCAGGACAAAAAGGACATCACCACCTTTTCCATGGCCTGGGCTCGAGTCGAACGAGAGTGAATAAAGTAACTTGTTAAAGCTAACTTTAACTTTGATCGCCCCTTTGGTTTGGCGGGGCTAACTTTACTTTACTTTACTTTACTTTTCCCACGCTTGACAAAACTAACTTGTTGGACAACTAACTTGTACGGTTCTGATGAGACAATGCAAAGACCCCAGTAGACGCTTTCCAACACCTCAAGCATACTCTACACATCAATTATTATTATTCTCACTCCACTGGAGTCACCATGAGTACCTCATCATTGTTGATATTCACTGTGTCTGTTGCACCGGTTTGATGGGTTCCATCTGACGGGTAGCCGACCTGTTCTATCAAGGGGTTCAGAAAAATGTTTGACAGGACAGCAACAGGGCAGGTTTCCGATACGGTGGCCATCGACACAGCGGCTGTCAACGGGCCGATGGTTTGACAGTGGTGGGCCCCTAAATTTCATAAGTTTTGAAGAGTCTCTTGTGGAAATGAGGTTTCCCTCACTACTATAAAACCTAGTTGGTACTATCTAGAGGTATAAATTAGTCAGGACCAAGCCAAAACAGTATTCCCAACTTCTAACTGTGAATAAGTTTAAGTTTAACAGTGTCAATAATTTTGAAGCATTATGTTGGAATTTGAACTGTTAAGGAAGTCTAGAAAGTCTAGTCCTGCTTGGAGGAAAGAAATAATATAATAACACAAACAAAGATTCAACCACAGGCACACTGAGCCTGCAGATGTTCAGTGATGTCTTTTGATTTTAGTTGTGTTAATCCTGAATGATAAACTGGCCGAGATAATAGCATGGGATGGCCAAACTCACATTTTCTGTGAAAAGAAAATTAAGTTTGAATATAAGGTGCATCTTGGCACAGCCTGGGACGTGCAATGATTACCGATCGGTCGCTGTAGGGTGCGGAAAGCTGAAGCACTAGCTGTGAAGGCTGAATGGCTCAGATATGGATGAAGAAAAGACATAAACTTGTTTCAGTTCACTTCTTTACATCCACTTACACATTTACTTACTGTTACTGGAAGTTACTTAAAGTTACTTGGAAATAACTTGTGCCGCCAAGTTAGATCAATGCGATCAGACAAAGTAACTTGTGCCATCAGATGGCATCAAATCCCGCCCAGTTCTTCAAGTTATAGTTGCAAGAGTGTAAATTGACACTTGTGATGACACCTAGAGTTGTTAAATTACTCTAGTATGCTGGTACTTTTTCTAACTTGAAGTTACTTGAAGTTACTTACAAGTTACTTAAGTTACTTACAAGTTACTTTTGCTTACTTTTACTTTACTTGTCTGCCACAAGTAAAGTAAAGTTAGTTTTGTAAGGCCAAGTTAGTTTGTCAAAGTAACTTTGTTAACCATCGAGTCGAACGAGGGAAGTCTGCTGCCAAAAAGCGAGCCGCATATCAAATGCAGATGCGCCTGTTCCGCCAAGTCTTGCGTCTCATATCTGCACCAGATGAAGGCTGGCCAGTTCTGCAAGATTCAGCACAAAAAGATCTTGACAATTATCACTAACGGCCTGGGCTCGAGTTGAACGAGCGAGTCTGCCGGTGAGGTTATAAAGACCTTCCATGAGATGCAGATGCACCTCGGGCGCTACCAGGCTCAACGACAAAATATGAGTTGATATTTTGCTGGAATTCAAGTATGTGTAACCTGGGCTGCCTACCCACAATCCTTGCTGTCGGATCTCTGCCCCGAGTCCAAGGTCTGGCTTAGCCTCGATATGAATCAGAGAAAAAGACATCCGCAAGTATGCTTTGAATCGAAACCTATTGTGAGAATTGAAGGCAAAAAGATCTGAGCTGATAGTGCTAGGGCTTGGGCTCGAGTCGAACAAGCGAAGTTTATTGCAGCGACGTGAGGAAAGGCTGTCACGAAATGCAGATGCGCACCAAGCGCTACCAAGTCTCGTAGCTCGTCGTCTGCAGCAGATAGAGAATTGATCGGTTCTGCGAGAACTCAGGATAAAAGAGATTGCAAACCGATATTAGGGCGGCTTGGGTTGGATTCGAGCGAAATGTACCTGAGCCTTCTCATATCTACGCGATGTAAAATTTGGTTAGTTTAGGCTAGAATCCAAATGACCTCGTCGATATCTCGTGTAAACTAGGCCGCCTACCCAGGACGAGGAGTAACATGCCCATCGGTGGAAAGTTCGTTGGCGGCCACCAATGGCCGTCGGTGTACCTTAGTGGACACTGGTGGACATCAAGAGACATTGATGCCCACGGGCCGGCAAGATAAGATGGCGGTTTGCGGCAATCTCCATCGGCTGCCGTTGGCTTTCCCCACAAACCTCCACCATGACTCGAATGCATTGAAGATCACTGAAGACCGATGTAAGGCCAGACAGCATTGGATTCATGCTCATGTATCATCTGGCTGGTCCCTGCACATACTGCAGCCTCAAACACCGGTTTTCAGAACACTGATGTATGCACGTGTAAAACAGATACCGCCCAACAAAAATTTGATGAGTGCAATCGAATTGGGTGGTTCTATTTTTGTGGGATGATGTTTGCTGTAATTTGAGTTCAAACATCCCCGGAGATACATAAGAGGACAGAATACACATCACTGTTCAATTGGTCAAAGAAGCCGTGTCTCCCCAAGAGGACTTGGATTAAAACAGTCAGATTATATATCAAAAACCTGAATTCTATATGCTGGATTACACTGCGTTGAATTTAATTATTTGGTGTTGGCTGGCCTTCTTGAAAATTGAACGTGAGGGTAGACATTGAACTGATCAAAATCTCGAGTCCTATTTCCAAATAAGCACGTAGTCAGCGGGTAGTCAATGAAGGGTGCCACAAGGCAGTGAGTGCAGCTTGAAAAATGGTACTTTTCATTGGCAATGTAAAATAGAAGGCGGAATTTACATTAGAAGCCAGCGGATTCCACTGGGCTTCGCTGGGGGCCAACTATGGACAGATTACCACTGGATTCTAGCGGATTCCAAGGGAATCCAGCGTCGGCGGCCATTGGTTGCCGATGCCGAACAATGCCGATCAGTGCCGTTTCCACTGCCGCGTGTATTACTGGGACGAGTAGCTCTTTCCGCTGGATATCCACCCGAGGAAGTGGTAAATAATCCTGCAACGATTCAAACTAAATCAACCCACAAGAATCGTACATGACTCGGGCTCGAGTTGAACGAGTGAATTTTACAGTTCGATGTGATGGCGGCCGTCAATTAGATGCAGATGCGCCCTGGCGCCACCAAGGCTTACAGCTCATATCTGGACTAGGTATAAGTTGGTTAGTTTTGCGAGATTTGGCGCCAAAAAAATTTGAACGCCATGATCCATATATGGCTTGGGCTCGAGTCGAACGAGCGAAGTCCGCTTCGTAGACATGTAACAGAGGTTTTATCCAGTGCGGACGGCTCCCAGCGCTACCAAGCCTTTCTAGAGAATATCTGCACCTGGTATAAGTTGGTCTGTTTTTTAGAACAAAAAAGATCTCCAAGTTCAACTGGCATGACCCGAGTCGAACGAGCAAACTTCTTCATATAATATTGTCCACCAAAACATCTTTAACTGCGGACGCGCTCCAAGCGCTATCAAGGGTTTGTGAAGAGTCTGTGGGTATAGGTAAGTTGCTTAGTTTTTGCCTGGTTCCTGGGAAAGAAAAAAAACTGCAGTTGCCTTTTCCCTAGTCTCTCATGGCCAGATGCTTCAACAAGATCAACCTCGTACCTCGGTTTGTTGACCTTTTCCCGCCCGGCCCTGAAGGCAGCCAATCGCTTGGATATCCCATTGAAGCAAGATTAAACATTTTTTGAGAGAAATTGGGGACCATTGACGCGTAGAAGCGCGTTCATAGCTTATAAACGAGAAGATGGTCGACAGGAAGAAAGCGTGTTGATTACACGTGACACAACACAGCCACATCAACCAGTGAACTTCCTGACTCTCGACTTTGCTGTTCCAAAGGATCGCTCGCTGTGAAGTGCAGCAAATTCAGATCTCCGCCGCCACTTCTACAAGTACTTGCATGACCTTCAGGACTGCGGATGGTGGGTGCATATGACGACGTTGCAATTTTGAGCGGACCAATTGGGACCGCAATCCGACCATCCCTGACCATCCTCAGGCTTTTGCTCAAATGAATCGCCGTGGCTCTTTGAATTTTTGGACATTTTCGGCCTCTATAATGCGCGGCCGCCCGGGTCTAAGCCTTTACTTCTTTCCGGAGATTTTGTGTGGCTTTTGCTTCCACTTACTGGCATCCAGCAGTTCCGCTGTCCCAGATGTGCCAAGCAGGCCCGTAGATGCTCGCGTCGCCCCTCAAGAGCACGCCTCAGACCGTCCGGTGGCGTCAGGCGTTATTTCCTTTGGCCCTGTAGGAACCCAGCCCGACGGAGACCGCCGCGCCAGCTGCCCGTCGGACCACTGTGCGCGGTGGGCATGAAGAATGGAATCGAAGGCGCTTACCCGCGCCCTAGTCTCCCGAGGGATGCCCTTCCGACCGGGACTCTATGACGACGGAAATGCCACTCCTGGAACGTTCGCGCGTATTCGAGGTCCCACTCCACGGCGCGGGACTCTGAGCTCAGTCGTTGGCTCACTTGGATTTCGGGCGCGGAAATTCCCTAGAGGATGGCGCTGGAAATACCGATACGCGGTACGTTTCTTCTCCCCTCTACCGCCCGTTCTCCTCAGCCTCTCTCCTCTTTCTTCGCACTTTCTTTCTTCTCTCCTCAATCTTCTTCATATCTGTATCCAATTATTCATTCCCATCGATGCCTACATGCCATCCTCTTGACATATCGCTCCCAAGCGTATTCCCCTACGCCCGCAGCGCTCTAGCCATGCCCTCATGTTCACGAAGGAAGGTCTCGTTCATGACGTAGGCTTAGGATCGGGGTTCGGAGATGGCGCCAACGACTGAGACACCTGCGCGCTCCGCGTATCCGGGTGGGCAGCGCCTGCGCGTATGTGTAGCGCGGGTCATGTAGTGCGGCAGTAGTTGGCTCGCTCGCTCAGCGGGTCGAGTGAATTGCGGGCTCGGAGACCAGAGGACGACGCGAGACTTGAGGTACCGATACCCGATACGTTTTCCCTTCCCTCTTGCGCCCGTCCCCTCGTTCCTCCCTTTTCTCTGACTTCCTTCTCTCTTTACTCGTCAAATATTTATTCACTCCGTCTAATCATTCATTCCCACAGGCACCTACGACTTAATGCTCTCCTGCCCGTCTTATCGACCTGATCGTCGCCTTCAAAAGCAAGAGGAAGGCGAGCGCCCACTCTCCCTTGTCGGCACACGCCCCGCGTTGGAGGACAGGAGCGCGAGGTTGAAGCACGTAGAGATGTAAATGTATCGGTGATGGTGAGGTCCCTCTTCCTCTTCCTCGCCTCCTTCTCTTCCCTGTACGTGATGATGGTCGATCCCCTTAATTCCACCCTACATCATTCCGATTTTCTTCTCCTTTCCGTTCAACGTTGTTGACTCCGCCCTCTTTGCCCCCCCCATTTTGCCTGCCTTTCTCGCCATGCATGAGCTTTCCTTCCCTGTCTTCTTTCTTTCTCCTCCCCCTCCCGCTGCTCGCCTAATCGTTCCTAACGATCGTTCCAGTATTCCTCGGTTTCTCCAACGTCAATATCGTCAGATCCTCGAACTAAATCGTCTCTTCCTCCCGAAACTCACTATTTTTCTCTTCAACTCAAAGGTGTTCTACCGTTTGTTCACCTTCTTACGCCGTGTCGTTGCGTTTCCGGCAAAAACCCTAATTTCGCCTACTCAATGCACTGCTTACGGCCATCCTCTTCGTGTGACTTTTCAACTTTGCTGCGCGATTCATCATACCGCATTCCTCCCGTCCAGCCCGGGTGAATGCTGCTAGTCGATCGATCCCTTCCCTGACGGCAGCATTTCGGCGGCAATTCCAAGTCGAATGAGCTTGGCTGTTTGTATTTTCCTGCGGGACGCGATGTGCAACTCTGGTCGTGTTGTGGATCCTCAATTCCCAAAGAAAATATATAGTCCAGATTGCAGACGTGCAATGATGTATTTGGAACTAGGCGGAGAATCTAAGAAAACGAATAATGATCGTAGTCCAAATGCACTGGGTTAATACTTCTCGAAGGATGAAGATACAGACTCCATTGCCTTTCTGAGACACATGGCAGGAGGGGCAATTTATAGACAAAAGCAAGAAAGGTTACAAAGCAGGAAGGTTAGACTCGCGATGTTGAACACGAGTCAGAATGCAGACGCAGAAAGTGTGTACAAGAAATCGCACCCACAGCAAACTCAGAACCTCTCCACAAAACTTCAATAGATAAATCTCCTCCATTCACGTTTAGAGGACATGTTCAAGCCTGCACAAGCCCGCCCCACTAAATTCAAACTCCGCTAGGGGGGCAAGCATTTTAACCAAGCCGGTCGGACAAATCGAACAATCAGGGCCACCTAACTGTTTACGAGCCTGGGCCCTGCAAGCCAAAAGAGAGAATTACATTCTTCCACCGACAGTCTTTAAACTGACGGGACAGATGACGGCGCAGATATAAACCAGGGTGAGGTTGCAGGCATGATGATTCTCGCTGCAAACGAGGCAAGGAGAGAAGAAAGGAAAGCGATGGAAAAGACTCCGTCTTCAGAATGCACGGGGCAGGCTCGATTCGAACAAGCAAGTCCCCACTGATAGCTTGCGAAAGGCCAGGGGCACTTTGCAGGCGTCTACCTACAGAGTCGACCCCTCAAAGACAGAGAATGTTCTAGATGCCAAAAACTAGGTATCCAGTCCCGGCAATAGAGCGGGAGAAGGCCTTTTTATCAGTCAACACGAAAATGACCGAAGAAGCCACGCAGGAGGTCGAACAGCCTGGGCAAGGAAAATCCGTCGCAAAATGAGGGTCATGCAGGGCATGCCAAGGAGCAAGACAATATTGTCCCTGGGCCCCGCGAAAGTTGTAGTTCACGAAAAGGTCGAGACGCGGGCGGCTGGACACGCCAATTTGGATTTGGTCGGTGCCGAAGTTTGTTGAGGTATATTCTGCAGAAGAAATGGGAGTAAGAAAATGGTGTCTGCCTCCGCAACAGGCCCATTGACGGTGTCAGCTACAAAGAAATGCTGAATGGTGTTCGGAGAATACCAACCGTGCAGGTAATCGCGCGAACGGGGCGAGGTGAGAAATCATTGGAGTCTCAAATACGATTGGTTGGCCAAGGGAGTTGGTTGAGGTCGACACTCTTTTTCCCAAGAGGAAATGAGAGAATAAAATATCTGAATTATGAACGCGTTCGGGTCAGAAATTGGCAAGAGAAATAGCACTCAACGTCTCTAAGAATCATTAACAAACATAATACTGTAACGCGAAGCTGCCAAAAAGCCATAAATATGAGATTTAAGACCGATGAAACATGCTCACAATTGACACGCCCTGCCCGTCTGGCCACGATGAAGTTCTCCGCAAGCATCCAATAATCTTTCCCGCCATCTATGCCGCGCAACCAAGCTTCTCGTCGGCTCCCCTGCTGATCAATGCACACGAAACGGCTGTCGTGAATGAGTGGCTGGACGCGGTGTTGCATCATTTCCAAGTGCCTGGGACATAGGCACACGATGTAGTGAACCTGTGTGGAAGCGCACAACGCGTGGCACATCTTGATGAGAAGACCGATCCAATCGAATGAGATGTGTGTAAGATGCGGGAGCATGGCAAGGAATGCTTCCGGGTTACGGCAACTTGAAGCTCCATCGGAATTGAGCAGCGCGAGGTGCGTGAGATTATGCAGAACGGTGGCCCTGTCGCTCTCAGAGAGGTCCTGGAGCTCCGTGAAGGGAATGGCGAGCCGCCGAAGATGATAGAACGTGGCGACGGCAGACAACGGGCAGGAGGGGACTGCGAGGAATGCAGTCGTGACGCGGTTGCAGGCCATAAGAATGATTTCCACTTCAGTGGGAGACCAATTGACGTCGTCGTCCATAAATAGATGGCTGACGATGTTTACAAGGTATCCAGGAGGCTGTTTTTCATTTATGCGGCGTAGGATTTCGGACGTGATGATTGGGAAGCCGCAAATATGGTGTGCTTGTGAATCGCAGAGAATGACAACCCGGAGAAACGGCTCTATCCTGTGAAATACCGGTTAAATTACGAGAATAAATTGAGTGTATAACTTGTACCAGTTTCTGACCCGCCAAGCGACCAACATGAGATTCGGTATCGTGGCCCGCCACGAAAGAGCGGCCATTTCAAAGATGGCGCGCTCCAGTTCCTGTGGAAGCTGCGGAGAGGGATACGGAGGTTCCATGGTTTACAAATCGCACCAAAAAGTACGGCGCTGGCTATGAACTACTAGTCAGAGATGCAGGCAGAGGAAGGAAGGGTGGCCCAATCGCCACGTTTCTGTTACGTGGCATTATCCCACGATTCCAGGGACCATAGTATACAACAGTGCCTGTATACTTAGATAATTCTTGGGCCCCGGCGTTCCTGAGCGGGACCGTGCCGTGTAATACTACCTACCTACCTACCTACCTACCAGCATGTAGCAACAGACCTCGGCTATTGTGGTAAGGGAGTATTTAAGATCCCGGCATACACTTTCGAACAGATTTGGTTCGGCTCCCGTTGCTGAATTTGGGTCAGAACAAAACACATTCCGGCATTATTAAAATCAGTTACAGTAGATGCCGACCCCGCCTCGGACAGTGTGCGCCGGAATAGTGCCAAAATTTGTGAGCACTCTTGACTTTCCGCCTCAGCTGTCAAACTCGATTAGGAAATTTTGATGGCAGCATGAACGGCGTCGGAATGCGACCAATCACTTCGACAACCCATCGAAAAGATCGAACATGTCTTTTGAGGACAATTGAAGGTCATTGACGCGTCGAAGCGCGTTATAACACGAGAAGATGGTGGCAAGAAGAAAGGGTGTCGATGACACGTGTTCGTAACACAGCCACATCAATCATCAACCGTTTTGCTCTCATCTTGCAGACTGCAAACTGTAGTTTTGTTCAGAGGATTGCTCGCCATGTATTTCAGCAATTGTGGAACTTTCCACTGCTTCTTTCAAATTCGTGGCCCGCAGCAATGTCAATGACGGATTTGCCGGAGGCGCTGCAATAATATTCTTGTCACTTGAGCGGGGCAACTGGGACGCAATCCCCGCATCCAAGGGCCCTTTCGCTCAATGAAATGATCTCTAACTTGCCCTTGGCGTGTTAGGACTTTTCTTTTTTTTCGGCTGGCCGCTCTCATTCGGTCTACTGGTCCCATCCTACCGAGACGGCCATGCAGCTAGATAGAGCTAGATTCAATTTCCGGGGTGAATTCTGTGTTGGCGTAAGACCCTACACTCGCTCCCAATGTACGTTTTTTCATTGAGATTTTCTGCGCGGCCTTTGCTTACAATCATCCAGCAGTTCTGATCCCTGCGAGCACGCTGCGTGGTACGTGGCTCGTCAGGAACTACGCTCCCGCCCCACTGTTATTGCCCTATCCTTTCATGCACGGGCGAGCACTCTCGATTCCATTCTTCATCGCGGGCAGAGGTTCCGGTGCGGACATCGGACGCGGCGATCTCCGCCCTCGACTTCTCCGGAGAGTGCCCATCCGACCGGCAATGACGACTGGGAACACCCTCCTGCACACTCCTGGAATGTCCACATACATTCTAAGTCTCACTCCATGGCTGGGGGACTTTGTTCCGTGGAGCAGTCGCTGCTCAGTTGTTGGCTCGCCTCGATTTCGGGCTCGGCAAGTCCTTGGGGGATGACGCTGGAGATTTCGATGCGCGGTACGTTTCTTCTCTGCTCTATCGCCCTTCCTCCTCAGCCTTCCTCCGATCTCTTCGAACTTTCTTTCCTCTCCTTGCTCGCCTTATCCTTATTCTCTGGATCTGATTATTCATCTTGACAGACACCTACACGCCATCCTCTTGATATGCCGTTCCCAAGCGCATTTCCGCACATGCGGGGCGCTGGTACTTCGCCAGCGCAGTTGTTATCGAACTCGCTTGTCGGTCGAAAGAGAGTAGCGCGGGGCTGAGGGTACCCATGCGCTGTACGTTTTTCCCTTCGGTCTATCCCTCTCTCCTTCGCCCTCCCTCCGCTCTCTTCATACTTTTCCTCTTTTCCTCTTACTCCACTGACTCTTCTTCTCATCTTTCTTCTCTCTTTAATCATTCTTTCTCAGAGACGTCTACACGCTCCTCCCCGCGCTCGTGCTGGCTCCCGCACTCAAGCGTCAGAGCAAGCGAAAAAGCGCTCGCTTTCCCTCGTCGGGCGCCAAACCGCGGAGGAAAGAAGCGCAATGACCGTGCACGTCAAGATGTGTGTGTCGAGGGTGAGTTTCCTCTTCCTCGATTTGGTCTCCTCTTTTCTCGTTGCACTCGGCCTTTCAGCCGCTAGAAACCCTCCCTTCGTCCTCGATTCCTCGTCGGTTTCGCACATTCCTCACCTCCCTCTCTCCTACCCTCCCGCTGCTCGCGTCCTCCTTTCGTTCCGATCGTCTGCCCTTCTTCCCTTCTGGTCTGATATCGACTTGAGCGTCCTCTCTGCACCCGTCCTCCTTCTCCCCCTTCCTTCTCCCGCACTCCCTTGTCCTTCGTCGCTATATCTTTTCGCTCCTAAACACGCGCACATCCCATCCTCTGCTCATCCTTTCTCGATTCTCATCCATACGCTTACCGGTCCTTGTACAGTCCCTCGCGTCGCCTGACTCAGTCATGCCCGCGTTTCCCTGCGCGCGCACTCTCCTCAACCGAGTGACCCGGCATCGAGGCTCGATGATGGAGCCGGTCGGGAGCGTGCAGCATGGCAGGACCGCTGCACATCCTGGCCGCCGGTACCTGTACCTGCGCGACAGCGCGAGCGAGTGAGGGAATAAAGGGAAGGAACCAAGGTGCGGTGAATTCCCGCTACTCTGAACGGGCGAGGACGGCGAATGCGATGGAATGCCTACGAGAACTGAGCCAGTGTTTGAGGAGCGGTCTCATCGTGCTGAACGTGCCCAACGGGCTGGTGATTCTGCACCGTACCTAGTTGCGGGCTGGTAATTCTAGGGTCAGCGAGTATTTGCGCCAAAACTTATCACTGTGCAGCCTAACTCCACGTCTTTGATATCTACCCCCCACCGAATTCGCTTCATGCGTGACTTCGCTCAAGAACTCGTCGACAAGATCATTGACGAGTGTTATACAGGGCCACGGGGCGCAGTGGTCATGAAAACATGCGGTCTCGTCTGCAGCGGATGGCTGCCTCGTAGCAGACTGCACCTCTTTGCCCGTGTGACGGTGGATCCAAATAATCTCCCGCTCTTCATTGATGTCATCGCCTCGTCTTCATTTCCTATCCTCTCCTTTATACAGCATTTAGGTTTGCACTTCGTGCGTAGGCCCCTGGATAATGTGCTGCTCAGCAAGATACATTGTTGTCCCAACCTTGCGAGAATCGAAGTCTCTATCTGGGAGAACAATACTCTTGGGATCAAGACTTTCTATCGGTCCCTCCAGATCCATCTCCCGTTTTGGGCTTCCAACTCACCATCGTTGACGCACTTCGATTTCAGAGGCATCGATATGCACACGCCGGGCATCGAAAATGAGATGATACTCGATATCATACAGTGCGTTCCGACGCTGGAATTTCTGGCAATTTCGGGGATGTCCATGTCGATGCGACCAGACTCCACACCCATAGATCATTCACTCCCGCCGCTGCGGAACACCTTACACCTGCATGGGCGCGGTGTTGGCCAATTTCTTCGCTCCCTGCTCCTCCTTCCTACACCCCCAACTCTCACCTCATTGCAATTGGATATGGTTTGCCAGTCCATTGAAGATGTCGAACACTTTCTTAAACACGGGGGTGGTGAACTCGTGTCCCTCTCTCTGACGGACTTAAGTTCCATTAACGGTATGTCTTTCTTCCCGCCACACGTGTCTTAGAATGCCGACATTTTTCTAGCAGTGCCAACAGTCGAGCAATTCATCCGACACACGCTCAAACTGAGGAACATCGAGCTGTTTATGTCGAACACTTCTGTGATCCTCGACATCTTGTTGGTACTACCCCTGTACGAGTGGGAAACGATCACCTTCGTTCTATACAACTATCCCACCGGTATAGCTTGGAAAGACATTGACACTGGGCGCAAGCCTGACGACATGTCAAATCGACATGTCGTCATGACATGTAGTTGACGTGTAGTCACCATGTATCTCAAAGGTCAGTTCCTTTCTGTGACCTTGTAACGCTCTACTTACCTGTTTTTCTTTGTTCTATTTTTTCTCCAGATGCCCGAGCCAATCTGAGTGGACCCCCTTGCACAAAAAAAAGGCGACAGATCACACAGCGACATGCATTCGGCCCGGTTGCCAATGTTCTTTGTCGCCTCAATACCACCTCACTGCACCTCCTCTCCCTGCCGTCACTGGTGTTGATGACACTGGACACTGGTGTACCCACCGCTGCTTGCTGGTGTGATGATTTTGTGCTTCACTTTATGGGAATATGGATAAATATGACAAGTGTACCCAATTCAAATCCGTTCTCTAACTCCTCTCACTCCCTCGCCTGACCAGGGGCCCGGCCCCCCGCCGCCCTCCACCATTGCTTTCACTCCACCTTGGGCTGTCACTTAATCTCCCTCCTGTCTAGTCAGCTATGGTGTGTTGAATAAAAAGAGAGAGTAAACATGAGGATGCACTGTGGATACAATGGGCACCACATCGTCGACACTGGTGACGGCAAGGGAGTATTGAGGCAACAAAGAGAACGTTGGCGATCAGGCTGAATGCATGTCGCTGTGTAATCTATCACCCTTTTTCAGTGCAAGGGGGTCTACTCGGATTGGCTTGGGCAGCTGGAGAAAAATAGAACAAAGAAAAACAGGTAAGTAGAGCGTTACAAGGTCACAGAAAGGAACTGACCTTTGAGATACATGGTGACTACATGTCGACTACATGTCGTGACGACATCGATTTGACATGTCGTCAGGCTTGCGCCCGGTGTGATCTCGCTTTGGCAAGCCATCGATTCCACACTTTGCGACAATTTCGCATCAGGTGCTTCATGAACACAAGATCTTCATGGGATGTATCGACGATGATGGCAACTGTGAAACACATGATGCCACTGTCGAACGCCCGTGAAATTTTAGCATAACAGCCAAATGAACAGCTTGAGAGAGTATAAATTCTGTGCTGTGGATATGGAACTTTGGTAACCACTTTAATGAAAGATAAGATAAAATAAAAACAAAAACAGATATATTCGTCTCGTTATTGCCATCCGTCGGATCTGGTGCTCTCTCCCTCGCCTTGCGGCACGCACCCTCCGCACTTTAGCTCAACTGGAAATTTTTGCGGAGCGGAGGGATGTTGTGCATCCTCGCAGTACTTATGTTGATATTATAGGCTGAATTGTCTTCTCACCAAAGATTGCGTGAGCAGAGTACTACACTCGAAAATGGGCGGCAAATTCTGTATTAAAGGGGATGAAATACATTTCTAGATGCGAGAAAGATAGGCATCCTGTTTATAATTGCATACGGACCATACTACATCGATAGAGAACTCCGCCCAGGGCTAAACATAGCAATAGAGCTACGAACACTGCGGATAACCCTGCTGAAGAAATTCCTCGGCCTTCTCCCAATTCTCCTTCGTCGGCATATCCCATTTCCAAGAGCAGAGTGAGGGCACTTCAACCTGACGTAGGGATGGAAATATGTGGTGCAAATGACACACAACCGCCTCAATGTTCCCGAACCAGGGACCGGGTGTAGAATCAAATCGAGTCCATGACTGCGGATCGTTAAAGACCTGTAAAGATTGAGCGGGGGAGTATTTGCAGTGAAAACGGATGCTTCCGTACGTATTTCTGGTGACCTTCTTTGCGAAACTCCGAGGTTGGCAAAATATGCAATAGCCATCGATCTCATTCCATAAAATATCGAATGCGGAAGTCGCAAACTGCTTGCATGTCAATGCGAGCAAGAGGATGTTCCAATGGCTTTCTCGTCCGATACGCCATCTAGTTTGGCGGCGTTGCGTACGATGTTTCAGGGTTGTCGAGGTCGGTTGCCCTTAGGTTGTCCTTGAGAAGGTAAGTGCACATTTTCAGGATACCATCATCGTTGAGACTGTTCCAGGTGTCAACTAGGACAAAATTATCAGAGGGCATCTTCGGGTTCGTGAACTGTGCAAGAATAAGGTGGAAACAGATCAACGAAGACAACGGAGACAACTGAGTGATGGTTCGATCTCAGGCACGGGCCAGGCGGATCTCGGTGCGGAGGCCGAAGTTTCTAACAATGGGAATTTCAGTTCAACATTAAACGCAGTGGTTCTGATTGGGTAAACTCATACCATGTATTTCAAGACATTTTTGAGATGGTTCGAAATCGTCTCCGTATTCTTCGTTCCAACACGCTCGAAATCCCCGACAGCTCAGCAGCAGTGTTCTCTCATGCTTCGATCTTGGTGCACGGAAGCATCCCGTTGCACCATGCATTCGAATATGTATTGAACATTTTTTCCACTCAACTCTTATTCTGGACCCAGAACAAGCTCGCGAGTGAATTGCATATATAATTACCCCCTGCCCCACCCAGGCATCTTTATCCTTTGCACGCACCTTCGGGTACCACTCATCCTTTTTTTCTCATCGGAATCCAATCCAATCATGTCTTACAGGTATAATAAACCCGCCTTGCCGTTCATCCTCTTCTTCCCTTCATCGCAACTAAGACTCGCTGCCTTAAACTTGCTGCTGCTATTGCTGTCTCTGTGGCCAGTATTCCTTAGTTTATCCAACGTTAATAACGTCGGATCCTCGAACTAAATTGTTTCTTCCTCTCGAAACTCGCTACCTTTTTCTTCCTGTCCGACTCAAAAGTGTTCTTCTGCCGTTTTTTGACCCTTTTAGGCCGTATTGTTGCGTTTCCTGCAGAAACCCTGATTTCGCCTGCGCAACGCACTGCTTGCGGTCATCCTGTTCGTATGATAATTCCAAGTCGAATGAGCTTGGCTGTTTGTATTTTCCTGCGGGACGCGATGTGCAACACTCTGGTCGTGTTGTGGATGCTCAATTCCCAAAGAAAATATAAAATCCAGATTGCCGACCTGCAATGATGTATTTGGAACTAGGCAGAGAGTCTCACGAGAACGAATAATGACCGTAGTCCAAATGCACTGTTAATTCTTCTTGAAGGACGAAGATGCAGACTCCATTGTTTTTCGGAGACCCACGGCAGTATGAGCAATTCACAGACAAAAACAAGAAAGGTTGCAAAGAAAGAAGGTTACACTCGCGATGATGAACACGAGTCAAAATACAGACGCAGAATGTGTTTACAAGACATCGCGCTGACAGCAAACTCAGAACCTCTCCACAAAACTTCGCCCGATAAATTTCCTCCATTCGCGTTCAGAGGGTAATTGGAATGCAGCCGATGGCGACAAGACCGCCTAAAAAATGCTGAGCATCAGAATGTTGGAAATTAATTTTTTTTGCGCACATTGGGTCTGTGGGGCGGTACAAGTGACTTGAGTACCTCCGCTGAATAACACGGTGAGATTTAAGGCTTTTAGCCAGATGTATGGAATCCCTACCAGTTATCACCAATGACTGTGATTGGGGAGCAGTTCAGACCGAGGTCGCCAGTGATTCCGGTGAGGTCGATGCCCAATAGCGCAACAAGAATCGAGCCTGCATCGCTAGTTGACGAAGTAGTACTTTCGCAGCATAGATTAGTTGGAATGCTAGTGGCGGCAGCAAGGCTCTGAAACCAAGGTCAACTGTTAGTCCTGTCCATAGCTCGGGGCGTACAATGAGCAACGAGGCGACAACGACAGAGGGCTTGAAGAGCATATTTGCTGAACAGGAAACTTGAACTACGAAGGGATGTATTCGAGTGAGGTTCTAGGAGAACAGACCTCTCTTTTATATGTGGGCCGACTGCCATTCCCGTGGAGCGGTGGCCGCGGCGTAGTTTGCCATGGGAGAATAAGAAAAGTCTCGGAGATAGGAGCTCATTTAGGATCCTTGGTCGATGCACACTGCGTGACGGAGAAGTATAAGATTCTGCGAAAGGAATCAGGTTGGTTCGAAACGATGCAGTCAGCATCCCACATATTGCAATTTTGTTGTGATTGCCGAGGAATGAATACTAGGTTCAGTGCACAATTGAGGTGACAGGTGACACCCCATAAGAAAAGTCTCGGGGATAGGAGTTCATTTACGATCCTTGCCACCTTGGTCAGTGCACACTGCGCGACGGCGAAGTATAAGATTCTGAGAAGGGAGTCAGGTTGGTTCGAAATAGTGAATTGTTGGACTGGGTTCAAGCCCTAGGCTCGCCAGGCCCAGCTGGGCCCGATACAGGGCTTGAGCGGGTCCAAGGCCTGAGCTTTACGAAGTTGAATCCCAGGCCGTGGGCTCAAGCCTGGGCTTCAGTACCATCTATGATACAGGTTATCAGTTCGGATTTTGATCGGAGAAGTTCTGCAAAAGGTCAGTGTTTTACTTCCGAAAGCTCAAAAAACATCACACCCACCACTCATCGATATTGAATGTTCAAAACTGACTTGAAAACCATCCTCCGATCAATCGCATGCCTTTTTGTGTCCCGACATCTGTTTCTCACCCACCAACCCAGACCCAGACTAGCCCGGGCCTAGGGCTTGAAGCCCTGCTGCAGGACTTGGGCTCCTCAAGCCGATCCCAAGCCCGGCCCTGAGATTCACTGGTTCGAAATGATGCATTCAGCATCTCACGTCTCGGACAAGCGAGAGGAGCAGCAGTACAACATCATGAATAAGTTATCATGAATGGAACCTTGGGTTACCTATTACTAGTGATGTCAGCGGTCTCGAGACTCAATACGGATGCTAATATGTTCCACTTTATGATTGTTGCGCCGTAGCTTTCCCGGCTGAGCAATGCCAAGTACATCCATTCGCTTCCGAAACTGTTCGTACATCTCGGGCAAAACAGTCGTTCTCGTGACGAAAGCGAGATACAGCAGTAATGTTTACTACTGGAGCTTTCAAGATGGAATATGTGGTGTTGGGGGAAATAGCACTGTCTATGGTGTGGGCTAACCTCTAGAGACTTGGGTCGTCTACATCACGCAGCGCGTCCGCCCCATCTTCAGTCGGACAGTGTGAGTTCACGAAAGCTGTCATGAATGGCAGCGACATGTTGAATTCGAGCTCACGGCATAATGGAGCAAAACAAGAAAACAAACGCGACGAGATATTCGCAAGAGCGTTTCCACTAGAAACTCTCTCTTTGTTCATTGAAGTCCATTAGCTAGCGAGAGCGAATCGGGTTGGCTGGAGAACTCTGAACGTATTCGGGAGTCCTGGGACGCATATTGGCATGCAAGCCGTACGGACCACCGTCACTGACACCCTGGTGTCCGTAGGCGCGGCCCAGTGGGGGATTGTGGCAGTTATGGATTCGTCAAGCCGTTTTGTACGCATAGTGCTCCTAATGTGTTGTCATAAGTAACGCAATAACGAACCCCATGAGTGCTTTCTATTGATGCCTTAGTGGTCCTGCAGGTAGGTGTCCAAGTCAGAGCATCGGGAGGAAGGCAGTGGGGGCGGCAAGGGAGCGGTATCTCATTTGGAGGGGCAGTAGGGGAAGCAAGGGAGCAGCAGTCTTACTGGGGACAAAGGGGATAAATGGGGCGAATCCTTCATTTTGCTTTTAGCTATATTAAGGCACTCGTATTACTCTGCACGTCAGGCTTGTGCTCGAGTCGAACGAGTAAACTCCGCGTCGAATAGTTCCAATACTGCACGCCCATGCCTGAGTGCGAATGCTCTCAGAGCGTTACCAAGCCTCTGTGCAGAATATCTGCGTTTAGGCAAGTTGGTTATATTAGTTTTCAATTGCCCTGCTCTCGGAAGAGAATAACAGAGTTGCCTTGGCATGATGCATCTGGACTCTGGCTAGACCCGAAATGCGACAAATCGCTTCGATATCACATCGAAACGAGATTTGAAAACATACGAAGGCCGCTGACGCGTCGAAACGCATCGATAACGCGAGAAGATGGTAGCGGGGGAAAGGCCAGTACGGTCACATGATAATTTGATCGGAATCAACACCTTGCTCTCAGAGTCTCACCAGCGCCCACCAGCCTAGAGGATGTCGTTATCGCCCTTAGCCTTTTATGCGGAGACCGATGCGCCAGTTTCCCGCCGTGAGAGCCACTGACACGGCTACCTGCGATGAAGAAAGGCGCTTGAATTCGTCCTATACCCTCCGCCGTGGCACGCCTTCCGACCGGCATTCTTTCCATGGGGCATCCCTCCTACACTCCTGGAATGCTCGGGCACCTTTGTGCACCTCTTGATATACCACTCCCACGTTTACCCGCAGCGCCCACGCCCTCGTGAGGGATGCAGCGGTCTCTTGGCCAAACGCTGCGCTCGAGTTGTGGATCCAGCCTCCAGGCAGCCTGCGCTTGCGCTGAGTCGAGCACGTGCGCGACGCTTGTGATGCGGTGGGGCCCGGGTGAATTTCGGGCTCGAAAATCAGGGAATGGCGCGACAGGGCGCGACTGGAGTTACCGATACACTGTACGTTTTTCTCTTCCCTCTGCCGCCCATCGCCCTCCCTTCCCTCTCTCTTCTGTCCCTGCTTACTTGATTCGTATTTTCATTCTCACAGACGCCCGACATACACGCTTTCCTTCCTCTCCCTGATCTCAGCCCTCCGGAACAAGAGGAAGTGCGCTCGCTCCCGTCAGCCGCGCTGCGTGTCGGAGGACAGGAGCGCGATAGAGGTGCAGATAGAGACGCAGCGGTGGTGAGTTTCCTTTCCCTCCCATGTAGATCCTTCTCTTCCCCGTGCGCTATGGCCGATTTCCTCACATATCTTCCACCCCTCGTCAACTCCACTCTCTTCTATCACTACTCGCCCGCCCCTATCGGCACGCGCTCCAGTTTCCGCTGCCCCAGTCATCCCTCATTGTGCCGTATCAATCATCCTCTCCGCCCTCCATCCCTTCTTTCATCCCTTGCCCCGCCTCGTCCCTTCTCTCTCCTTTCCCTCGATCCTCCCCTCCCCTCGCTCGTTCTTCCTTCTTCCTTCTATCTTTCTTCACGCCCTTCATCATTCGCTGAACGTCGTCCTGCAGTTTTCGACAACTCGGATGGTCGCACCATCATGCAGGGGACCGTCCACGCGCACTCGACTTGACCGAATCTCGTCGTCCCAGAGCATGCTTACAGCGGGACGGAGTGAAAGATCTAGTCGCCGACTTGCCATGCGGCGGTGGCGGCGAAAGAGGGGCGAAGTGCATCGATTCGCGCGTCCTGTCTGGATGGGAGCGGGAGTGGGAACGAGGACTTGGCCGCGCCCCTCATGCACGCAGGGGCTGTAGAAGAGGAGGGGAGTTGGGCGCCGCGGGGAGGGTTGGTGCGACACCCCTCGAGGAGCAGATGTGCGATACCTGGTCGTCTTGCTGGCGCGAGTTGGGGCGGGGAGCGGCAATGAGAAGCATGGTAGTGGTCTTGCGAGGGCAGCGGTCGTGAGGGGGGCACGACACCTCAGCACGATACCTCGGCTTCCCCGTCGCCGTGCAGGAGCGCGAGTGGGGGCGGGAGCGAGAGGGAGTCTCGCGATGGTATGACATATCCCCGTCAACAGGGTATTTATATGAGTAAGTTATTGTACATGGCGAGAAACCTGTGCTAATGGTACACCATGTAGAAAATTCTCAATTTTCTGCAGTGTCTCCCTCCACTAGTTTCCGTGACGACTGCAGTGCTAAGTTGTGTTTGCGCAACATAAGTGATTGATTTTACAAAGGTCAGATGCTCTCACCGTGTTAGTGGTAGGCGCCGTTTTCAAGAAGGAGCTGGACCACATCCTGGTAGTTGCCTTGGGAAGCAGCATGGAGTGCTGTGCCATGATATCCGCCCACTGCATTGACATCGGCCCCATTCAGAAGGAGTAGCTGCACTATCTCCTTGTGCCCGTAGGCGGAGGCTGCTTGCAGCGCTGTCCCCCGAAACCCGCCTTGCTCATTGACGGCGGCCCCGTTTTTGAGGAGTAGCTGTACTACTTCCTTATGCCCATGTCGGGAGGCTGCCCGCAGCGCACTGGAATCACGCTCGCCCCGTGCATTTACATCTACGCCGTTCTCGAGGAGCACTTGGACCACGCCGCCATGCCCTTGGCGGGAAGCTACATGCAGCGCAGTTTCATCGACTTTGTTCTGCGCATTGATGTTGGCGTCATTCTCGAGAAGCAGCCGTACCACATTCTCGTGCCCGTTTGCCGAAGCTCTATGCAAAGCGGTTTCATCATTTTTGTCCTGCCCTTTGATATCTGCGCCGTTCTTGAGAAGCGCCTGGACCACGTCGCCGCGCCCTTGGCCGGAAGCTAAATGCAGTGCAGTTTCGTCGGCGTTGTTCCGTGCATTGATATTAGCGCCATTCTTGAGAAGAAGCCGCACGACATGCTCGTGCCCATTGGCCGAAGCTCCATGCAAAGCGGTATCATCATCTTTGTCTTGCCCATTGACATCTGCGCCGTTGTTGAGGAGCACCTGGACCACACCGCCACGCCCTTTGCGAGAAGCGACATGCAGCACAGTTTCGTCGGCGTTGTTCCGCATGTTGATGTTGGCTCCATTCTCAAGAAGCAGCCGCACCACATTCTCATCCCCGTTGAACGAAGCAATAAGCAGTGCTCTGTTGCTATGTTCGTTCCTTGCATCGACATCTGCGCCGTTGTTGAGGAGCACCTGGACGACGTCACTATACCCTTGGCGGGAAGCTACATGCAGCGCAGTTTCGTCGGCGTTATTCCGTGCATTAATGTTGGCGCCATTCTTGAGAAGCAGTTGCACCACATTCTTGTGCCCATTGGCTGAAGCTCCATACAAAGCAGTATCATCATGTTTTTCCCGCCCATTGACGTCTGCACTGTTGTTGAGGAGCACCTGGACCACGTCATCATGCCCTCGGCAGGAAGCTACATACAGTGCAGTTTCATTGGTGTTGTTCCACGCATTGATGTTGGCGCCATTCTCAAGAAGCAGCCGCACCACATTCTCGTGCCCGTGTGCTGAAGCTCCATACAAAGCAGTATCATCATTTTTGTCCTGCCCATTGACGTTTGCGCCGTTCTCGAGAAGCACCTGGACCACGTCGCCATGCCCTTGGTTGGAAGCTAAATGCAGTGCAGTTTCGTCGGCGTTGTTCCGCGCGTTGATGTTGGCACCATTCTCGAGAAGCAGCCGTACCACATTCACGTGCCCGTTGGCCGAAGCTTCATGCAAAGCGGTATCATCATCTTTGTCCTGCCCATTGACATCTGCACCGTTGTTGAGGAGCAACTGGGCCACGTCGCCATGCCCTTTGTGGGAAACTATATGCAGTGCAATTTCGTCGGCTTTGTTCCGCGCATCGATGTTGGCACCGTTCTCGAGAAGCAGCCGTACCACATTCTCATGCCCTTTGAACAAAGCAATGAGCAGTGCACTGTTGCCATGTTTGTTCCTTGCGTTGACGTCTGTACTGTTGTCGAGGAGCACCTGGACTACATCACCATGCCCTTGGCCAGAAGCAAAATGCAGCGCAGTTTCGTCGGCTTTGTTCCGCATGTTGATGTTGGCTCCACTCTCAAGAAGCAGCCGCACCACATTCTCGTGCCCACTGAAGGAAGCGATAAGGAGTGCACTATTGCTCCATCTGTTCCTCGCGTGGACATCTGCGCCATTGTCTAGGAGCACCTGGACCACGTCGCCATAGCCTTTGCGGGAAGCTATATGCAGCGCAGTTTCATCGGCTTTATTCTGCGCATTGATGTTAGCGCCACTCTCAAGAAGCAGCTGCACCACATTCTCATGCCTATTGGCCGAGGCTCCATGCAAAGCAGTATCCTTATCTTTGTCCCACCCATTGACATCTGCACCGTTGTCGAGGAGCAGCTGAACCAAATTTTCATGCCCATTATACGAGGCTGCACATAGCGAGGTGCAACCGTCTCCATCCCGCCCATTGACATCTGCGCCGTTATCAATAAGTAGTCGGGCCATTTTCTCGTGCCCGTTGAACGATACTGCCGGCAGTACAGCTCCGAGTGACTTGGAGCTGCAGTGATCGAGTCCACTCAGTGCATCGACGTCGGCCCCGTTTTCGAGGAGCAGTAGAATAGTCTTCTGCTGTCTGTTCTTGATAGCTAACTGCAGTGCATTGCTTATGTCCACCCCATGTGCAATGAGCAGTCGGAGCACTGATGCATCACCTAACTCGAGGGCTATTGCTAGTGGTGATCCAAACCACCCGCGGTTCTCGTTGACATCAGCCCCATGGCGTAGGAGTAGCTGGACAACCTCCTCATGTCCAACAGTGATGGCTAATTGCAGCGCAGTTCCGCGACCCCCCAGAGTATTGACATTTGCTCCATGGTCAACAAGAAGGCGAACAATAGCATCATGCCCTTGGGCAGCGGCGGCTTGAAGGGCAGTTTTGTGCCCCCCAATGGATCCCTGTGCATTCACATTGGCACCCTTTGCGATGAGCAAGGCAACAACAGCTTCCTCGCCAAAATGTGAGGCTATATGGATTGCTGAGATATTGTGTTTTCCTTGTCCATTGACATCCACACCATTTTTGATGAGCAACTGGATCATCTCCTGATGTCCATTTGCTACAGCAGCCTGGAGTGCGGCATTGCCATCTTTGGTATCCTTTATTGAAATAAGATAGCTGGTAATTTCCCGCAGGTCGAAGAATGCAGCAATCCAAAGTCGAGTGGCCATCCATTCAATCCCCAATGTCACAAAATCGCGTTGAACTGCCCAGAGGTATACCCACCGTGAGGCATTGCCAGCAAGGAACAGCAGTAGAACTTCTCTGATACTGGCTTCCATCTGCCCATGTGCATGAATCAAGCAATAGTCAACAGCGTAGTTGAGGAGAGAATGGGTTTTTTGAAGATTGAACATCCTGGGTAGGGTGACAGGATCGGGGTCATCAATGAATACTTTAAAAGAAAGGTATATGATGCATGTGGTTGTAATGTCTGCCTGTGCAGTGGGGAAATGGAGCTCCTGGCTGCGATCTAAATAGTCCTGTGCAGTGTAGTGAACGAGTCGGACAACACTATCTGCTGGGTCAACAATAACCAGGCCAGCGCACACAGAGAGGACAAAGTTCATGTCCATGAAATTGTCGGGATCAAGTCCAGATGTCCCTACCTCCACCGCCAGGGCTTCCTTGAGTTCTGAGACATGTAGTAACCTCTTTGCATTTGAAACCCAAGTCAATGTGGAGTGGGCAACTTTTTTGCTCTCCTCGTCTTGTTGATTGATCCGCGACATGACCTCTTCATAGGTATCGTCTAGATCGGTCGGCATTTGTTGCAAGGCTGCGAGCACTGCTTTAATGGTTGGCTTTGTTGAGACCAAATTAATGTGCAGTTTTGCCAACAAAAACCTAAATGAATTTAGTGGCAATATATCTTCCACTAAATTAATACGTACATTCCCTTGCTACGGTCGATGCTCAGGTTTTCAATTTTTTGCCGTAATTCCGGACGAGCTTTGACATGTCGTGAAAGGAGAGCGGAATCGTCAATCTGCGCGTCTATATATCTCCGTATGTCCTCCGTGGTTGCCCGAATCTCCAGTGTCTGGGTGGTATCAAAGGCTGTGGAGAGGTCGATATGAGGTCGGGAAGTCAACATGAGATTGACATTTGGGCCCAGATCTGAGAGTTTTTGAAGCAGATTCTTTCGTTTTCCCTCTGGATATTCATCCAATGCATCGACAATAAGGAAGACCTTGGAATATTCTGCAACCGTGGAGCAAAGTACCTGATGAACGTCCTCCAGGGACGGCCTGGTTCGTCGGTCGCGATGTTCCTCATATAGTTCCCAGATGTTCATTGCAATGGTACGCCTAACCACGAGCTGGTGCCATATGCTTGCAAGGAGATCTTCAGGTGAGTGTTTCCGCTCAGCCTCCTTGTGGTTCAGATACAAGGCAGCGACCCCGGTATTGTCAGGCAGGTTCAGGGTCTTTCGGAGATCTTGCAAGGTCTTTCGGAGATGGTGCACGACTATCGAACTACTCCCCATCATCTGTTAACAAGGAACCAATAAATTATGTTGTTCACTCACGCAAGCACAGTCTTTCCGGCACCCGCTGTATACTTGCATCAGCAGAGAAAGCAACGACACGCTCATGTCTGTATACGTACGTATCCCGGGACACCATAATCTTGTTCCAACACCGAGTACCCAGGCCTTGAAAGGATCACTTGCCAGAAACCATTCTCCAGTCCCCGGCTGTTGACTGTTGAAGATATCTTGCTGGCGGGTAAAGAAATTGATTGGCGACCACCACTCGATGAGTTTATCGCGCTTTTCCCCTAAGAGATGCGTGAGTGAAGGGTAAAATTAATTTCCGACCGGGTGTACCATCGAAAAACGCTTCTAGTTTCTGATTAGTGCCTCCAGCTGATTCGAGCAGAGCTTTTTCGAGACACATAAGCATGTCTGGCTCGGAACAAGCAACACAGCAGACTCAACTCCCATGTTTTTGTAGTTGTTCCATGATCCCACTGAGACCAGCTGGAGGAAAGGTCAGGCAGGTTTCCAATGATACAATTTGACCACACACTCAAAAATTCTTGTTTTGCTTCGGCGACAGTATTTTCAACAGATAGGACGTCTAATATAAACATATGAGATAATGGCGCCAGATTTGATAGAAATACATACCACTATGAAGTGTTTCGACCGATCGGCGGATGGCTGGATTTTGCCGAATGGAAGAAAGGTAGAATTAGGTTAGCAATAATTTTGACAATATACGTCCGCTGACCTGAATCGGCTTCTTTCTGTTGAACAGCAGTAGTTTCATTCGATTGGACAACAACTGAAATAAGATATGCTGCATATTCGCCAACTGTCCAGACAGGTTACATACCTGTATGGTTTTTCCTCAGTGCGTCCCTGCAACGTCGAGATCAGTCATTGATCATCGAGAGAAGTCAAGGTCCCCACCAGAGCCCGATCACCAACCACATGCTCAACAAAGTTTTGAATCGCTCGACGGCATCCAATCCCTTCTGGACCTCCTTTTCCCCCCCACAGTGGCCACTTTACTCGATCCAAAAACTTCGCGAGACCCTCTTTCGGACCCAGTTTCTTCTGCATTTCTGACAGTGTCTCCTCCAACTGGACCAGAGGTTTCTCAAACTGCTGCATGCCATTCACAATTCCTATGGATTTATCCGCCCTCATCCTGATTTCGAGCTGCAAAAGGAGGGGGAGGGAGGCTTGCCATCTCCGCGAAATATCTCTTTTGATCTTTTGGGGCATCCCTAAGACCCTCAACGTAATCCCTAGCCTTCACGATCGTGTCGATGAGCTGAAGGATGCTGCCAACGAGGCCGATAAGACTGATTGGATCGGTCATCGAATGGAGAGTAGGAATTCAAACAACCGAGGTACGAGGTTAAGTGTATGAAGCGTCTGGCTGTGAGAGACTAGGAAGGAAGAGAGCCGAAGGGTGCGTGTCATCACGCAGCCTGCTGCCTTTTACAGCCACCTGACAGTGCCAATTTCCAAATCTGGAATTACTGCTGTCAAGGTCTCTCCGCCCACAAAATCGAGGCCTGCTGGCGAGCTACCCGGCTTGATCCGCCCGTATTCTTCCGATTGGTTACTGGATTTTTGGGACCGAAACACAATGTCCAAACATGTCTTCCTTTTGGAGAAGATTTTCCCCACCGTGGCAAAAATCAAGCCCAACAGATTGCTTCTTGCGCCCATGTTCCGGTCCAAAACCTCTGCGAAACAGGATACATTTTCGGCCACAAAACATCCACGCAAAAATGCCGATTTTGGATCTCTTTTGCAAAGAGAAACATACTCCTTTTCGAGGTCGAAACAGCTGAAGGACAAAAGAAGCTCCTTTGTTCTTCCTCTTTTTGGGATGCAAACAGAGTATTTTCCGACACAGAAAAGCTCAAAAAAATAGTCAATGTTCTGGGAGGATTTTGAGACAAAACATAGAGCCTTTTTAGCATATGTTTCGCAATTGAACATGCGCAGAAAAGGTATGGTTTTTGTCTTCTGTGTCCCGAGGTCCGTGAAAATATAGCCAAAAAGCAAGACATGTTTGCACGTCCTTTTTTGCCCCCCAAAACCCATCGGCCACAGCAGTGCAGCTGTTCCTGAAAATAATGAGACTGGCGGGGTTTTTTTTTTTCGATCGTTCCGAAAAAGATTCTTCCAATTTGGGGTGAGCCCCTTACTTTGAAGGCCTTGCTGAAAAGTCTCCGATGAGTCTGATCGCAGGGTTAGGGTTAGCCGATCATCTCTTTTTTGGCATGGTGCCACCGCGTCCATTTTGGGAAGTGGTCGCAAAAAAAAAACGTGAGTCTCATTATTTCCCGGAAGAGCTGTAACACAAGATCAAGTTTATGTCCTTACGCCCTGCGCGGGTTCGGTCCGACAACGCCACATTGAAATCCACCGTGCAATTCTGCGCAGGCAAGGTTGATGTCGACGAAGTCGGCGCTTTCCAGTTCTCGGAACCACGGCTTTGTCTTCCTGTCAATAGAGAGGATGCGCAAAAGCCGCATGGTGCGCAAAGTCTTTCCATGCGGCTTTTTTCTACTCTTCCTGCGGCAGGCTAGGGGGTGATATGAATAGTTCTGGTGGCTCCCAGATGCAAAAGAAACCAACTCCACGTGCGGCTTTGCGCATCCTCTCTAATGACTCAAGCTGGCATCACCTCAGGACTATAGGAACCACCGACGCCTCTGTCTGCGATGAAGACTAATAAAGGGCACCCGAACCTTCCTATAATACCCTTTGCCGTGGCGTGCCTTCCGACCGGCATCCTTCCGCGGGGAACCCCTCCACACTCCTGGAATGCTCGCACCTTCGCGCACCTCGAGTCGAACGAGCGAGGTTTGCTGTTAGTCTCCGAAATCTAACATTATATATCGGATGGAGAGGCATTCCAGCGCTATCAATCCAGGTTTGTTTACAAGAATTCAGAATCAAAATGCCGATGGAAACGGCCGTCGTTTCCTCACGGTGCTACCTGCACCGCCTATCCCAACCAAGCACCCCTTTCTGCCGGATATCCACACGTGTTCAAGCAGGTCAGTTGTACGATGATATCGATGAAAAAACATGAAAAAAAATCAAAGCAGGGGTAGGGGGCCCTTGAGCTCGAATCGAACGAACGAGTCTGCTGATGACTTGGAGAAAAGTGGTTATGAGACGCGTTTCGGCGCTACCAAGCCTTTCCGGTACCGCGTATAGGTTGGTTTAGTTTACGAGGATTCAACTGCAGGACAAAAAAAGTTCAGCAATTACGTATGGCTTGAGCTCGAATCGAACGAGCCAAGTCCGCTGTCAAAGCACTAGGCGGCTAAAGACTCATTGGACGCGGACGCGCACCGGGCGCTACGAAGCCGACTGGGATCCTCCCACCACCATCATCATCCGAGAAGACTTTCCTCGGCGTGCTAGAAATTGGGCCTCGCTCGAGATGATCTACCTCGAACGAGAGCATCTACTGGCACTGGGATTCATTGTCGCAATGGCGCAAATTCGCTGCCTGACATGAATTCCATCTCCTATTGCGAAAGTACAATGTTTTGAAAGTGAACTACAATGCTGTATACCCCCTAGGCAACTGGATGGCGAAATGGCTTCCATTATGTCCATCTTTGTCCTGTTCCGGAGCCGAAATACGCGGTTTCAAGGGTCACGAATGGCTTTCGGGTCGTATCGGACGGCGTCAAGAGTGTCTCGGAAACCTTGCTGGAACTCCTGACTCGCAAGGAGAAGGGGGACGATCAACGATCAACTGTTCGGACGATCGTTCCGACCCTCTTTCCGCCCTCCTCGACAATCCGGATACCCTATTCACGCCTTTGGCAGGTTCCCTCGTGGCTCAAGCCGCTCAACTGTCAAGAGCACCGCTTTTCCCAACTCAAAGATACATAGGGAGGTGAAAATCACCAATTCTAGCGGTCGATGATTGGCCGTAATTGAAGACTATACTTTCGGACGCATGAACATATCATGTTCCTGGGCCAACTTGTACCCCTCTGTGTCCACGACTTCTCGCGAGACACTTGTTGTGGACACCGAGCTGCTGAACCTTCCCCGCAGCGTCTGTGGTCTTCTCCGTCGAAGGTGATGCTACACACATGTTGTCTTGGCATATCGCAAGACACCGTTGGCTTTCTGGCGACCCCACCTCCACACATTGCACCGTTTCTCTCGAGATTATATCTGTAAAGCCTCTGATGATAGGAGTGCTAGCGAACGTATTTGCCCTGTAGCGGAAATTGAATGTTGACATCGAGGAAACTCAAACCCACCTTGTCAATTCTCCGATACATTAAATGCCAGCCATCCTATTGCATCCCCACCAATGCTGCTTCTGACCACGTCTCTTCGCTGCTTCATGCCTTGAAGTTCATTGACGGCTGTGGACGTCACTGCCATGGCTTCCCCTGCATTGCCAATACTGTCGCTCATGACGGCCAGCCAGAGAACGCGGCCCCTGTCCTCGATTTGTGTCCTGCTCGCGATGCAAGGTGACTGACCTTCAGCATTAGGTTGTTTTTCCCATTTACTTTGTTCGTTTTGTGAGACTCATGCGGTTTCTGGCTTGTATGATGTTCGAACCGATGGGGCAATGTAGATGGCTGTAGCATACTGACTCGAGGCCATGTATGTTGGTACAGCACCCGTATGTTCCTTATAGGGACCACCGCGGTTATACACTTCCTTCCTTTCTTCCTATGGGGGTATGAGTGGATTATGATTAATTCTACGAGCCTGAATGTAGAACAGGACCAAACTTGAATTGACCTCCGTTTCGTACAATCCGGGTCAAGAACCCTTCCTGCTAGATATTCCGAGTTTGAGTGGTTTTGTTCTACAATGGTATAAATTGAAAAATCAACAGTAGAAACATGCTTTGGGGTCGATATGTATTGTAAAAATTGCAGGCAAAAAGATTGCACGGGATGTGGCTAGGGCTTGAGCTCGAGTGGAACGAGCAAGGTCTTCCGTGTACCGTAAGGTTGAGGGTCGATGCAGACGTGCCGCACTGCCAAGCCTGCTACTCATATTTGCTTGATGGTTAGTTTTGCGAGAATTGTAGACAAAAAATGGTGACCAGTCTTCGTTTCGCGCTATCTGGACTGCCCGACCCTGTCTACGAATGATGAATGAAAAAGTAACAGCAGAAGCGATATTAGTTACCCATTGTGAGAACCGAGAGCCAAAAAGGTTCGACGTGAACTTTCAGGGCTTGGGCTCCGGTTGAACGAGCGAAGTCTGCATTTAGAGACAACTGCAAGACTATATATTATATTAGATGCAGATGCGCCCTGGTGCTACGAAGCCCTGCAGCTCATATCTGGACCAGGTATAAATTGGGTTAGCTTGCGAGTAGATCAAAAAGAGAATCTTAGATTGTAACACCATATGGCCAAGGGTCGAGTTTGACGAGCAAGGGATGTCGTGTAGAGTCAATGTGTTCCAGAATTAGACTCAAATGCTCCCCATGCACTAGTAAGCCAGAAAGCTCAGAGGAATAAGTTGGTTAGTTTTGCGAGAATCGGCGAAAAAGAAAAGAAAAAACTCCGTGTCAAAGAGCTACGGCTTGCGCTCGAGTCGAAAAAGCAGACTCCGAGCCATATAATTTTTGAAGTAAGCCCCGTACGATTGCAACTGGGGAACCTCGTTGCAATCCGGTAGAGTACATGGCTGTAGCTACCCTACCTTTATACTCTTCTACTGTATCTAGGCTGTGTATAACCAGTACATACCCAGAATAAAGCTGTTAAGTATTAGATCAATGTAACTGCTGTTAGCTGTTAGCTCGCAACAGCTTGTACAGCTTTCCCAAATTCCAACAATAATTACAGTAGGGGTGCTCAATAAATAGCTCGACCCAGTTCAGTTCAACTTTTTAATATTTTTTTGGCTGGCAGAATATTATTTAAAATACTATTAAAACGTGAACTGAACTGGGTCGAACTATTTATTGAGCACCCCTAGTGCTGTACGCCAAGTGCGAATGGCATCAGAGCGCTACCAAGCCTATGTGCAGAATATCTGTGCTTAAACAAGTCGGTTAGTTTGCCTTGAAGTTGCTCCGGGAAGAAAATGACAGATTTGCCTTAGAATCTGGACTCCAGCCGGTCCCGAAATGAGACCAATTGCTTCGATATGGGATTGATACGAGATTTGAACACATGTGAAGGCTACTGACGCGTCGAGACGCGTCAATAACACGAGAAGGTGATGGCAGGTGGAAAGGTTTATATGGTCACATGATACTTTGATCGGAATCAACACCTTGCTCTCAACTGTGCCAGAGCCCGAGCTGCAGGATGTCAAGTGCGCAAAATGCAGAACTCCTTCACTGCTGCTACCACTTCAGGACTGCCAATGATGCAATCGATGGCCTTAACGTTGCTCTTTGCATTTTGGGACATTCTCGCTTTATCCTACTTCCGGCCGTATCCTACTACGCTCCTCATGGTGCATTCTGTATGGACCCGAGGCTTTGCAGGAGATTTATGTGCTGACACTCATCCATCGGCTCCAATGCGTTCGAGCTCTCTGCGGCCCAGACGTGAGCCAAGCAGGCGCGTAGATGCGCGTCACTCATGAAGTACGCCCGCCTCACCGGTGTCCACAGGGCACTTGGTCTTGTGTACGGAGACCGCCGCACCAGCTGCCCCTCGTGAGAATCACCGACCCGATACGTCAGCCCGCGATGAAGAATGGCATAGAGGGCGTCCGAACCTGTCCTATACCCTCCACCGTGGCGTGCCTTCCGACCGGCGCCCTTCCGTGTGGAATCTCTCCTGCACACTCCTGGAATGCTCGCGCATCTCTTGATATGCCGCTACACCCGCAGCGGCCACGCCCTCGTGAGGGGTGCAGCGGTTTCTTGGCGAAACACCGCTGCGTCATCTGCGCGCTCGAGCTTGCCTCATCGGGACGAGCGCGTGCGCGACACTTGTGATGCGGTGGGGCAGGCGTGCGCCCTCTTGGCGGATCGGGTGAATTTCGTGCTGAAAAGTCAGGGAATGGCGCGACGGGAGCTATCGATGCGCTGTACGTTTTTATCTTCCCTCCACCGTCCCTCGCCCTCTCCTCTCTCTCTCCTCGTTTTACACTGTTTTTTCCTTCCTTCCGTACTTACTCGTCTTCGTATCTTTATTCTCTGTATCTAATCATTCATTCTCAGACGCCCGACATATACGCTCTCCTTACTATCTTAGCGCCCTGATATCCACCCTCCAGAACAAGAGGACGTGCGCTCGCTCCCGTCATGGGCCGCACTGCATGTCGGAGGACAGGAGCACGTTGAAGGTGCAGATAGAGATGCAGTTGTGTCGGCGGCGGTGAGTTTTCTTTTCCTTAGTTGTACATCCTTCTCCTCCCGTGCGCCATGGCCGATTTCTTCGCATATCTTCCCTGTGTGACAGTGTCGTCCACTCCTCGTCGACTCCGTCCTCTTTCTATTGGCCTTATTGGCGTGCACTCCCGCTTCCGCTGCTCTAGTCATCTCTCATTGCAACGTATGGAGCACGCTCTTCACACCCGTCCGTCCTCCATCCCTTCCTTTGTCTCCCGCCCTGCCTGGTCCCTCCTTCCCCTCGCTCCTCTTCCTTCTCCCGTTCTTCCTCTCCATCCTTACGCCCTTCATCATCCGCTGACTGTCGTTTTGCAGTTTGTTGACAACTCGAATGGTCCCCCCACCACCGTCTCCTCCACCGAGCACGCGTACTCGTCTCGCCCTCATCCGCGGACCCGGAGCATACTTACAACGAGACCGAGCGATGCTTAGGGTTCTAGTCGCCCAACACATCGATCTACCATGCGGCGAAAGGGGGCCAGGAGTGCGTTTATTCGCGCGCCGGTGAACATCACGTCCTCTGTCCGGGTGCTGTAGAAGGAGAGGGGAGCTGCGCGCTGCGGGGAGGATCGGCGCGAGGAGCAGATCCGCGATACCTGGTCGTCTTACAGCGCGGCTGGGCCCGGGCAGCGGCAACGAGAGGCATGACGGTGGTCTTGCGAGGGCAGCGGCTGTGAGGGGGACGCGATACCTTAGCGCGATACCTCGGCGTCCTCGTCACTGCATAGGAGCGCGATTGGGGGCGGGAGCGAGAGCGAGACTTGGGACGGTGGTCACGGGCGTGGGCGGACTGACGAAGGAAAGCTGGTCGGTCGGTAAATTCGCTCGGCCCAGGACCTCGGGCGGCTACAGCTTAGCTTCTGGTTTTCACTTCATCCTCCTTGTGGCTCGGCGGGGCGGAGAGGCGGAGGGGCGGTGGGAGTGGAAGCGGATATCGCTGGCGAAAGTGGGCCCTGCTTGCCGGACGCGACCAGTACGACGTTTCAGAGGCTGGGAACGACCGGCGTGCTCTCGGCCGTACTGGTGTAGAGATCTGTGAGGATTTCGTGGAGTACTTACTGGCCCCACTGCGAAGGCGCACAGTGGGCACCGGGAGCACGCTGCGGTGTCAGGATTGGTGCCTTTGTGAAAATTTCACAGGCTTCGCTGGGAGAGGCGAGGAGGCTATGTAGCAAGGCGGCGTAGCGCGACGCGAGGAGGACGTGCGCTAAGGTGCTGGTAGGCGCCCGGGGCTCCGTGCGAAGGCATGGTCGGCAGGAGGTGGGGATGAGGCCCTCGCGGCGCGTGCGGGAGCGATGCTTGTGGTGGTCGATGAGCGTGACGATGGAGTCGGAAGAGATATGGGTGTGGTAAAGATCTTGCGACTCTGACCGTCGACGCCGCGCTATGGTGGGCGGGAGCATGAGGGTGCTTCATGCCCCTTGTAGTAGCGGTTGGCGATCTCCGACCACCAGCTCGTTCCTGAAGGCGGTTGGCCAGGAAGCCATGTCAGGTTTGATCAAGTTCTGATCAGGCTCCCGCCGATTTCGAGAACTCCAACTCGAACTTCGCATATTCTGGATATGGAATGTGGAAAGAGCAGGATGTTGCGGTGTTGGATCTTGGTTATCATCGTGTTCGAGTCATTAGGTACTGCGGTCATACTCTCGTCGAGTCATCTTCACTCTACAAGCCGGGTATCTCTGGCCCGGTCACTCCACCGGGATGTGGCAGGGATCGTCTTAACCACATGTACCTTCAGATTCTTTGCTCACAAGAAGCTCTAAATGAAGATCTTCTTGCTGCGGTTTTGGCATATTAAATTCCTGCTGCTTGATCGTTTTACTTCAGTACCCTTCGTAGACGTTCGTTCGGGCGGTACGCCGCCTTGTGACTCACGGATCGTAGGTCTCGCAGTCAGGGGTGTCTTGCGGGGGGCACCAAAGCTGTTGGCGGGTAGATCCCTTCACCTGGGTTGCTCGTACACTGAGCCATTGCTCTATGAAGCATTCCGTGAGCTACTGGGGTGATTAATTGCTCGGAGTCTGGGACTAGTGAATCTTCGTGGGAGGGTTTATGCATTGTACCCTCGTATCCTATGCCGCAAAGTACGGTACGTAGTCAGCAACTGCTCGACGGCTTCGACTGGGGCTTTCCTTCCGTCATCGAGTATCCACCCTTCCCGTACCCTTTGACTGCGTTGGCATTCATGCTGCCAGTAGTCGGTCCGATATTTCCTACTTACCCCCGCCCCCAGCCATAAAAAGCCGGATCTGTGCAATGAAGTAGCCCGTAGCTCAAATAACAGCACATGCGTTTTTCCACTCTCCGTTCCATTGTCTTCGCCGTCCATGTCCTGGCGCCTATATGCACACATGTCGCAGCGATCACCTTGCCCACGCCCGACATCTGCTGCCTCTTTGCCGCTAACGTCCGAGGATGCGGTTTCGCCGTCATGAACCCAGTCCCTGCCGCATCTCTGGAGCCAGACGAAGTCTGCTGCTGTTCCGCAGCCAATGATCTTGCCTGCCGTACCGTTTGTTGAATTGCAACAGTGGTGAGTTCGAGCTTCCTGGACTGGACCTCGTTTGGAACTTACGCCAATATAAAGGGTAATAACATCTCCAATGTGGTGATGGAAAGAGTGAAATATCAAGTACTTATAGTGTAGTTATCTACAGGACTCTAAGTAGGAATTTTCACGCGACTTCTATCATCATGGTTGGCTTCAACCAGACGCGAGGTGGCGATTTGTGTCTTCAGCCGTAACACGTACGCCATATCCGAGCAATGGTACCCTTTCCGGAACCACAATAGCTTCAGCTCATGCATCGATAATTGCTCTATCCAAAACCGCGCATGCACACCTTTACTGTTTTCGTCGCATCTACCATGTCAGCGCCGTTCGCTCATCGACAAGCGCTCGTTTGGCGCTCGTGTTGGGACGAGAAACGAGCGAGAATCGAATGAGTAGCGGGATCATACGGATTTATACTCAGAAGATGTGATTTTTGGAACACCTCGCTCTGTCCTCCCATTCGGGGACCGTAACCAGATTTTCCAAGCCGGTGCTACGTACTGGGCGCCAAAACCACAACATAACATTCTAGGTGCTTAAACCTAGTCTCTTCTAAACTAAGGCTACAGCAATTCTCGCTTATACCTCTTGGGATTGAAATTGTATCGCAGTAGTACTTCAAGTGACTGGATAAATTGTATTCCGGTGGCAGACAAAATACTCAGTTGCTTCATACCAACCAAACACTTGGTAGAAAGCTAATGGAAGGCCAAGGTCGCCCAGAAGAGGGAGGAAATTCTTGAAGCAAAATATAAAGGAGCCCTAACACAAATTAGAAGGAGGAAACCTGCCAAAGACGCAGGATTTTGATGATGTATCAATTCTCGACTCTTATTATTTTACAAAATATTTCAAAGCCAAGAACAAGAAGGCTCAGAAAATTGTACAAGATGTGTCCGTTGAACTCACTTGGAATGAGGAGCAGGATCGCGCATTTAAACTAGTGGCAAACCACGCAATAGCCGATGTGGTAACGGACGCGTTCGGTCTTTTCGTTTGCCGTCCCAGCCCGCTATCATATTCGTGGAGCACTGAGGCGCACATAATGATTCGATCTCACTTTTGTGATATTGTGGCAGTTAGTGCGGAAATTCAATTTTTTCTCGAGGGCTTTGATCGGTACTTCGGGCCGATGTCCATCACTAAATCGGCGCTCGTGCTTTCTTCTTTCATCACCCTGCTGTGAGCCTGTGACCTGCAACCCAGGGCACAGACATTACACTTACGGCTGGCCCGGGCTTGGCGACTTCATTTAGCGCTTGGGTACTTACTACCGCGTGGTATATCCATTCGATCCTCCACGAATTACGCCGAGCTTCACCACGACTTCGCCCGAGAGCTTGTCGACAAGGTTAGTATGCGCCGATTGCTCTGCGGGGCCCAAGATCGCGCGCCTGGAAACATTGCCATCGTCGTCGACGATTCGTCCCATGCCTTGAGACGTGGCGGGCTCGATTGACGTTCCGTGGAATCTCTGTTGCAGTGGAACCCCAGACCGACAGTCATTTGTTCACGCTTCTTAGGCTAGCTGCGACAGCTTCTGTGTTTCGAATATTTTTGGATGCGGAATGCGAACGTTTGGTGAACGTATCATTGATACATCCAGGAAGAGTTTTCCGTTCGGTTTGACAGGCCTATGGGATGATGGCTATGTCTATGTGGAAAGGGCTTAATTAGCAGGGCGGATCGTATGTGGTACGTTCAAAGTTGATTAACTTCAACTTCTCAACCAGCGCTAATCGATCTCATTTTTGCTATCGCATTCGCACAGTGTTAATCAAGCCCGTGCCACAAGCCATGCTATTCTCACTCGCGCATTTCCCTAAGTCTGGTTCCTGGCATTCTTCGCCTCCACTGTCCAATGGCGATCGGGATGGAGAACAGGCCGCTCATGCCATCGTCAGGCAAATCCGAGTCTTTCTCGGACACCTCATTTCGCCATTCCAAGTTCACAAGTGAAGGCGTCCCTGAGCTACATTATGCTCATGACTATGGTGTAAATAGTCGGATGTGCGTTGCTGCATCCCACCTTGACTTGAACCGCTACTAACCGCTCATCGCCTAGGCGGCGGCGTTCCCCCCTTCTAACTGTTATTGGGGGACAATCAGTCCTGCTTGCAATGGCTTATGGTTTTTTTGCGGCCGTACTGGTTCGCGGCCAGATCCCGCTGACCACGACACTCGCGGATCTCGCTCAGAACAATCCGCAGTCAAAGACGTACATTGTCACATTTCTAGCGACCGGTCTTTCGGCGTGGTCTTCCTAGTGCGTGGTCCATTGCAACGTCGTTCCCTCGTCAATGAGCATCTTACTCATGTGGGCATACAGCTTATTCTCCGAAGCTGTCCGCCATGCCATTCTCATATGCCTTAGTCGCCCTTTGCCCGTCTCGACTCTCGGGTTCAGCATCCTAATTTCTAGAAGATCCCCGATATTCAGGCGACGGCATCTTAAATGGGTCATTGTTGGAGCTGTGTTTTTTGTTAGCACCCTGGGACAGACAGCCAGGTGCTCCTCCTTCGCCTGAACTGTCCGCCGCTGATACTATGCGTCGTGCCAGTTGGACCGCCCTTTTGACGCCCATACAAATTGTCATTCCCACGCCCCTCGAAGGCACCGAGATCGATCTCACAAGTGACGCCTTCAACAACCAGTTCGAAGAGCTGTGGAATGCTACCTCTGGGATCGGGAACTATAGTGAGTGTCGGGAATCTTGGGCATCCCAGTTTACTGATGATCAATAATAATCACCTTTCCTGTGTGGCAGTCGATTCTGGGATTGCCACGTTCCTAGCAGCAAGCGGTGTAGCGGCAGCAAATGTCCGGGGCGGCAATAATCCGACGGTCGATTTCGCTGGTTGGGCGTATCCTGCTTCGACTGGTCCGTATCGGTGCAATCGTAGATCCAGATGAGATAGACGGATGCTCACCACAAAACAGGAGGAATACTGCCCATTCGCCTCGTCGATTCGGCCGACCCGGATTCCAACCTCTCCACAGGGCTATTGACGATGAATACCGAGCCCTTTCCAGGCCCGACCTCCGGAAACAGTTTCAACAAGTCTATGAGCCAGCAAGGACTAACCGCCCTGGTTGGGTGTCAATATCAACAGCTCGATGTGAACACGTATCCTTCCCTTGAACGAGTCGCTGATTCTGTCGAAATCGCTGTGGGAGGGGAACTGACAACTTACACCGCGGTGGGGATAGTGACGTCTTGTGGTGCGGAAACTCTGCGGTCAGGTAATACTTGAGTCTTCTTTACTCGTGGCGACTCACTCCAGCATCTTCTAGACGTGTTGTCCAGTACAAACAACACACTCTTGTCTACCAGCTGCGGAGGAGCTACCGCAGCGGGGAAGAGGTTATACAGTGCGGGGCCATTCAATTCTTCTCTCATCTCACGGGAATGCTCATGTTTTCTCGGTTCAAGCTGTGATCATCGACGGGCAAGGTCTGTACGGCGAAACTGTTGTGTGTACAGTGGAACCACAGATAACATGGAACGTAATTGTCAACTACTCAGACCCATTTGTCTTCGCCTACCTCGACGACCCGGTGCTCCCGGTTATGACGCCTACCCCTGCTCTAGTTGGAGACGCAGCCCTATATGGCCTTGTGCGAGCGATATCGTACAGCCAGAGCGCTACCCATAACACGGCGGCCGATTCGATAGCCGCTATACTTACCGATCAGGCTCAGCGCAAGTCGCCAGCATCCTATCTCGACCTCTGGGTGCGCATCTTCATCGCTCTTCGAACTAATCCCACTAATCTAATCTTCGTGTCACAGTCGGCGTACATCATGGGTGTTATTGAGTTTTTTGGAACCGTGAGACAAATTTGGTGCTTTTCATTGCATGGCGTCGCACTTACTGATGATGCACGGCATCAAAAGGCCATGAAAGTCAATCTGGCGTCGCCTGACGGTTCCCCTTGGTGGCGATATCCCCTCGAGCATGAGGATACGCATCAACGGGACGGCTTTCACGACGACCTATGGCTGGGAATACACCGCAAAAGTCAATAACGCGATTCTCATCCCCAGCACATTTGTTGCGGTCGCGTCCATTCTCATCGTTCTGTTTGCCCAATGCCTCAAGTGGAACCGAGGCATCTGCCTTGATCACCCCGAGTTTGACCCCAATGAACCACTGCTGCTCATGGCGGCAGCCTCGGCTGGAGGGATGGGGGAGACTTTTCGTGGACTGAGCACCGACGAAATCAAGGAGGGAGGGAGGAAGAAAGTGATGCTGGGACAGATCGGTGACAGGACTGGGTTTGTTCAGGTAGGCTGAGACTGGTTATTGAGGCGAAGTGGCAGCTTACGGAGTAGCTCTGAAATGAGACCTCTGCTCCGACACGCTTGTACAAGCTGTGTAACAAATACTTGACTTTTTCCACGATTGCCGGTTGACAGCCCAAGTTGCCCTCGCTTGACACCTCTGTCGTCTCGAGAACGAATCATGATGCTGTTGCAGCCCAGAAAGGAAACTCAATTTCCATTTCTAGTGTGTCATGCGTTCAGGTCACCTGGTCCTGCGAAATAGCCAGGGGCTTCCTCAATTGGTAACGGACTCATCCCACGCCTCGTGTAACGCGGAAGCGGATTCCCTTTCCTCCGTCGTAATCCGCACACCACCCTTGCCGTTCCCTGCACTTATGCCTGGACTCAATTCATTCTCGCAAGCCCGAGCTGAAGAGCTCTCATCGCAATGGAAAGGCACCAACTTCTTAGGAGGCACGACCAAGAACTTTATCGATGGAGAGTTTAGGGAGAGTAGGACCGAAAAGTGGATCGAGGTCTTGGATCCGGTGAGTCGCGCGCCATTTCATTCCAACGGATAGGTATCTGATGAGCGTGCTGACAGGCAACGCAAACCTTGCTTTCTCGTGTCCCAGAAACAACGCCCGAAGGTGCGTAGACAACTAGCTGTTTAGCCGACTATTTAATCGTTACGGATCTGGTCAGAATTCGAGAGCGCCGTAGATGCCGCGTCAAAGGCGTTCCAAACCTGGAAGAAAACGAGCGTGTTGAAGCGACAGCGCTTCGCCTTAGAGTGAGACGGGTTCATTTCCTCCTCCTCTAACTTCTGATCCGACCTGGGCCATTCAGTCTCCAAGCTCTTATTCGCCAGAACATGGACACCATCGCCAACGCAATCGTGCTTGAGCAGGGCAAGACCTTTGCAGGTCAGTCAGTCACCCACTGTTCTTTGTGGTTATGCTGAAATGAAATAGATGCCCAGGGTGATGTTCTTCGCGGATTGCAAGTCGTCGAGTCTGCTTGCGCGATTCCTACGACTTTGATGGGGGAGAAGCTGGAAGTAAGCAAGGACATGGATACGGAAACACGAAAGGTTCCCCTCGGCGTTTGCGCAAGGCAAGCTTCGCACCGAAACATCCGTTCTGCTCCTGACTCTGATTTCTGATCTAGCATCGCGCCTTTCAATTTCCCTGCGTGAGTTGCACGCTACACCGTCGTGGCCCTGCCCCTCGCTCATTCCGATTTTTTTCGTAGGATGATTCCCCTCTGGACGATCCCAGTAGCGATCGTCACCGGAAACACTCTCATCATCAAGCCCTCTGAGCGCGATCCAGGCGCAGCGATGATGATCGCCGAGCTGTGTCAACGCGCAGGTGAACAATTCACGAATTGATATTTAATACGTTTACCTTTTTAAATCGATCGAACATTCCAGGTTTGCCCAATGGTGTGCTCAACGTCGTGCATGGAACCGTCCCAACCGTCAACGCCATCTGCACACACCCTAAAATTAAGGCAATCAGCTTCGTCGGAGGGAATAAGGCCGGACAGCACATCTATGAACTGTGCGTTTAATTCTCCTTTTCTTCTGGCGAAGATCGTGCTGAGGTATCTGCAGTGGGACGAAGAACGGGAAACGCGTACAGGTAAGCTGGATACATGTGGTACATATCATGATCTGAACGAGCGCAGTGCAATATGGGAGCGAAAAATCATGCTGTCATTATGCCGGATGGTGCGTCGAGGCCATTCATTCTTTCCTGCCAGTGATTTCTGAATTTTGGTGTGTTTGTATGCATGTAGCGAATAAAGACCAGGCTTTGAACGCCCTCCTCGGTGCAGCGTGTGGTGGTAAGTGTCTCATCTCCATCTTTGTCATTGTTCATGTTACGACTTGAATTCAGCCGCCGGACAAAGGTGTATGGCGATCTCCGTCGGTGAGTCGATCTTAACCAGGCATTCATCCCTGTACTGAGCGGCTTTCTTTCCTTTCCTTTCATGCGTAAAGCCGTCTTTGTTGGGGCCGCGCAGAACTTCATCCCCGAGTTGGTAACAAGAGCGAGTAAGCTCCAAGTCAATCAAGGCTTCGAAAAGGGCGCGGAGTTGTGAGTGGCCCTCTTTCACCCGTATCAAACCTCATCTGAGTTTTTCTTCTCACTATGAAAGCGGCCCTGTAACTACACCCGCCGCAAAAGCTCGCATCGAAGGCTTGATCGAGTCTGCTGAGAAGGAGGGCGCCAAAATCCTTCTTGACGGACGCAACAAGCAGGTTCCCAATTTCCCCAACGGCAACTTCGTCGGCGCGACACTCATCGAGGTGACGGCGAACTTGACCGCGTACAAGTGAGAACCGTCTTCCTCACCGTCGTTGTAACTTTTTCTGATGCTTTGTTCAGAGAGGAGATCTTCGGCCCAGTACTGTGCGTCATTAACGTTGGGACACTTGACGAAGCCATCGAACTGGTCAACGCGAACCCGTTCGGCAACGGTGCGGCGATCTTCACGCAGTCGGGGCCTATAGCCCGGAAGTTTGAGACGGAGATCGAGGCGGGACAGATTGGGATCAATGTGCCGATTCCAGTGCCGTTGCCGATGTTCTCTTGGACCGGGAATAAGGTAATGAATTCGATTTATTCCGGTAGCTTCATGCGATGGAGAAGACTGACTGACGGTCTCGTAGGCAAGCTTCCTGGGCGACATCAACTTCTACGGGAAAGGGTCAGGAACCTCATCTGTCTCATATCACAGCCTGATTGATTCTGATTTTGCTCTTCTCTGAATTATTGTAGGGGTATCAACTTTTACACCCAAACGAAGGTCAGTATGTTATAGGTTAAATCGTTTCATTGTTCCTTACCGATGTATTATTCTGTAGACGACAACGACCCTCTGGCGCTCGGACGACGCCCATGTTGCGGGCGAGGGCGCGTCGGTCAACATGCCTGTGTTGAAGTAGAATTTGAACGTGCTGTATTTGTACTGCTTCTGAACCTTGATCGTGGTTGTTGGCCCTGATTCATGACCATCTGTCGTCTCATGCAAAGGCCTACCGCCTAAGAGTAGGTGGGAGACAATATTTCTTTCCGACTAAAGATCGGCGCTTCTAACTGGTTGCCGCTCGGCAGGTCTGTTCCGCAATATCCAAGGCATCTATCACACGATCACCATCTTTCTCTATGACAAGTGGTTCCCGATGAGATTACTCCCAGCCGCAATAGTTCGCTTGATAATTCATTGACCTCGTTTCCCCTCCTGTATCTGTCTCTGCTCGCCCTTGAGTGCCGTATCTTTCGGTTCATCAGATCATGACTCATGTTCGAAAACTGTAGTCTCCATCTCCCACAGTGCGTGAGGCTTTACCATGTCGGACACCATGATGAACACCACTCTGACGCTGATGATCTTTTTCAACAGCAAATTGGATGAACGAAGAAGCCCTGCGGATCATCATCAAAAGTTTTTATATAAAACTGAGCACCTTTTTTCGCCGACTATTGTTCATTTCCCTCCACGCCGCGCTTCCCAGTTTTTTTCGTTCATTCGGAAGCCGGCCTTCCTATTTTTCCTTCATCTCCCTGAGTATCACCCCCCGCCTTCGACTCGGTGTTTTCTCTTCTTTGTAATGGATTCAGAAGCGACATTGGTCGCGATGGCGTTTGGGCGGTGAGATATACTTCCCGTTGCCGGGGACAATGCTATAATGCTGAGATATTTTCCAGTCGCTTCACAGATCATATGCTACTCATTGGTCCCACAATCTTGTGTTACGACCACCTTCTGACTTTAAGGGACGAAGTTCAGTTTGTGTGGCGAAAACCCAAACGCCTCAGCTTCTTTATCTTCGTTGTTCTGCGCTACGTGTCCTTGTTGAGCAATATAGGGATGCTTGTGCTGCGATTGGGTCCTGTGCCGCTAGAGGTAGGGAGAATTCTTGCTTTAAGAAGCACTTGCTAATAACGCTTACTTAAATAGAGGTAACTATGAACACTTTCCGTTTCTCAATATTTAAAAAACAAATTACGTCAGCTGTCATACATCAGCCCTCGGGAATATAGCACTGCTTATTCTCCAATGTGTCCTAGTCGGAAGTACGTCTCAACAATCTTATTTTCACCGGCTGCCCTGTTCATTTCGTGACGATAGGCATTCTCGGACTCCGTGTCTACGCAATGTACAATTCCAGCAAGATAGTTCTCTCGTTTCTCATTGCTACCGGACTGGCGACGACTTTCCTGGCCGCAGTGCGTTGAGATGTTACTTCTTGCCCATAATTCTGAGGTGGTTCAATTTCCCAGTGGTCTATCACGGGCGAAACCTGGGTTTTGGCGACGCAGATGTCGGGCTGTGACTATCCTGTGTCCAAAGAAAGGTCAGCTTACTTATGGCCGTTTCCCAGCTCTGTTCATCATCGCCTTACAGCGCGATCCGTAAGTGCATCCTAAGAATCCCACAGTACCTCGTTGAAGTGGGTCTCGTTGTTAGGAATGGCAGGTGCATGGGAGGCACAGTGCGCCATTTATTTGCTGTAGTTTGCAGCCCTTATCTCGTTTGCCTCCAGGTTCTTTTGCGATCTGATGGTCTTTGTGTTCACCGTTGTACGGTCATACAAACAACCCTTCAAAATCCCCGGCTCAATTCTGAGCTACATGGTACGCGATGGTCAGTAATTAGTCCGCCTGTCTTATGTTCTTTGAAGGTAACTTTTCTTTGACCACAGGGGCGTTGTATTTCGCGTGAGTAATCTTTACGAGGCTCCCAGCCAACTGAGCAAGTAATGTCCATCAGCGTATTGGCCCTCGTGAATCTCGGAAACATTCTCATGTACTACGTGAGTAATTTGTCTTTTTGTGAGGAACATGGCCATTGACTGTTCTTTTTCCTGTAGCTCGGTGATGTAAGAGTTCCGTTCAAATACTCAGTCCTTCGGAAATGAAATTTGAAACGGATTTGAATAGCCCTGGATTGCATCTAGCCTCTCATGGTTTACATCAACGTAAGGCGTATTCAAAGCCAAAACCTTCAACTCACTTATTTTATTCACAGATTATCTGCTACGATGGTGTCCCGTCTTATGCTTCACCTGCATCAGGTCGCAGATCTCGGCGTATTGACTGAACACGGCGCGGAGACATCTCTCCACTTCAAGACGAGGCATTTGGTTCACACAGACGAGGAATCCTCGGTCTGCGGGGAGGATTGAACAACTTCAGGTTCTACGAAGCAGCTTCATAATCGGTGTTCGCGCCGCGATATGTTCCCCTAGAGCTTCTCTGAGAGAGCTTCGTCCTATGGGTTTGACGACTTCGGTTGCCTTACACCACACATTTGACTCAGCCGTCGTGTAGATATCCACCAAGGATTTCCAGTTCCAGAGTGTGTAGGCGTAAAAGCCATAGCTCCTCATTATAAATCCGCTCCTGCGTGACTAAATTGCATACAAGTCCTTTCACGATCCGTTTCTCGTTTGAGTGAGTTCCAGACATCACAAAATACAATTCCGATCTTTAAACGTCGCGGTACCCGGCTCACTTCTGGCGCCGTTCAAACCCGAATGAGAAAGTTGAATATTAATGTCGGGCATTCTTGGCATTGTTGAATCCGACCAAGCTCAAAAGAGGACAATGAACTACGTCATAAGTGTCTTGGAATACATGGCATGATTCTTCTCACTCAGCTAACTCATAATCACTGTGTTTTCTGCCTAACATTAGGCAATATTTCTGGTACTATATAGGTTCCAGGTCTACCTTCTGTAAATATACGAGTTCAGATTCCTACCAGAACATTGACTGCCTGATGTACATTATATGAACCTCATTTTTTGGCTGGAAAAGAGCGAGTTCAATCTCCTACCTGATCATGAGTTATGTGCAACACTTCATGAGAGCATCAGCAACTCCTACACCCTGTGGCTGGAAAAAAGTGGTTAAAGAGTGAATGGATACTCAACTACGGTGGCCGTTACCCGCCAGCTTCGTTTAAGCGAAGGAACCATGATGCCATCAGTTGTGCACTGCCATCACCGGCGCCACTCTCGGCGTACCGTATGTACAATTACGCCCAATTTGTTTGTCACGCATCACGCACCCCTCTATTGAAATATGATCGATGTCATGCATCACGTGGGACCTTATCGAATTTCTGAACCATGACAGACCCCCCCCCCCCAGTGGCGGGAAAAAAGTCAATTTCCGCGAGATTTTCGAAATTTTGGGATGTGTCACGCGAACATCCGGCGGCTATTAAATTATCGAACTGCTCATACCATGTCACGTGTCACACCCCCTATCGATTTGAACATAATTGTACGGTACCTCTGCCCATTGTCCTTCACCACTTTCTTCTTCAAGCCGGGGGAGTCCTCAATTGTACATGGCTGAGAGCTGCCAGTGAATATATAGATCTATTCATGAGGTTTAGATTCTCAGCGGTCCTGCCACCAAAATGTAACGCTGTCACATTGTGTCACGCCTGCGAGTGTCGTGTCGATCATCTTCAATCTGTGTTTCAATTTCGCCCATCTCACAACGTGGTCATTGCTGGATGATCACAACAAGGTCCTGCACCACTCGCCCTTTCTGTGCCTGCATTGCCAATACAACTGGACCCCCAAATCCAAATTAAAGAATCCACTGGGAACACTTACTTCCAGGGCTGCCACCTGTTACCGTGGGCACGGCTCCACGGCAGCCATCAAGCGGGTGCCGTGCCTGTTCCATCAAAGATTTTAAACACTGAACAACGGCACGGGTGCGACCCGTTTTTGCCGTTGAAAAACGGCTGTCCTGGCTGTTTGATGGGTACCTCCAAAGTCTGCAACTCTCACTTCAATTTGCTTGGGAACTCACCAGCTTTGTCACCTCACCAACAATTTGTGCTAATTCTCTGCCATAGCTCTACCTTGTGCCCACCATGTCGACTCAATGACCATCCAACGGCCATTGGCAAACATCATTTTTCCTTTATCCACACACCTCTATTGTGGATTTCTACGTCTTTAATCCTTTTTTTTTTTTTTTTTTTTTTTGTCACAAGTTCACATGTGCATCTCTTCACGCGTCAAAAATTGATGCACTGTGTTAGGCTTTCGAGAGTCAAAGGTATGCCTAATTCAACTCACTTTGATAGTGTGTAGAAACATGGCAGTAATCAAATCACTTGGAATGAATAAAGATTTAAAGTTAAATACATTTTCGACTAGAGGCAGCCAATCATTGCTATGAAAATGGCCCAGCCATTGACAGCACTGACTTCAGGCGAACCAATCCTGGCATATGAGCTCTTGCATAGCACAACCATCTCATCAGTACCAAACTGGAAAAGGCGGGGCGGCATATGCTTCTCGATCAAGCTGTCGACAATGGCAAGGTCCACAGGAACAAGCTGATCGCGGCCGCCCCATCTCTCTGGGTGTCTGTAGAAATCCCCGTGTGTTCCTCCAGTTGGTAGCAACTTGTTCTTCTGGAAGCGAACATTTGCAATGCTCTGACTGTTGCAAAATCCTCCTCCTGATATGTACAAAACATGAGCAAACCCTCTCAAAACAAAGTGAGACTGAAGATTAAAATTGACAACATGAAAAGTGGCGCTGATAATTCATTCTCAACTCACTTATGCAAGAAGGAATTGAGTCAGAATTTCTTTGTGATGAGTAGGATCAACCTGCCAAACCTTGAGCAGAGGTTAGCTGGCTGCAAATATTCTTGGAGTCAGTAATATCTTCACATTGGGCAACCAATTGTGGGGAGTGTCTGAACTAATAGTCTCTGACGTGCCTATCGGCTGGCTATGCGCGAGCTAACACTAAAGGTATTAGCACACAGTAGGCAGACAGGAAAATAAAGCAAGTGCTTCAATGCAAGCCTGGTGCTGTGACGCAATCAAACAGCTGAAGAGTGACAGATAAATTTGATGAAGACATAAAACGTCCTTCAGCAACGAGTTGGGGGTGAGGAACGATGATGTAAGCGAGAGTGAAGGGCGAGAATGTGGGCGGAGGTGAGTACGAGAGCGAAATAGGTGACTTAGATATGCACGGAAGTGGGCAGTAAAAGTGATTTTTATTAGAAGTAAATCTAAGTATTTATACAAGGAAAAGGTCAGGGTGAGTGGAATAAAAGGTAAAGAATTAAAACTTAGTAGGAAGTTCAAGGGTAGGATGATGCAATAGACAGGTTGACAAGAGCAACAGGAACATTGTGAGATAAACAAGATGTCGCGACAAATTAGACAGTTGCTCTAGGGTAGCGGAAAAAGACACAAAAGTGGAAATTATTGAAGGAAAACAATACCACGGTGTTGCGAGGACCAGTAAATTCAGTAATGCGGTGTTTTTGCAGATGCAGGGTAGACGGAGACAACAGAGAAAAAGACAGAGAAGGGTTCCGTGACGTGATCGGAGTTGAGTGACAGCTGACATTGACAGGTGATCAGCGTACTGCACGCATCCGGGCTCAGTGCAGGCACCTCCGCATCATCTCCAAGTTCATGAAAATGTGTTGCTGTTGAAAGCTATTTGTGTTTTCATTTCAAATCCAAACCTGAAAAATTGAACTGTCTTCAGGCTGAACTGGAGACACTGGGTAAACCACAAACAAAAATGGATGTGTCTGTCCATATCTCATACAAACTCAAAGGGTCATTGGTTCAAAAGATTTACCCAAAACTAAATCCTCTTCCAGGGCTTCAACATCGCATGAATCATCCTCTGCCTCCTCCACAATGTCAATAGGTGGGTTCTCCATCAGGCCAGCTAAACTCTTCCTGTATTTTTCCAACACATCCTGGCTAATGCATCCTAGCCTTTCATTGATTTCATCAATCTGCTTTGTCTGTGATGACCTTTCAAATAGTGGTCTCGCTGTGTCCCAATATCTAACTGCCTTGAAAAGGTTGTCATGTCCCCTAGAAATGTCTCCAAGCTGGAGCATACATTCTGCTCTGCTGCGATGCACATCCATCAGGGTAAATCCCTCCAAGGCAACTGTGTACAGGCTGATGGCTGTCTCCTCAGCACCACAATCAAGGAAGATGTCTGCAAAGAACTGAAGAGCTTTGTGGATTCCTAACCTCACTTTGAATTTTATAGAATGGGCAAGGAAAACTGCTGTCCAGTCAGACATCTCACCAGTTCTGTCCCAGCGGGTGGCATTGCCAAGCCGCTCCAAGCAATAAGATTTGATTTCCGAATGATTGGACTCTGCAAGGCATTGTTTAAAAAGTGTCTTTGCTGCAGCAATGTCTCCTTCCCTCAGGTAAAGATCTGCAAGAATCATGTTGCACATTGTTATCTCTAGGGCTTGTTTTATTGTCTGGAATATTTTTTTAGCTCTCTCAATCTTTGTCTGTACACTGTCCTTTGAAGCGTTCATAGACAGACCAATTTCTGCAAGATTCAGCAAAGCAAAGGCATGATTATATGAATCCACGTGCTCTGGGTATTCTTGGAGCATCTGTGTTTGAATACTATGTGCCTCATGGTATTCTGATTTCAACAAGTGGATTTCACGTGGCAGATCCATGATGTCACGGTCTAAGCTACCACCAGATGTACCACAAAGAGCTAGGAGATTTCTTGCCCTGTTGCAGAGAGAGATGCTGTATTTGTAGTTTCCAAGTTGTCCCCAGCACAAAGCCTCTGTACGAAGTGCATGTGCTTCTCCATATAAATCTGCTGAAATCTTGGCTAGCTTCTGTGCTTCATATGCATGTGCCTGGCCCACCAAATAATCTCCAAGATGCCAATGGATCCGTGCAAGCTGCTGCATTGCTTGCGAATGTCTTTTGGTGTTGCCAGCCAAAGCTGCCACAGATCTGGCTAAGTGACAAAAGTCTATGGCAGTGGAAAAATCACCGTGGTGTCCTGCATAGTATTCCGCAACTACAACATACAGTTTGCCTGAACACTGTCAGTTTCAAAAAAAAAGACATCAACAAAAGCCTACATTTGAGATCAGGATCATCAAAGTGTTGGAAGTGTTCCAAAGCTTGGGTCACCAGTGTCTCTGGATTGGAAATCCCTTGATACTTTCGTGACCCAAACAATTCAGTAATAAAGTATGCCTCAAGATGATGGTCCACAGGATGGGGAAGATGCTTATGAAACTGGCCAAGTAAGGGGATGGGCCCTCGGTCAATTGTGCGGCTGAACATATTCAGATGTAATGTGCAGTACAGAATATCCTTGAGATCTGGGTAGTCTTGGTGGAGTCCATTCTGAAGGACATTCTGGATGTTAGCCAGATTTCCGGATATTTGCTGCACTGTTGCTGAGTTCATTTGAGTTCCTTGATACTCCTGATACAGGCCAAGCAAGTCTTGGAAATACTTGAGAAGAGGTCGGATGAGGTTATTTCCTGGAGGTTGAAACTTGTGCATATAATCTCGGATTGGCACCAATGATTTTAGACGCTTCTGTTCATTCCTGTAAGCCAAAGCAGTTCGAATCAAAGCAGTTTTGCAGGAAAGAATATTGCCAATTGGGAGATTGATGTGCATAAGTTCAACATCTGAAAGACCATCTGGAAGCATTGACAATAGACTCAGAAGGTCCTGTGCATGAAGCACTAATTTGATCCTAGGACTGGACAAGGAAACCAAAATTGACAAATCTAAGTTGGATCTTTTGTCATGTCCATCTGAAACTAGTGATGTTTTCTCTTTCTCCCAGCGGGATAAGACTTTAGAGCATCCCTCCACATCCACAGAATTTGCAATCAGATTAATTGCAAGAGGCATGTTGTCTGTTAGTGAAAGGACCCTGTTCACCTCCTCTGGATCATGGTGGTCTTCTGCAATGTCAATGAAGGTTTGGTAGGCAGCCTCATGTTCCAAGGGACTGAGGGGCAGGAGGAATGGCCGACTCCACTGCACTTTTGCAGGCCTTTCTGCTCCTCACATTGTGATCTGTGCCTCAATCAGAAAGTGTGTAAGCATCCAGCCACTGATGCCTACCATTAATGCCAGATGTCCTACATCAGTGATCAGGGCCAGAAAGTCCTCAATATCACAGCGAGTCTCTTCAGGCTCCCACAATGTCTCCAGGTTATCCAGAATCAAGAGAGTGGGTGGGCTGCTGAAGAAATGTTGGACAACCTCTTGAGAAAGATCCTTGGCTGGTTTGAGTCCCAGATGGGCTCCAATGAGTGCAGCAAGTTCAACCTTGGTAGCTGTGGAGTCACAGGGAATGAAAAGGCGATGTTCCTTGTATCTGGCAACAATCTCATGATGATGGATAACTGCCCTTGCAAGACTGGTCTTTCCCATCCCGCCAGCTCCCAAAATGGCTATTCTGGGAGTTGTGTTCTCAAAAAGGTTGAGGATTTTTACATACTTCTGCTTCCCGGCCATGGAATATCTTTGGCTCTGAAGGCAGTATTGAGATAGAGTTAGAGCTGTAAACAACGCTAAATCATTTTCATTGTGACCACTGGGAGCTGTGTACCTGCTGTATGTTCCAGAATAGACTCCACTAATCTAACGAGAGGTTGATGTGATCTTGATATACAATACACTGGAAAAAACTGCCCACCATGGATGCTCCGTCTGAGCTATGTGAATCAGCGAGTTCTTCAATCATTCTAAGAACTTCCTGGTGCCTCTGTTCTGCATCTTCCTGCATTTTTTGCATATCTGTTATAAGAATGCTGGTCTGGATCTGCCAAAAACAAAAACACAAAAAGGTCAGTCATCCATAGGTCACTGTGATTATATACCTGGAAGAATTCCAGCCCCTGCTTCAATTTGGCCCTACAATCCCTTAGCATGATGCTCAACTCCCCCTGATGGAAGAATTTCTTGAACTTGCTACCGGTCTGCTGCACTTCAATAAAGGTATAGATTTTGTGCAAGGTCCTAAACTGGTGGTTAATCTTAAGTGCTGGGAACCGTAAAGCAAAAGATTGCACTCCATGAATATGCCTATTTGCGCCAAAACATGTGGCGGCAACTCTCCACCAGTATCTGATTTGATATGAACAATAATAATTGCATTGAGCAATACATTAATTTGCTCCATCAACTCCATGGTGGAGGTACTCTTGCTTTGTTTTGCAGTCTTGAATGAGAATCAATTTCCATGTTATGAACTGGTTCTGAGCAGATTCAAATTTACCTGGATATTTTCCAAAAGGGAGAGGGTAGTATTCGAAATAGCCCCCAAAAAGGGAGTCTTAGAGGCTTTCCGCCAGTATTTTCACCGTATTTGCAGCCACAGTGAGAGATGCTGAAATCCTTCTCAGCCGGACCTCAACAGCAGTGAGTGTAGGGGACATTTTGGGGAGGCTAGTTATCTTGAGAGTTTGGTTGCCACTTTATGTGGTGTGGCCATATGACCATATGAGCTTTAATTGGTCAGGAACGGTCTTATTCATTCCCCACACATTCTCAAGCCATTTCCGGTGCTTCGGTTCTCATGATAAAGCAAGCAGCCAGCGCAATATATTTTGATGCACTGGAAGAACACACCACTGAAACCATGAAACCGTGTATCCAGATTCCAGTTGAGCAAACGGGTTGAATGGATCTCTCTTCCCAGGATTCAGCCACTATCATGGTGCCTGAACATCTAATAACCCTTGCCATCACAGGGTCTATCAGTCCACATATGCAATGAGTACACTGTGCTCCCGACCTTTCATATACCCAAAGTAGGCACGACAATCTCATGCTCAACCGAACTGGACACGGAAAGTGTACTTTACCCTCCTTTCGATAATACAAAGGAAGACTAATGCATCCACTGATAGCTCTGAATCAGAATCATAGTACATACTTGCTCGATGTCAGTGTGTTAATTGTCAGTTGTGTCGGACTGACGGTGACATAGTGCTATTGGGTACGAGAAACCGCAAATTTAGCGTCTGTGAATCAGACGCCTCCAAACCAGATCTTTATGTATTCATCGGTAAGTCAGAACAAAATCAGACGCATTGCCTTCGCCAACGAAGTTCAAAGCAGCGCAAGGATCCGTCCAGAGAACAAGGGAATCCTCTGCACATAAATAAATCTGCCGCAAACCCATATACCACACACCTTAGCCCGGCGTTGCCTACCCGAGAGCTCACAACTGGTTACGCAAACCGGTTTGCACACAACTTTACTCGCGAGCCTGGATCCAGAACAAGAATTCAGTGGTGAAAATGTTCGATACATACTCGGATGCACGGTGCAACGGTATGCTTCCGCGCACGAAGATCGAAGCATGAGACACTACTGCTAGGTTGTCGGGCAGTTCGGGCGTGTTGGAATCAAAGCGGATACGATTTCGAACCATCTGAAAAATATCTTGAAATACATGGCATGACGTTACCCACTCGGCACCACTGCGTTTTTGATCTAAAACGTTGAGGGTGCGTGCCGCAAGGCGAGGGAGAGAGCACCAAATCCGGCGGATGGCAACAACAAGGCGAATATCTCATCTTTTTTTTTTTTTTTTTCATTTAAGTTGTTACCGAAGTTCAACATCCACAGTGCGGAATTTATATACCCTCTCAAGCTGTTCATTCGACTGTTATGCTAAAATCTCGCGGGCACTCGACAGTGGCATCATACGTTTCACGGCCGCCGTCATCATCGATACATCCCATAAGGATCCGTCCGTGTTCATGTAGCGCCTGATGCGGAATTGTCGCAAAGTGCGGAATTGTCGCAAAGTGCGGAATCGATGGCTTGCCAATGCGACATCAATGTCTTCCCAAGCTATGTCGGTGGAGTGGGTGTATAGAACGAAGGTGATCGTTTCCCACTCGTACGGGGGTAGTGCCAACAAGATATCGAGGATCGGAGAAGTTTTCGACACGAACAATTCGATGTTCCTCAGTTTGACCGTGTGTCGGACGAATTGCTCCACCGTTGGTGCTGCTAGAAAAAAATGTCGGTATTCTAAGACACGCGTCGAGGGAAGAAAGACATACCGTCGATGGACCCCAAGTGCATCAGGGAGAGGGACACAAGTTCACCACCCCCGTATTTGCAAAAGTATTCGACGTCTTCAATGGACTGGCAAAACATGTCCATTTTCAACGACGTCAGGATTGGGGGAGTGGGAAGGAGGAGCGAGCGAAGAAATTCACCAGCACCGCGCACATGCAAGTGTAAGGCGTTCCACCGTGGCGGGAGTGAATGAGCTCTGGGTGAGGAGTCCGGTCGCATGGACAAGAGGGGTCCTGAAATTGATAGATATTCCAGCGCCGGAACGCATTTTATCATATCGAATATCATTCCATTTTCAATCCCCGGCGTGCGCATATCGACGCCTTTAAAATCGAAGTGTGTCAACGATGGTGAGCTGGAAGCCCAGAACGAAAGATGGATCTGGAGGGACTGATAGAAGGACTTGAACCCGAGAGCATCGCCCTCACATATAACAACCTCGATCCCCGCAAGGTTCGGGCAACAGTGGATTTTGTTGAGCAGCACATTATCCAGCGGCCTACGCACGAACTGCAAAGCCAAGTACTGTATGAAGGAGAGGAGAGGAAGTGAAGAGGAGGCGATGATGTCGATGAAGAGTGGAAGATTATCTGGATCCATCGTCACACGGGAAAAGAGGTGCAGTCTGCTGTGAGGGAGCCATACCCTGCAGACGAGACCGCATGTTTTCATGGTCGCTGCGCCCCGCAGCCCCGCATAACATTCGTCGATAACCTTGTCGATGAGCTCTTGAGCGAAGTCACGCATGAAGCAGATTCGGACGTGAGGTTACGCCGCGAGGTTGTAAGTGGATTTCGGTGCAAGCGCTGGCTGAGCCCGGAATTGCTAAGCGCGCAACTACTGAGTCAATATAGTATGAAATGGGATTCCTAAAGCGCCGGTTGTTACTTACTTGTGCAGAGAGCCACCAGCTTCTGGAGCAATATGCCGATGAAATCTCTGTACACTGAGTTGCAGGTGAAAGCAGGGTGAGAGAGAGGAAAGGACGAGCGCTGATTCAGTGATGGCAAAATGTCTTCTCCGAGTCGGCCCGATGTACCGACCAGAGACTGCTCTTCTCTTCGACGTCGACTTGACTGTTCTGCATGAACTGAAATGGTTCAAACTTCCCATTTTTTCGTCTCCTAGCGGCACTCCTACTCCTTATTTCAATCGAAAAATTATTACAGAGGTGAGTGCGAATATTCGGTTCAGAATCGTCGTACGTAGGCGTTTCAGTGCACACTCCCATACTGCGGCTAGGTAGGGCGGCAGCGAGGAGCGCTTCTACGATGTTTTCGCAGAGGTCGTGAGCCCAAATCGTTGGAGGCGCCCGCCGCAAACTGACCCATGCGCGGAGTTACATGGCAAGAAGCATGAAGCAGCTCGCTCCCGCCGCCAGATAGCTTCCGCCTCAGCCGTGCCTCGGCGCCAAGCTGCTCGACCACGACGACCATGGTTCCCGCTGCGAGGGCCTCATCCAGCGCCTTCCCGGCGACAACGGGGACCACCGATCTCGGTGCGCCTCTCCCGCAGGATCACTTAGGCACGCGTCTTCCCGGAATCGCCCTACGCCCAGCTCGGCGTGGCTGTCTCCCCACCTCCACCAGCGACGCCTGCAGCACATGAAGACCCCAGTCCAGCCGTGATGTACACGTCTCCCGCGTCGCTGTCCCACGTCGCCTATTCTGCGGCGCTCCCGGTGCTCGCCACTGCACCCACGGCCGCGACGTCAAAAAATACGCAAATCTGCACGGGCATGGCTATAACCCTGCACGGTCGACAGCAGGTTGTCCCTCGCCTTCGGACCGACTGGCGCATCGATCGTGGATGCATCTGCCGTCTGCCAGGTCAGCCCACCCTCGCACCACCACCGCCGCAGCCATAGCTCTCCCTCCCGTGCCCAACCTGCATCGGTACGACGACACATCTCCGAGGCGCCGCGCCCCCTCCGAGTCTCCGTCTTCCCGGCCACCAGCGCGATGACGCCCCTCCACGCTCACGTCACGAAGCCCAGGTTCAGTTCTCGTCTCGTTCCATTGCATCGCTTCCGCCGAGTCAGGACCTCTCCACTGACGCAGAAGCAGGGGCGCAGGAGGTCATCGCCGTCGGCATCCACGAACGCTGACATCTATCGAGTCCCTCCCCTCACGACCGCCGCCCTCGCACCACCGCCACCACCACCATCACTGCCGCAAGTACCGCTCTACCACTCTCCCCAACCCGCGCCGGTACGACGACCAGGCATTGCGGACCTTCTCGCTGGGCTACCCGCCGCATCCATTTCCCCTCCCCTCCCGGCCGGCTGAGTACACCCAACGTGACGACGCAACACCGCTCGGTGCGCCCTGAGGCCCTGGGTGAGTCCACATTCTCACTCGTCGGGCCACTCCATCACTTCCGCCGAGTCACAGTACCCCAACGGCGCGCGACTGCGTGCGCAGCGGCTCCCTCCGCCTTCGCTGCTCCTCGTTTACGCCACCGCAGAGCGGACACGCAGCGCCTAGGACGCTCACAATCCCGCCCATGCTTCACGCTCCAGCATCGGGGTATCGTCGATCCCCGACGCCGCGGATGATGACGAGGCTCTTAGTGAAGTACGCGTGCTCGGCGGAGAGGACAGCTCGGTGGTGGCGGACGACGATACAGGCTACGAGAGTGGCCGCAAAAGGACGCGAGCGAATGATGAGGGGCACAAGGATCGCCAGAGGAAGAGAAGGACAGCGAGGAAGGACAGCCAGAGGGTGAGAGAAGAAGGGAGAGAAGGATGGAGGACGCGTGAGGAGGGCATGCTCAGGTCGAGATCCGACCTCGGAGGCAGGGAGGGAGATGATCGTAATGGAGGATGACGCGAGGGCGAGAAAGGAATGTGTGTGCATGGACAAAAAGAACGGACAAGGGGAAGGGAAGAGGGGAGAGGGCGGAGTCGACGACGTAAGGAGTATATCTGCTGGAAAGCACACAAGGAAGAAGTAAGACCTTCACAGCGCAAGGGGAAGAGGAAGGGTAAACTCACCACCGACTCGAACATATCTACACCTGTACGTGAACCGACATCGTCCTCGTGTCCTCCGACATGTGCGCCTGACCATGGGGAACGCAGTGCTCGTCCTCTCGCACTTGTGTTTGAAGGCGGCTGTCAGAAATACGGCAGGAGAAAGGAGGGTGTGTCTGTACTATGTAGGCGTCTGCGAGGATGAATAATCAGATTTCGTGAGAAGAATATGAAGACGAGCAAAGAGAAAAGGAGGAAAATGTAAAGAGAGCGGAAAGAGGGCGAGGGGAGGGGCGATAGAGGGAAAGAAAACGTACGGCGGTTGGCCATCCCCAGCCCCGCTATCCTCCGGATTCGAGCCCGTAATTCTTCCAATCCGCCAACAGAGCGCATGACCATCCCACATCATCATCACCAGCGCTGTGCGTCTGCGCTCGACTCAGCCCAGATGCCGCTCAGATCCCGAATCCATACCTCAGACGCGCAGGACGACACGCGGGAGTGTCTCAGGCCACGTCAGCACCTTCGACGGAAGCGCGATAGGCGGAATCAAAGCCTGCGTCCTCAAGCCCGGGCTTTCGGCCAAAGAGACTGCTAGGGGCGGAAGAGCTGCGTACGGAATGTGCTTGGGAGCGACACATCAAGAGGCGAGATTTATACGCGACGAAGGGGGTCGTTGCCCGAAGGTGGGCGAGCGTTCGAGTGCAGGAGGGCGATTCACCTCGTCAGAGAGCGTCGATCGTAACGGCACGCCGCGGGAGACGTCTAGGGCGAGTTCGGGTGACCTCGATTCCATCTTTCATCGCGGACATCAGGCCTGATCCCCACGACAGCCAGCAGGCGAGGTGGGCTTTGTCGTGGTTTTCAAGGGCAATAACGCGCCCTTGACAACACCAGGGGTCGGTGACACTGCGGAGATGTGTTTGTTTTACCGTGGGTAAAACAGGCTAGTAAAAAGTATTTGAGATTCAAGCCGTTTGATAAGGTGTTTTATCTACAAGTAAAAATAGAGTATAAAGAATCATTTTTCACGCCGTTTTTCATTGAGACAAAAGAAAGCTTTTACCAGGGAAAAATTATGCTGTTTTTCACGCACCTTTCATCCCACTAAAACAAATTGTAAAATGATTCTTTATACTCTATTTTTACTTGTAGATAAAACACCTTATCAAACAGCTTGAACCTCAAATACTTTTTACTGGCTCATTTTACCCACGGTAAAACAAACGCATCTCCGCAGTGTGAGGTTACTTCGTGAGTGGCGAATTGCATCCATGAGGCGCTGGGACGCATCGAGTTTGACACCAGAGCTGCTGGATAATTGTGAGCAAAGGCCGCAGAAATCTTATGAAAAGACCAAGAAAAGACATACATCTCGAGCGAGTGCAAAAACTGAAGCCCACACAGAATGACCTACGAGCGTAAAAATGGAATCTGCTGCATGGTCGCAGGACCCAAAAATATCTTCCATGAATCACCGCTTTCCCCGCAAAACACAGATAATGATTATTGTTATCTTTTTAGCGCGGAAGGCGCCAAAATGCTTAAAGCGATTTCGAAAACGTTAGGTAAGGTAAATTTCAGAGTTCACCACAGCCGAGACCGAAAATCAGGGACTCCACCTCCGCAAACACCTTGAAGAGGAGATTTGGGCCCTCAATTTGAAACGAGCCTCTCGAACTCTCCGTAAACAATTTGGTGGAGCCCAGCGAGCGTAAGCATTACAGTTGCATACGAATGGAAGATACGGAGAGAAACATACCTATCGTTTTCCAAATAGCTGTAACTTTAGGGTGGCAAGCCCGAAATCACCTATATTTAGGGGACGGGAAAAGTGCACCGTGACTTCGACGGCCGCCGGAAAAAGGTAGCCCTCCTGAGAATGTATTCCTAAATTCGAATGACAAGGATCCAGATTTTTGGCCTGTGCTGTAGAAAGGCAGTGTACTATGGAAACGAAATGCAGGCTCTCACTGCCCGACGAGCGATAGTTTTATGTATGTGTCCTCTCGATCGGTCTTGAGTGTGAATGTCCCATCCCAGGCATAAGGCAGATCTCGTAGAGGGTGCGCTTCTAGCAGACCATCTAATTCAGACTATCTCCAGAGATGATAATTTATCACGACCACCGCGGCGGTGGGCGTGCCAATAAATTATGGGAATCATACCTTCACACCAATGTTGGAAGAGGAAACATCCCAGATCTGAAATAGCGAAGTGATGGTCCAGGTTCAGAGCGCAATAACGAATTTTGAGTGAATCACATGTAATGGGCCGATGGCCAACTTGAGAGCGCCCTCCAAGCACCCTCCTCTTCCGGATTGATCAAAGAGAAGACAATTTCAACCAGATGAAGCTCTCACAAGAGTCGAAACGCTGTCTGAACAAGATCATTCTTGGCCAGATGTGAGAGGGTGATAAGGCGAGGAGAAGGCTGTTGCCGAAAGACAATTGGACTGAGACCATACCCGTGAGAACTCGCTGCTTTACTGGCTCCGCTCATGATCGGTTCAGAATGGCCTCAACCAACCTACAGACGCGTCCAAATTTGCGAGTTACAAGGACACAGGTCATTGATGCTCAATCCAACTTTCTTGCGTCCCAATGCCTGGCTAAATCCTCCAAGCCAATGCGCTAGCGGATCCGCGTTATTACCCGATTTCACCCAGTGTGTAGCTGGACACCAAAGACTATCTCAAAGCAATGAAGATGTTTCAAAGGGCCTGCGACTATATTGCGTATGTGCCACTATTTGTTGCCTAGCTTTATCTGAAACATCTTAGCCCTGTTACAGCTGTTTCAAGAAAATTGTCCGGTTTTTGATTGAGTGGTGCTGCTCGATTTTTGTTTACCTTTGATTGCCTTTAATTTACCTCAGCTCCACACAATACGAGCATCAACACACATGTTGGGCAAGAAAAAGGATCTAATGCTTTGCTTGTTCCACACTTTCACCTGAATCAACATGACATGCCCTTGACCTCGGAATCTGCACCAGTACAGTTGAAGAAGTCGTGGCATAGTTGGGTAAATATAGCACTGTGGAGCGCAATGACAACTCAGCAAGGTTGTGACAAGGACTCGAGAGCAATCAGAGGTAAACAAAAATCGAGCAGCACCACTCGATCAAAAACCGGACAATTTTCTTGAAACAGCTGTATTCCAGAATATCTTGCTTGAGTGCGTTCTCATCCACGACGACATTAATATCATGTCTTCCCGGACATTGATGTATTTGCCCCGGGTTCTTAATGGTCTGCGCGTGCCTGAATAGAGTCACCCGCAAGACTAGCACTCGTGTACATACGTATCTGAAGAATCTTTTGTGAACAACCTTCTTGATTCCGTCTGCCAGGGCCAAAGATGAACATTCGGAAAATGAACAGTAACTAAAATAAGTAAATATTCTCAGGTTATGAAGCATAAAATGCTGGCATTGGTCAAGACCCCCATCAAGATGCCCACACTATTTACTGACACTCAAGTCTGACTGAACACACTTATTGCATGCTTTGCCATCACGGTTGAAACATTAGAAATTCTAGCGGAAAATCTGCAGACAGTGTTCTTGGAGGCCATCGCCAACACAACACAGTCACTTCTGAAGAATAATGAGGTGAGTTAATCATAACCTTTCCATAATTGTAGCATCAATCTTACAGAAGGAACTCAGACTATCACAAAAAATAAGAGAACCTGTGTCAAGTTGATGGAGCAAACACATGAATTGCTCAATTCAATTATTGTTCTTTGCATCAAATCAGAAACAGGGGGGGTATTTCCGCCAAATGTATTGAATCATATTGGAAAATTCACAGAGTAAGTGCCTATGAAAGACTCCAAATCCATTGTAATTTGGTACTCTAGAACCCTCCACAAAATTCACGCTTTCATTGAGGCTCAGCAGAGTAGTAGCAAGGTCATGCAGTTCTTCCACCAGGGAGAGATGAACACACTGCTCAAAGATTGTAAAAAAGGACTGACACAGGGACTTGATTTTTTCCAGGTAAGCCCACTCAAAGGCTTTACAATTCATTGTAAATAATCTTGTGATCTGGTCCATATAGCTGAAGAACACTGGTATAGTGACAGATGTTTCACAAATGCGGGTAGAGGCAAAGCAGAGACATCAGGAAGTACTTGATGGACTCTCTGATTCCGCAAGTTCTGGCAGAGCATCTACGGTATGACAATTCTGAGTTTACCGCAGATCTTATCAACTTTATTCTAGATGAGCAGGGTTTATTCTCAATTCCAAAACAGGTATGTAGCTCGCCTAACCCCAGAACACAATCATTGAGACTTTCTTTAAAGCTCCAGATCAATTTCAATGCTGCCACCGGAACCCAAGATATTCTATGGTTGAGACACTGAATGTCTAGAAATTTTGAGCCTTTTTTGCACTGGAGTTCCCAGAATCGCAATTCTGGGTGCAGGAGGGATGGGTAAAACCAGTCTTGCAAGGACAGTCATCCATCATCAAGATATCTTGGCTAGATTTCAGCAATATCGCTTCTTTGTTGCCTGTGATTCTGCAGTGAACAAGGTTGAACTTGCAGCACTTATTGGTGCCCAGCAAAGACCTGACTCAACCTGTGATCCAATTCTTTACTAACAGCCTGCCCAGCCTCTTGATTCTTGATAACCTGGAGACAGTGTGGGAGCCTATGGATTCTCGTGGTGACCTTGAGGAATTTCTATGTGGAACATCTTGCATTGATTGTGGGTGCATGTACTTTTACAACTCTCATATCCTGATGAACACACAGATTACAATGCGTGGAGCAGAAAGGCCAGCCAAAGTATGCTGGACATGACCCTTTCTCATTCCTTTACAGCCATTAGGCCAAGATGCCGCTCGACAAACATTCATTGAAATTGCAGAGGACCATCATAGCCCAGAAGAGGTTGACAAGGTTCTCTGTTTTTTGCATCATACATATATTTTCCAATATCCAATCCAGAAGAACTTATAGCCCAGGGCTTAGAACACTTTGAGCATTTTGAGGATTCAGATCTCAAATGTAGGCTTCAGCTTATCCATGGAGCATGAAGACTGACATCAGTGTCCAGGTAAATTCTACAGCATTGTTGGGTATTATTATCTACATCATGCTGAATTTTCCACTGCTGCGGATTTTTGTCAACTGGCTATATAGTGTTGGCAAGTTCATCTGGTGCCACTCAAAGCCATTCAAATGCATTAGCCCAACTTGCATGGATTGAGCAGAGGGTTGGTGACTATTTTGCAAGCCAAGGCCACGCACAGGAGGCACAGAGGTTGGCAAGGATTTCTGCAGATTTATACAAGAAAGCACATGCACTCTCCATGGAGGCAATGGCCTGTACCCAACTTGGTAACTACAGAGCAAGCATCTCTCTCTGCCCTAGAGCAAGAGATCTTCTAGGTCTTTGTGGTATGTCTGGTGGGAGTGTGGGCCACCACATCATGAACCACCAGGCAGAAATCCACTTGGTGAAGTCAGAATACCAGGAGGCATACAATATTCTTCAACAATGCCCTATACACATGGATCCCTATAACCATACCCTTGCTTTACTGAATCTTGCAGAAATTGGTGTGTTGATCAAAACTCCAAAAGAGGAAGTGCAACAGGGTATTCAGGCAGCCAGAAAGATATTCCTTCCTCTGAAACAGATTTGAGAACTAACAATGTGTGATACCATCATGGCAGATCTCTACCTGAGAGAGGGAGACATTCTGGCAGCAGAGGCACTTTTCAAGCAATGTCTTGCAGGTTTGAGTCACTCAGAAATCAAATCCTTCTGTTTGGGACGACTTGCCAATGCTAGCCATTGGGGTGCAATTGGTCCGACATCTAGCTGGGTAACAATTTATCTTGCACATTCTCTCAAATTCAAAGAGAAGTTAGGAATTCACAAGGCTCTCCAGTTTCTTGGAGACATCTTCCTTGCTCAGAGGGATGAAGTCACGGCTGCCAGTCTGTTCACAGTTGCACTAGAGGGATTTGAATATATGGATGTCCATTGCAGCAGAGGTGAATGCATGCTCCAGCTTGGTGACATTTCCAAGGGGCATGGTGACCTATTGAAGGCAGTGGAATTTTGGAATGCAGCAAAGCCACTCTTTGAAAGATCATCACAGACCAGATGGATGCAAGATATTGATGAAAGATTATTGAGTTTTGGCAAAGATGTCCTGGAATGACACAGAATGAATTTAGCTCACCTTGCCAAGATCAATGCCCCTACTGGGATTGTGGAAGAAGCAGAGGATGAAATATCATATTGAGTACCTGCAGGAGGATCCGGTTAGAGTAGCAGTTTAAAATTCTGATGAACTTTGCAATATTGGTAAAGTATCTCTATGAATCCTGTTCACTTAATTAAATAACATTTATTTATTTATTTATTTATTTATTTATTTATCTACAGTTGACTTTTTCATAATGCATAAAGTTGGGAAAAGCCCTAGGTCCATGTGATATGCAAGATGAGAAATGTCCCATGGTGTGACTCCCATGACATTCCCTCTAAGGCATGACATTGGTGTTTCCCATTTCAGTTGACATTGTGCAAAGAACAGGAAATGCAGCTCCATGCATACACAGTGGGAATAGATGATCATTATGTTCCATCTATGGTCAGATTTTACCCCAAAACTGGTCAAAATTGGAAACACAACCCACACATGGACCTGCCTTACTGTACTATTTTCGATCAAATTGACAGTCACGTGTCACGCACCCCCCGGTCGATCACGAACTTTGGTCAAGGTCACATGTCACTCGGGTCTCTGTCGAACCTTCCCGCTGTCACGTAGGCCCCAAAAGCGCCAAAAAGACAAAATTTCGCAGGAAAATGTCGAAATTTTGGAGATGTCATGCGAAAATTTGGCCGTTGCCGAAATGTCGAATAGGTAAAAGCCGTCACGCGTCACCCCCCCTGTCGATTTGATTGAAATAGTACAGTATTGGGACATCACATGTCAGTCATCACAGCAGATATTGTACATGCAAGTCCTCAAATCATCGAAATAAGAGTCAGAAAGGTATATTGTGCAAGGTTGAAATTGGAGAGGTAGTGGAATGAGTGACAGTAAACCACTAATGAAGGTACACTGTTTTATTTACTCTAAGGAAAGGGCTGAGGGTATTAAAGGGCAATATTACAAGCGCGGCACACAACAAGGTGGATTGGCCAAGCTGTGCACAACCCATAAAAGATTGTACACTCTATATATAGTGGGGGAAATGGCCTGAAGTGTGAAGGGAGCCACCTGGACTATTGATTGCCTCCAGGGCAGTGGCAACTGAAGCCCAAATGGGTGGCAGTTGAGGAATCTATAGTGTTATGACCATGAACCTTTCAAAATGAGTCAGTGAGGGCAAAGAGAAGGATGGGGATGTATAGAATGAGGGACATGGGGTTTGGGGTAAGACAAGGTGGAGGTCAAAGGAGCATTTGATGTGTTTATTGTTCGCCGTGCTGCATGATGGCCGTCCCACATGTGGTGTTCTCAATTAGGCAGGTCCATGTGTAGGCCTACTTTCCTTCAAAATTCTAGACCATATCAACCATCTAACCAAAATTTCACCTTTCATAATGCACATTTGGCTGGTATGCCACCTCCCAAGGGCTATGCATAATCAGAATGCATAAATTTGTGCATAAGCCTGCATACTGTTGAGGTTATGGGCACAATCCCTAATGCATTATGAAGAACATGCATTATGAGCAGATGCATTATGAAAAAGTCAACTGTATTTATTCATTATAGCATGACTTAATGGATTTGTAAGAAGAATGCAACATGCTGTATCTGATCATGCAGGTTGGCTAGGCATTATTTTATGGACTGATTCCAATAGAGATTGTCCAAAAATATGTTTGTACTACACCGCCAAATGGCGGACAGCTGGGGACCAGCTGACGGCGACATGTACAACACATGCCAACAGAGGCTGGCCACCAGCTGCAGTCCAGGTTGAGACCAGGACAAATCTTGTATGGGTCCAGCATGGTACCAGTTCGGCTGGCGCCCAGCTGGGGGCAAGGCTGGCATACAGGTATTGTGTCAGATGAATTCTACATGGCCATCCAGTTCAATTCAATTCCTTTCCGATTTCAGTTTGAATCATGATCATATGCATTGGTCTGAGCAGAAAAGACAGAAAAGGGGATTGCCGGTTTAGATCTATTCTACATTGCATGTCCTTGAGCACATGCAGGTCAATGATCCCGGCGTCGATATCGTCGCCAGCTTGCTGGATGTTGTCGCCAGCCTCCTTGTTGAGGTATGGTTTTTGATATCGTGCCTATTCTGATCCTCTGTTGGGATGCGACAAAGCCCTGATGAAAATCAGACATCTATGACAGTATAGAGCATGACGAGGATGAACCAACTTTCTTGAGATCACAGCTTCAGTACGGGCTTCAGCTTTCTTCAAGCTGGTCCCAAACCTGGCGCTGGGATACTTGATGTAAGCCTTGTGCTGTGGCCATGGCAGAATAGAGAAACGTCCTCGATCACCACAACTCGTGCAGGATCATTTTCTTGCTGGGGGACTTGGAACCCGTTAGCAAGATAGAAACCCCCAGAGTGAATGATGGGCTTGTAGTGGAATTGAAGCACACCTTGAATGGGTTCGCAATACTCAGAATTTACAGAGTTCAGTTCGGAGCCTTGAAGTCACACCCACAGAACAGATACTTCCAGAAACAGGTCTTGTTTTTTCTAGGGCAATTTTGAGCATTAAAGTGAAGCTTGAGCATGCCTTGAGGGTGTCCGGACTTCATGCGGGTGCGCTTGACATAGAAACTGCGACATTGAGGATATAAGACCAGCAGCAGCATTGGGGCAGGAGGCGTGGTGGCAGCCACGGGTTAGACGCAGAGGGCTTTGACGTCTCTCACGAGGAGGGGAGGCTTGCGTGGTCAGGTGATCGAATGTTTGTGTGGGCGGTGTAATCGTTGGGAGCAGTAACGGGATGCACCACTCATCACCTTGCGCAGCATCTTTACTGGCGAGGTTGTGCAGGAATCCCAGGCAAAGGCTTCATCCGATGGACCGGTGCTTCACGCCAAAGAAGAGTCCAGATAGCAGCAGGATGGAAGTGGGAGCAAAGCGATATGAAGCGACCAACATGCACGTGGTGTGTTGATGGCCTGTCAAACGTCAAAGACGCGTGCACGGACCGAAGCAGGATCGCAATCGCGACCAAGGTTGCGACGGTGGAGATAAACCATACATCAAAGTATCTTGGACTGGATGGCTGATGTCTAATCTGCGCAGTACGGTACTAATATTACTTCAACTTGAAGCTCGACCTTCAAGTCAGTGTATTATTTCGCAATTCATGAAGTCAATCAAATGCGAGTCGTTCACCGTATCAAAGGTGAGTGCATTGGCATCTGAAGGTACTACTTGAATATTGTAAGGGAATGATATATATTATTCAAGACACGGTCTGGAGACCAGCTGGCAATACCAGGTTGTGACCATGCGAGTTACAGCTAGTGGGAAGCTGGGATTTCAGCTGTAAAGCGCAGCCGGAATCCACCTGGCACCAGCCAGAACCCAGCTGTCAAGAAACATAGGTTCCATCTGAACTTCCCAGCTGAAGGAAACCTGGCGGCACTTTGGCGGTGTATCTTGAAACTCCAAACCGAGTACATTTCACAAACCACAAATGGAACACCCCCCGAAAGTACAAACCGATCCCTCAATTTGTAGTGCAAACCGAACCTGCATTCAAATGTCAATGGAAGTCTCAATGGAACACGCATGCAACTACAAATGGAACCCCCATTTCACAGTTCAAAACTGCAAAAGAAAACCCTCATTTCATTGTTTCAAACCACAAACAGAGCCCTCATTTGGAACTTCCCCAACCGCAAATGGAACCCTCATTCCGGTGGTCAAAACTAAAAACTAAATCTTGATTTTGGAGTTTGGTATGGCTAGTGACTTCCTGTCTCTTGGGCTCTGTCGCAGGGATTGAATTTCATTGGTTTCAGATACTTAGAATGCATTATGGCTAAACTACTCTGTTGTTTGCAAATCGCGTGCTTCACTGGGGCAAGACCACTGGAGGGGATGTCATAGGCAGAGGTGTCAAAGAAGAACTTGACACGAAAAAAATTAGTGTCTTATAAGTGACGATGGAATGAAATACCTTTCAGATGCAACTTCAGGGCTATTTCATGGTGTCGCAAAATGAGCAACAAATAATCTGAAGGCAGCTGAAAAAAAGGTGTTCAGTTTGTAGTTGGAATACTAAAAATGAGGGTTCAGTTTGTAGTTTCAACCACCAGAAAGAGAGTTCAGTTTGCAGTTTTGAAGGGCAAAATGTTTTGACTCTCAAATGGGAGGCTCCACTGGTAGCTATGAACATTGAAATGAAGGTTTCGTTTGTGGTTATGACGGGGGTTCCATTTGCAGTAATTTCTTTTTGTTTGTGGTTCACTTAGAGGTTCCGTTTTCACTTACAAATGCTGCCTTCATGTATAGGATAGGAATAGGACTAATTTTTTTCAACCTGGTAAAGGGCGTGCTGCTTGTCGGCCTTATAGCTTTGTCTTTACTGACCAAAGACTTTGTGCACTGGACCTAAGCGACGCCAGAAACGCGAGGTCAGAAAGTAGATTTGATTTTCTGCACGAACCGAAACAATGTGGTTTAAATGTCCCCATTTTTTCGTCTCCTACTGCCACACCTCCTCGCCATTTCAGACAAGAAAATAATATCAGAAGTAGTCCGTGCCTCAGTCTGCAAATATGAAGGTGGCAGGCAAGGAGAACATTGGACGCCCTCTGTTCCCACCACGAGCGCCTTGACATGCACACGCGTCCGTCACCGGAAAGTCCTATGAGCTGACCTCATCTCTTCTACAGTATGCTCTCGTGAACCACAAACCCAAGGACAGGTCGCTGGAGGTGCCAACCGCAAAGCAAATTGACCCGGGGGTCATTGGAAGGAGTATCAAGTGCAAAGGCACGAGTCGTAAAGCTTGTGTCCGTTTAACATGAAGACATGTTGATATTTCCAGTTGAACACGAGCAATCATATGTACGGGTTCAGTTTTGGGGGTGTGACTGTGCTGGCGGTGTGTCAAATTCAGAAAGCACTATTTTGGGTGCTATTGAACTTAATCATCAAATTTTTGATTGTCTGGGCAGTCACGGCATCTTGAACTTACTCCAATTTCACTACCAAGCAGTGTAGCTACAATAGGGTTGGAACTGATGGAAATTTTGCTTGCCAGAAATACTTCTGTATAATACACAATATGAATGTCCAAAATATAAAAACTATTGAGAGTTTCTAGTTTTTAGCTGACAATGATTCAGTCTTGAGTTGCTTCTGCGGCATTAACCCGCGTCTTCGATTGACATAGGTTGAGGAGGGGAAGTACTGAACTTTTCCATTCAATTCAACAGGGGGTGTCTTGGCGCAGTTTACTTAGAAGGTTGGTAAGTCTTGAGGTGAGCCACACAAGTAGACTGTAGTGGTCCAAGATAGAGTTAGTCATTGGCATAGTACGAAATGTTTAAATATGCATAGGTGAACAACCTCGGTGAGTCATACTGAGTCAGAATAAATATTCCAAACTATCCTACAATATACTACAGTGTTCCATAGTGTTTCGGTGAACATAGGCATGCATAGCCTTGCGCTGGCGGCTTGCTTGAGTTATGCCCGAGGCACTAACTCCAATAGGGTGTGACGCGTGACTGAATTTAACTATTCGACATTTCGACAGCGGTCGAAATCTTCCATGACACCCTCAAAAATTTCGATAGACCCCTCAAATATTGATTGTTTTGCCACTGGGGGTAGGGGGGGGAGCCATTCGTGACAGCTTGGTGGTTCGGCAAACGGCTCCGTGACCCGTGACATTGACCGAAGTTCGACATCCACAGAGAGGTCCGTGACCCGTGACTGTCGAATTGAATAGAAAAGTTCAGTACCTGGATGCAAACTGACATTATTCCGCACCTGGTTGGAACTGTGCGACTGAAATCTGATATCGGTAGGCATAGTATGCCCTTCCTCTACATCTATGGCCTTTCTCCGATCGCGAAAATTCAGCCTAGGTAAAACACAAGTTCAGTTATGGTCTGACGCGGGTATAAAATGATGAATGCCGAACAGACATTGCGAGGATCGAACACATATACAGAGACGAAAGCGGAAAGTTAACGACGAAATTCATCGTGGTTCCCTAAGAGGGAGTTGATTGGAATCCTTTCAATATTAGGGAAGAATTTACGCACGGGGAACCCAAGGAAAAGAAAGATATCCATCAGAGCCGTTATAGCCGTCAGGGAGCCAGTTTCCAGCGTCACTGCTGGTTATCAAATACAATACGGGGGACAGAAACCATCACTTACGCCGTATGATACGGTTAACGTGTCCGTCGACAAAACTGCCAGTGACACCCGTCTTGCGCGTGTACTATCAGAACATACATTTTCGTTCAGGGCATAAAAGAACCAGCAGCTGAGCAAAACAAACTAGAGCAAGGGACATTCTAACTGCAATGACAACATCGCAAACCGCGCTTGATGCTAACCAGACGGTAGCCGCTGTTATGAAGCTGGGGAATTCGCGGTATTCTGGGTTCCGAAAGACTTTGACAGACATATTGATTCCACTAGCTAAAACATCAAGTTAATCCAAGTTCCAACGATTTTCCCTTGGTAACATACCAAAAGACAACAGGGAGATCAATGTAACGAGCCCCGGGAAGATGAATGACCGAGTGAGAACTATACGACCGCGCGTCGAGAACGATCACCCAATAAAAACTCGCACATACCACTGATTCGCCACGCAGCAAAAAGTTGGATTGGTGTTGAGACGATTGACTGCGAGGAAGATAAGAGTGTACCGTGATGGGAAAGCTATCAACAGACTATAATAATCGAATCTATGACATGTAAATATATTGTTGGCCGTTCAAATGAAAGACGCTTACCTCCATGCAGTACTGGGATACAGTTTATTATCGAGACGCGAACTCAGAACCGAGAAAACTCACGCTTTGGCGATATCGTAACCGCAGCCACTGTCCCTGCTATACGCTTGAGTAACTTTGAAAGGTTCTGAATGCAACTCGAGCCTCTCACTGACCATATCGAATAATCAAAGGCTCAAAGATGATGCCACACTCGACCACTACGTTGCCAAATCCGACGATGAATAAATATAGCATCTGGATGGGTTCGACCCAGGATATCAATACAAGCAGCAAGGGAAGGCACGAACGAAGTAGCGAATCCAGGCAGGGTCGCTTCAAATATTTTAAACATTAACGATTTCGCGACAGACGATGCAACGCACTCGGCAAACCGCCGATAATAAGCGTACATCTTGACGGAGAAAAGGGAATCAGAGTAGTAGGGAATCGGTCGAACACCACAATCCACCTGTGTAACCACAGCCTGTAATCTCGTTATATCAACAGCCAACTGTGACACAACCTTGGCTCACCCCGTACAATATCATATTCAGCAGTACGCCTATTATCTCATGAGATGGATAAGTTTCTCAGGTGTTGGAACACACCGACGAGCATGGGACCGAAACTGAGAAGAGTCAGTGAGGAATTTAGAAAGATTGGCTAGAGTGCACACAGGAGGCCAACTCCAGCCATAATTCAACAGCAAGGCAGAAAAGATTAGGGGTGGATCCGGCAGGGGGAAGAGAAGATGGTTTGTCAGAGAAGAAGACCGGACGACGTTCACCTATATACGTTCGCACAGCAGGATCCCACGACGGTCGTGTGCTTGCAGATGCGAACAGCGAACAGTGGCAAACCCCAAAGAACCCCGAGTCTGCAACAGTGACCTTAGGTACCTATTTGGCACATCTGGACCAGAATCTGCCAGCTGAAGATGTTGCAATATTCAGATATTGAAGCATCTCATCAGTGGCGTCGCCGAGTATGTATGGCAACACGCACAGGACAACTTCGTATTTTCGTGCCGGAACTTCGGCAGGCGTGAGTAGCGAATGGAAATGACCCAGACATTGAGGTTCTGCAGGATACCCCAACCGACATTTCTGGCATGTGGGGTCCTACAACCCTAAAGGGTCATTTCCCAGCGCCAATCACGCCTACCGAACTTCCGGCGCGAAATTACGAATAAAAGTGTCTTCTCGAAAACAGGCGATTTATCAATGGCCATTCGGCATTGAATACCACTGGAAGGAGGTTCCGGGATCGCACAGAACTTGATACCTGACCGGCAGAAAATTGTAGCCTGGGACTTCCTATAAGATGTTTCTATGGGAAAATGTATGCGCTTGGCCAATGTATATACAGCAAGAATAATGTGGGGGATGATCTAGTACTACCGTGACATAAATCACCGCCGACTAACGCTGAATTTTGACGTATCATCTCCATCAGCTTCGTGGCGGCAGTAGCGGAATCTGCATTCCAGGAGGAAGATTGGAGGTGAGCAGTACACATGGCCTCAGTCAGGGAGTCAGTTCTCACTGTACACGTTTTCCTAGTTTCACTGCATTCAGCGCCTAGTTAGCCAACGGGTTTTGGAGCTGTGGAGAGGCGTCGGCTAGCTGTTAACACCTGAGGCTCTGTCGAGATTCAGACCCCCTCTTGTTAAATAACATAGCCGTGTTAATAACAGGGATTTTAACATGACATAATCGCGCTTAGAGCATTTTTTTCCGCAGGTTTCTCATCGATTTTCCTCAATTTTTGGAGCAAGACTGGCCTAGAAATCACCAAGGCGTCCCACTGTCCCCAGATCATGAACCGAGACTGTTTTCCAAGCTAGCCAAGGCCCCCTTCCTCGCACATAAATTACATGCTTTCCAGGAGCCCAAATGTGAGAAATGTTATTTACTAGCAGTTAGCCCATGCTACGCTATGGCTACGATAAAAATTAGAGAATACTCTCTTGAGGTACCAATTCAAATTTACTAATGGCTAAACATGCTGCTCGTTGTAAACCTGTGGTTCACTCCTCGCGGCCTCATCGTCAGTAACAGCTTCATCCTTTCCTGTTTTCGTCATGCCTTTGTGTGAAATTTTTGAATAGATTTCTCTTCACTTCCCATTGGGTATCTCCAACATGTTCTTGCATTCATTCAAAGGGCTCAGATCCATGACATATCCCTTGGGTTGTGCCCTTATTTTAATGCTTTCCTAAACTCCTGGTCAACATTTCAACATCTTAGAAATCGTCAATGCAACAGGTCGGTGGAAAAGTTTGATATCTCGACAGTTTCCTGTTTCTCAATGGAGCAGTTCACGGCAGTGTGGAGTTCGGATGGTCGGTCCGGTTTGTCTGTCAAGACAAACCTCGTTGGATTCTTATATAGATATGATTAGTTTACTACGTCCGGGAGAGCTATCTTTCCTATTCTCATCTGCCCTATTCAAAACTGACAGCAGAGTCCGTGATTGATATGGTATTCAACATCTCAGCAGTTTAAAAATAACAATCCCCAGTGGAGTGGAGAGTTGACGGAGAACTCAACATTTCGACAGTTTTCACGCGAACTGTGGAGTGGATGACGGCAAACGGTGAGTTCGGGATTTTTCGGATCAAGTTTGTCTCAAGTCAAATCGCTTAAGGTGTTCGATTGTAATATAGATATGTTAATAATACTGTGAGAAACATCTTGTTATTTAACACAAGGTTCCTTACCCAGCGCTATCGGCGGGCTCTCGGCTAGCCCACGGATTGACACTTAGACGCCGTGACGTAACCCCGCGGCCTCGGAGCTCTTAGGAGACCTTGGCTACATTCGGCTAGTGGGTCGTCGGCAAGCGTTGGCTAGGCGGCTATTATCTGCGACTGCCTATCCGGTCAAACTAGCTATCCAGCCACTTGGCTCCCATATGACTATCAGTTTGATTTTCGGCCAAAGTCGCACTTGTATGTTAGAAGACATGTATATACGACCCCTGAAACGAAGTTTGACCCCATTTCGTGAAGTTGATGTGATGCTGTGGCTAATCTCCGTTCGACGGATCGTCCCGAACACATATTTTCTTATTTCCGGCCGATCAAATCGCCTCTTTCTCCACCCTCTTCATCATTCTACGACTTCCGGCGCTCATCCTGTTCATACAACGTCCGACCGTAACTCAGCATCGCTTCAGCCATCACCAGTCCGACTACATGTTGCTATGATCTCAAAGATTAGCGCACTAAAATCCACATCAAAGACTGCGTGCTCGCTACCAACTTTGAACTTATCGGATGCTATTGTAATGCTAGGCTCGTGACCAGCCTGCCTACAAGTGGCAAAAATATGTGGTGAGCACTTTGCCGTAGGCAGGCTGGTACAATTCGGGAAACACCAAAGGGCTGAGCCCGGAGTTTGAAATTTTGAGTGGTGCCGATCATCGGCATCACGCTGCGAACAATTCCCTACTAAATTTGAGGCTCCAGAACTCACCGGTAACAAGCTTAATCAAAATTCTGAAGAGACAGAATTTGAGAAGAGAGGAATTAAAGTCATCCTTTCCTTTAGAATATATAAAATCAGCTTGCAACGAGGGAAAATGAAAGTGATCAAACTCCGCGCCCAGGCCTTTTGTTTGTCCCGAGTTGTACCAGCCTGCCTACGGCAACGTGCTCGCCACAATAGTTGCTCATCGTAGGCAGGCTGGTAACGAGCCTATTGTAATGCTACGATTCTTGAACTCGGTACACGCAGTTAGCACGGTCCATGCACTCACTCGATGGCATGATATTATTTTATCGATTTTATTTCGGCTTCATTGGGACCCGCTCTGTGGAACTATTTGATGCAAGTCCGCCACATTGGACTTGTTTTGGGAAATGGACAACCCCGGCAGTGCAACTGATGGCTCTTGTACGTTCATATAAGTCCTTTTATGATGATCCTAGGTCGTCTTGGCTGTGCGCCATATTCTGGTGCTGTACGACGCCTCGGCTCTCGGTCGGTTTTCGGCATATTTCTACATGTGATCCATATCTTTTGGCCCATGTTACCATAACTATTTCTTATTTAGTACGATGTTTTTCCTACACAAATGGTATCCAATGACATCTCACTCAACGCATCAACTAAGCCCACAGATAGTGCTACCACCTCAGAGCGCCCTGAATCGTCCTTCGAAGCTCATAATTGTGACGACAGTGAACACCTCTCTCATGAAAAACAAGTTCAACTCATCGTTGCTGCTTCCAAATCGGGGCTCATGTCTCAGGTGGTGGGCACAGATGGTGGTGTGACCTAGGATCTGTTGTTCAACACCAAAGACCGTGCAGCAATGAAAGAATATCTGGCGCACCATCATGTCAGTCGCTTGACGATGGGGGAGTGATATCGCCAGCTCTAATGAGAGGGGAAAAGGTGATTCATCGCCTTAGGGGCCTTCCATTCCAGGTACAGCGCATTTCCAGCCCATTGGACACGGTGAGCTCGCCGTCGTCGTCATCGTCGTCGTGATCCCAGTATCCACATTTGGAACATAGCGATCAATCGTTCTCGACGCTGTCTCCGACAATGAGCTCAAAAAAGTTCCGTAAAATCAAGAAAAATATAACATTTATACAGTGGTAGTCTACCATACATTGTGTATAGTAGCGAAGTTATAGGGAACAGTGTGATGCAGCAAAAGGCGATCCGGGTCTCATTTAATGATCCCAGGCTCCTGCACACGATGGAACCCCGGTGCCGTTGCCCGCAATGAGGGCAACCCAAAGCAAAACAATTTGGGCGAGCAACCGACCGTGCACCACCCAAACCCATAGTACTGCGGCGCGCGCTATGTGAACGCTGTGGGGACCAGACCTCAATTTCGGTATTGTGACAGCGGCACTGCGACTCCGCTCAAGTCCCTCAGCTCAGTGCAACAGGTGTATTGCAGGGCACAAAACCCCGCTCGACAACACCTTCATGCATGGATCACGCTATCATCTTCGCGCAGCGGTGCGTCCGGCGCTCGATAGATAGGTGCAGGAAGCGCCGATGCAGCTGACCTAGCAACGCACGTATCAGCACAGGCGGCATAAAACGTGTTCAAGGCCATTTCGGACAGCTGCTGGGGCGGGGATGGATGCTGCTGCAGCACGGGTTGCCCATACCGCAGTTGGGAGTGACTGGGTACGCACTCCAGAGGGTTGGGTAATGCGCTTCATGCGCATGAATCACATGCGGCGACCTGCACCCATTCGACTGAGGGCACAGCAGCGGTCGCGCGTGGATAGGCAGTGTGTGCGCGTAGGAATCGCCGTGCATGTACAGCCTCGGCAGCGGGCGTACGTTGCACAGATGCTGACAATACCAAAAAGACAGAAGAGAAAGATTTAAACAAAAAAATGGGAGAATCGGTATAATCGGGGATACTGTGTAACAGCAAGTATAAGGGACACACCGACAATTCCCAGCAGTTTTACCACCAACTTTTCGCCGACGTACTTCGTGGGTGGCGTATTGTCTGCTTGGCGCGCTTGGAGACATCAAGTTTGACACCCAGTGAGAATCCCAGCTACGTATATCGAGCTGAAGCGAGGTAAATCGAGGAATTTGACGGCTCCTCAATTTACCTCGACAATCCGGACATAGCTCTTTCTGGCTCGCTGGAAAATTGAGGTAGGTAGGTAGGTAGTATAAAATCGTTTGAGGGACCTTGCTGGACAAAATATGTATTTATGCATTAGGGGAGTTCACACTAGGGATTATTTTCTTGTTTGGGAATAAAAATAATCGTCTGATGGGACGAATAAATTCTTTGTTTTGGGAATAAATCCGTGATCACCCCCTCTATGAACCACTGAATATTTTTATTATCTCCATGCACCTTTGACTTGATATTGGCAGATTTCGGCTGCTTGGAAGTCTTTGGCTGCTTGATGCTTGTGTCATTGGAGGTGTCGATCTGCTCGTCGCCCTTTGCATCGAGCTTGGAAGTCTTGGGTTTATTTTTCGAACCCCTGGGTCGTCCCCGAGGTCATTTTTCAGGCTGAGAGGTGGTAGCCTTCTTCAGTTCTGCCAAGCGAGCCTCAAGTTGGTTGATATTATCGCCCTCGGGAGCTTTGAGCTTCCTTCCCATGGGCGGCAATAGGAAGTGGTCACAAACAGCTTACACAAGCACTCGGAAATATTCATGAAATATAAATATTCCACAAACGAGATTAAATCTCGTTTGGGGAATATTTTTATTTTGGAAAAATATTCGTCCCATCAGACAATTATTTTTATTCCCAAACAATAAAATAATCCCTAGCGTGAACTCCCCTATTGCAATGGAGCATTTGTGTGGGATCTTGCGAGAACTTGCAATAAATTCCAAGAATCAGAGCACTTCATGCTGTCTCGAAAGATCTTGAAAGATCTTGCAAAATCTCGCGAGATTCTGCAACTTTTACTTGGTGATCCCATTTTGTTTGATCAAGATCTTTCAAGATGATGGTCAACCACTCGCAAGATCTTGCTCATTCCAGGTGGGAGCACAATGCATAATTATATGAAGGACCATACTGGACAAAAGCCTCTGTTTGTGCATGAACATGTTTGTTTGCGTGACATCTTGCAAGATCTCGCAAGATTTTGCAAGATTTTGCGAGATTTTCAAAGAAGTTCAAGATCTCACAAGCCCTTGAAAGATTAGCAACTTTGGAGGCACAAAATGCTCAAGATCTCGCAATATCTTACCTCTTTGGAGATCTTTCGACTTCTTTCAAGAACCCTTCAAGTGCTTGAGGCCCCTCCTTTTGGTCAAGATCTTGCAATATTTTTGAATATCACAAGCACTTGAGCCTTTTTCAAAAACATTCATTCGCTCGGGATCTCTCAAGAACTTGAACTGAGTTTTCATCTCTGGAGTTTGTCCTAGTTTTTTGATTCAATTTAGGATACAGTATCCGGTTAGAGGTTAATTTTGAATGTGAGTAGATTATAATTATTTTAATAAGGGATGGCACCAAATTGAGGTAAGTGATTATCCTTCCACAGCACTTCTGGGTTTGGAGAGTTCTCACTTCCCAGTCCATAAGAATCTCATGTGTTCCTCCTCTGTTTCTATCTCCCTTTCTAACACGCTTTGTCATTTCACCTGGGCATCTCCAACTCTATTTATATTCCCCACTGCATTTTAGGAAGCGGATTTCATGGGTGCTCATTCAGTGAGCTTCTTTGAAGACAGGCTTGCACCAACTGCCGGATGTAGCCTGCACTCCAGCTCACGTAGGCAGAGACACTGGGGACAAGAGCTGAGGCACTTAGATTTCAAGTGCCTTAAACCCACTTGTTTCGCACCTGGTTGTAAATGTGGATTTGTGATTGACAAAGGTGTCAACCATTTCTTTGGCACCTTTGTTTTTGGGGCAAGTCAAAGCCAAAAACAAAGGTGCCACAGAGCTGATTGACACCTTTGTCAATCACAAATCCAGGTGCATGGCCAACTGTGGAACAGGTGCAGAACAGGTGCGTTTAAGGCACTTGGGATCCAAGTGCCTCGGCTCTTGCCCCCAGTGAGAATTAGACTCGTCACCAGTCTGCCTGCAAAGAAGCAACAAATATGGTGAGCACATTGCCACAGGTAGACTGGTACTTCTCAGGACCTGTCAATGCTGTGTGCGTGGAGTTTGAAATTTTGGGTGATGCCGATCATCGGCATTACGGTGGCTGTGCAGAGCCATCAACTCCCGCCAAAATTTGGCCTTTTGTCACAGCCCTCTGGCACACTTTCTGGAAATTCTGAAGAGACAGATTTCAAGATACATGGAATCTAAATAGGTGCTCCCTTTGTAAATTTTGTAACTAATCAGAATCGAGCTCAAAACGGCAGAGAAGGAAAATTTTCAAACTCTGCACGCAGCCCTTGCACAGCATACGAGAAGTACCAGTCTGCCTGCGGCAACGTGCTCACCACCTTGTTGCTTCTTCGCAGGCAGACTGGTAACGAGTCTAAGTGAGAATGGCCGGTTCACTCGCACTCCACTTATCCCGAATCTGAGATGCCTTGTTGTGTCGCCTCTCATGCTCAGCATCACAATGTTCCATCTTGACTTGGAGCATTGTAAGAGATGGAATAATACCGTTGCCAGAAATAATTTCGGGATCCCATATCCCCAACACCGTCATGGGTGGCCATCTTTTTCCTTTTTCCACGGATCCACCTAGACTGACAGACGACGATGTTTTGCATCTTGGCTGAACATGCTTCTCTCAATCCTTGGCCCTTTTGAAATCTAAAAGATCTTCATGTTCTGTTCCTCGGCATGTGCCAGGGAAGTATATCACTACGAAAAGTCGACGACTTCTGTGATTTTCGCTCATTTTGTGTATTTTGCCTTGATGCTTTCTCCTTAGAGACATATTACTTCATGAACACATCCACATAACACCTTAACATCACAAGAGTGCCCTTGTAAAAATTCAGGGGCATAGCTGTCTTGTAGCCTTCAGAATGGACGGAAAGATCACGCCATGCCCGCCAAATTGATCTCCCAACTGCAAAAAGTGATGGCAAGAATTTCATGCCGCCTGTCGAACACTCCACGGTTGCTTCCGAGAAGGCACGGGCGTATCTTTCAGGGGCAAAGGAGCCGGGGCCGGATATGGTGATTAGTATTGACGCCAATGAGGACGCTAATGATCCGGAGGGAAACGTCAAAGGGGAGGAGGTTATAGATCCCACGGGAGAGCAGGAGGAGGATGAAGAAGATCTTGATGACGCTTGACGGACTGATTGACACTTGACAGCTGCCAACGGTATTTCTCCTTTAGACCATGGTCATGTTTGATGTATGTAGAGATGTTGCGGAAGAAATTTGATCTGGCTTTAAGGGTGAGATTAGGCGAAGTGGACATTCTAAGCAATTAAACGAGCTCACGCATCATAGCTCGCAACTGAAAAAGGAAGTGAGATCAATTTTCTATGATGAGAACAAGGAGCATGTCCCAAAAGGGCTGGGATGATAGGGATGAAGTAAGGCCGAAGAGCCCGAGGACAGTCAGTTACACTTGCTAATGATATGGCATCAATCTATATCGATCTATGGCGGCGTTGTATTGCGTCTGCAGCTTACTGGTCAGCAATTACTGGGAAAATTGCAATGTGGCCTGCAGCTAGTACTGGCCACATTGCAATATCACCACAACTTTTGGTAATAAAAGTATGCACATTTCAGCAATCCACAGTTTAAGTTATATTATCTGAGACTAGGTACTAGGCCACCTTAGCATTGTTTGACCTTGATTCCACACATAAAGTGAAGTGGATACCTGTATATGGGCTTTAAATCCAGGTTATGCATCCTATGGGTGAGGTGAGATATTTCACGCGAATTTACATGGTGGTTTCATGACCTACCGAAATTTTCTTTTGTGCTGACCCAGGAATGGCAAAACGGCCTGGTGGGCCACCCAGCCCAATTGTTTGCTTGCATCCGTACTGTCCATCCAAGTGCAACCCGAATTATTCAATGGATCAACCTACATCATCCTGTAGGCTCAAACCAGTGTATGGGGACCATAACAATCTGCCTTTCATGGCATATAGAATGGGTGAGATTGCAGTCTGGCTGATGTTATAAAGCACAGAGCGCAACGATGCCCCAAATTAAAGTGCAAATGGCTCAATAGGAAGTGGTAAAACACACCTAATCACAAAAGATGCCCCCCAACATACCTATAATCCCTCGGAAAAAATCCATCCATATGTCCCAATGAATTTGGGTGGTTTAGGGTAATGGCCACCTATGAAAAATGGTGATGATAGTGAGGATTGAACCCATGCCAGGGGAAAACAATGACCAAAGCAGATGCTTAGTCACAATTTTCATTAGATTTTGAATCTAATGAGAAATAAAAAAGCCTTCAAAACTTCCGACGATTCCGATCAAAAGGTTAGAGTGATAGATGGTGACTGACTTTTCAAAAGGTCGCAAAATCCTCATCCCGATTTCTTAAATGGACGACTACTTATTACATAAGCATTCATAATTTCGACGATGTTGGTTGCTTGGTTCATTCCCTTGCCGACTCGGAGTTCAAATGACTGGTTATTCGAATGCTGTGTACATGCGGTGCAGATACCGTATTGTCTACCAAGCAGCAGACATCGCATACAAAGAAACATGTCCGCGCAAACAGAGGAAGTGAAGCTTGATCCGAATAATAAAGACAACGAGATCGCTCTACGCTCCAAGAAATATTCAACAATTCAAACTGGTTTGCACGAGACAGCATCAAAACCGGCGGCCTCGACATTTCCCACCAGTTCACATTACAATGAGGACCCAACCGTGAGATATTATTCATGCTTCATGCCCTGCCTCATATTCTGGGCCCAAATCCTGCTCCGTGGGCAGCTCGTCCTCCTCCGGCTCATCCCTGTTCTCCCACTTCCTGCGGTGCGCCGTTTTCCGAACGAGTGAGGCACGTGATTTCTTGGCGAAAGCTGGGATACCTCTTTTTCCGGGCCGGAACAGACCTGGGACCCAAAGGTTCCAGGAACATTTCGGAGCACAAATAACTTGAATTATGGGATTTTGTATGTTAGCAGTTTCCTTCGATCGCCAACGTATAGTTAGTCATGTGGAGCTCCAGGGCAGTCCGTGTGCTGTCGTCAAAACACTGTGCATTCGTTGAATTGACAGCACCACTCGAATTAGACCACAGCCGCAGTTGAATTAAATGTCGGACCGGCATTTTTCGACTCCCGTGCGCTTTTGGTGAGCAGGGTTCTCGCGAAAGCGGTAGGCACCAGGACATGGAATCCTCATTCTGACGTCGATTACATTCCCCGATCTTTTAGAAAAGCCCTGTAGCCCAATAAAAAATAAAAAATCTCGAACACTGGATGCTACCAAGAGGGCTTTGCTCCGCCCCTCGGTTAGTCGCCATTAACATCCCGACGATCATCCAAAATTGTGTTTGGATACCGCATCTCCCTATCTTGGTACGTGGGTGTGGTCCAGTCCCGGTTGACTGCGGTGTGTAAATTGAGCATCAACCGAGATAGTATCGTCACGGAGATGCTGCTGAACGGTCAACAACCTGCTGCCAAGAATCAAATTAAGTGGGACGAACGCGGAAGCTACCCAGGCTAGGCTACCCGCAGTGATAATCTGGTGATACACAGTCCCGGGGAAGTTCAACGAGACGAGTCGGGTGCGAGTAGTACACTGACATCACCGTACTAATCTAGGATCAGTGATTGCACGAGAAGGGGAGCAGGGGAGCATACATAAAGCATTAATATATTCGCCATGTTGATCAGACACATCATCCTGTGCCATGATGATTGCCTGTCAACCTCAACACTCGATCGTTACATCTGGAATACTCACGCAAAATATACAGCTCCTGGGATCATGAAAATCAGATGGTTGCGCTTTCGTAGTAAAGAACTACTCGCCGTCCCGGACCATCGATCCTATGAGAGATTGGGAACGCAAACCCACGGCGCGATGGTACGTGTATGCTCGTCGAAGGGTGAGGCCCAGGATCAGGATGTCGCAAACAAGTCTGTAGTACTGAGTCAATAATCGCGACGTTTAAAACGGTAAGGAGAGTGTACACAAATTCCCATGCAGCAGTTGTACCTACAAGAGAGTCAGTTCGGGTATTCTTATCCTACAAAAAGTGAAGGGACTCGCGAATGACTCTGAGGAAGCCTATTTCAGGAAAGACTTTCGATGAATAGGTGAACGGACTCACTGCGCGCGCGGAGTTGTGACATAGCAGCCAGGTACGGGGACGGTGAGGGCACTGTCCGAGCCTACCGCGGCCCACTTATCTCAATGTCAAGTCCTCAAACATCGCCGATTATGCCAAGCACGTACCGCTCCAAGTGAGACCGTGATCACTGCGACGACCGCCAAAGCCGCGAAGACTCGGCGGTTAAACCCATACATTGCGCAGACACGCACCGCCAGTGTCGCTGAGTCATTCGGCCTCGACCATCAAGCGGATAGACCATCACCCACCTTCAATGAGGGTCTCTTGAAACACTAGCAGGGCGTTTTCAGCCACAGAGAGCTTTTTGCAGCTGCAGGGTCGATTACTGAAGTTCATGAACCGATTCATGCGAGACTCACGTCTGAAAATCGTCAGCTACTCCCAGTAGACGACGTGGGTACACACTTTGGCGCTGAAGTCCCCAAGGAAATACGGTGCTAGAGCAATATTGCTGACTAGCGCGACGTAGCGGACGAGTAAGAACCAAGCCGAGCTGCGCTTGATTTTCTGACTCCAGATGTGCTTGACCTCAGACTCCAACGTAAGAACGTGATCATAGCATAGCACCACTTTAAATTATTGTGTCATTAGAATTCGTTTCTGACAAAGTAAAAGAGACGCGTACCAAGCCCCGCAAGAAACAGAGAGCCCCCGCAGGCGGCTATCCGGCATCAACATTACGAATCTCCACCGTCGAGTGCCACATACTGGTCGTGAGCCAAGGTAGTATCGTCAAGCGGAATCATGTTCGCCATAGAAAGTTAAGGGAAGAAGAGGCGAAAGACATCATGATCACGTGCCACCTTATAAAGCAGTGCCTCGTTTATCTTAAGTGCGGCCGTGTGCCGGAGCAACTCCAGTGGCGCCTGGGGCTGATTTCGCACGAAAGAGTGAGAATTGGTACCCCATCATAGGAATACAGGGATACTTGGGATGTGGGGTTGCTGTGTCACTGAGAATTACACCGGAGGCTGTTGCAGGCGCCAGAATGCACATTTCGCTCCGCCATGGAGCGGCAAGTAATATCAAGAGTTGGTGACTTTCCCAGCCGACGTGTTTAGACCCCACAAAAATCAAGCCAAGACGGTATACAGTCTCTCTGTGGCATCCCTGGCCCTGGCAAAGATCGAGTTCGGCGCAGCAATTGGATCCAGTGTTGGTCTCTACTGTCTTCCGGAAATAGAGCGAGAAGAGCCGGGACGGCTGCCGTTGCTGGAAGAACCTACCGCAGAAAGTCCGTCCGCTATCAACTCCGGATAAATTTAAACCGTTTCGTTAGATAAAAATTGACGCAAGATTGAGTCAAGTCAACTGAGGAGGCCAGAACGGAACTCAACGAATAGAACAGAGTTCACCGAGTCATGATAACCCGCCCCATTGGTGCACGATGAAAAATATCAAGAATTTCCGGCGGCCATGCGAGATTGAGGGGACCGATGGAATGGCGTAGGTATGGGCTACGGCGCGGTTCCACAGGCTTTATTGTCAGGGGGAGAAAAACCTTCAACGAGGCAAGAGCACGAGAAAAAAAGACAAAGTCGGTGTGGATGAAGTCAATGCATTCCGAGGCTGTGTAGGCCAAGTTGGTCTACATCAGAATACGTAAGGCCTACATCGGCCGACCCGAGTAGACCAAGCCGGCTAGGCCAATGTGGGCCGGATTTGGCCTACATTGACATCCTGCCTGTCTACGTCGGTCGACAGTGCTTGGCCTACCTCTTCAATCCTAGACTGCCTCTGGTGCCTTATTTTGCTGCCCTGGACTCCTAGAGCGTATATTTAACCGTAAATCCATCAATAATTTATTTCGGGCCTGGATAATTTGCCGCTCCGGTGTGGAGCGGCAGCGGAGCGGCGATTGAAGCGGCGCCGCAAATTGCCGCTCCGCGATGTCTTGTTGCCAGCAACTTGTCTCCGCCCCCAGAGCCAATGCAACTGGTGTATAGGCTGCCCCTGTGCCTTCCGCTATCGTTCCCCAATTAATTTTATCAAATTACCTTACATTTACGGAGTTCGACGCAAATGAAATTTGGCTGAAGCGGCAGTGAAGCGGCTATGAAGCGGCTCTTGAACCTTGAACTGCCCCTCCACCCTCATTTGAAGCGGCTATGCTGCCGCTCCGTGCGGCTTGCAGCGGCTCTCGGAAGATCTGAAGCGGCGGTTCGAAAACCGATGCGGCTCTTCATTCACTTGAAGCGGCTCCTCTCCAAAATGACGCGGCCACGGATCAGCGCCGCTTCTCCATGCACCTCCATCTCTTTCACTGCTCCACCCTCTGTGTTGCTTCCTCCATCCTCGAATGCGCGCTAAATGCGCGCACTCCGTCTCGAATTATACAACGTTCTGCGTGTTTGCCAAGCAAAAGGCATTGAACTTATCGGCCACAAGTTAGTCATAAAACGAGAATACCTCGAGGTTTGGGAAAAGCAATGACGTGAGAAGCCGAATGCAGCTATTAAAGTTACATCCAAAAGCCAGGGCTGGAGCTCGGCTTTCGGTCCACACGTGCTCAAAATGGCAAAATCCCGTTACAGGCAAGTGAAGTCCCTGCCCAGGGGACTACGTGGATGCAAGTTAAGCTCGGCACATGGTAGGCGCAGGACCTCTGCAGACGGTAGGGCAATGTCGGCAGACCTTGGCCTAGGTTGGGATGGAAGAACCCCGATTGAGATGTGGCACCGGAGCGAAAGCAGGGCGACGATCTTGCAAGATGTCAAGAGAGGTCAGATAATTGCTTTAAGTCATCGTTAGTTTGATGCCAGTCAACGTGAGAAAGATCTTGCAAGATCTCAACCATCATCGTGAAAGATCTTGGACAAACAAAACCGCATCACAGAGCAACATATTCGGAATCTTGTGATATCTTGGGAGATCTTGCAAGATTTTTCAAGAGTGCTGAAAATGCGGTGATTCTTGCGATTTCTTGTAAGTTTGTGCAAGATCTCCCTCAAACGGGTGATTGCATTGCACAAATAGATGTTTTGTCCAGTAAGGTCCCTCAAATAATTATGAACACCAAATTATCCATCCTCTCTCGTGATCTTGCAAGATCTTACATTGACTTTTCATGCTCGGACTGCGTCCCGATCGGTGCTGGATAAAGTCATAGATATTGTAGAATAAGTAATTATAATCCTGAAATATCACTCAAGTAAAATATTCGTCATTGGTTGACTTCCCATAAGACTAAATATTTTCTGCTGAATATCCAAGGGGTGCCAGCGATGTCGGCATCTAAGGTTTAGTGCCGAAATCTAATTGCGTCGCTTCCCATACTAAGCAATATGATTTCAAGGGCTACAATATCCATTCTAATACAACCATACCTTTCAACTTTCTTCCTTCCACCTGTCCTTGCTCAAGAGAACACATTTGCCATACAACGATGTCTAATGCTATGGCGGGCGATTCCGGCGTGTTTCGGAGCGTGATTGCGACGTGTTTCGACGCGTTTCCGATTGTCTTTTGCTCCTGCACCCGGGAAAATCTTCGGCTCTATGACTCGGGATTGAGTATGAACAATGGAGCACGGTGGAGGGCCCTGGCCAGTTGCATGTTCACAAGAGAATGCGATGACGGCCACACTGTCATGTCAAACACGTCGCGGCAGTTTCCAAATCCGTTTATTCAACACGAATATAATCTGGAACGGGGGTCAGGACCCCCCTACAGACTAAAGTAAATTAAGCTTTAGAAGAGGGTTGAAACAGGAAAACCCGAGATCCAAGTCCGATGGGGTCCTGACAGGTGCCTCGGCATCGCTGCCGGAAATGCAAATATATTCTGAAAAAAGTATCTGTTCTTGTGGGAAGTCACCCATTGTTGCGAGCCTTAAAAAAATTAAGCATACATATATTAAGCAGATGCCTTGTATCACGATGTACCTCATTGCCCATCCCATCGACCTGAATTTGGATGTTCATTCTCAAACATGTTCCCTGCCCTGCCTCTGACCTCTCTCAATTTGCCAGCTCAATTGCCAGTTAGCTCCGGCTAGCTCTGTGCCATTGGATCAGGTGTACCCACAGTACTTCCTTTTGTGTGCTCAAGACCCATTCAAAATGGGTGAACCATTTACCTTCTTGTATTTAAGGACTTGAGCTTTGACCAAATAAATCAGTTTAATTCCCCCATTTCAGTTGTTCTCACCTTCACTCTCTAACTCTAAAGACCTCCTTGTGCCCTCTCATAACCTTTCCCTCCAAAAGTGTGTTGTGAAATTTGCTGAGTCAAAGCGATAAGAATGGTCACCACTGGTTGAGCAACTCAAGTTCTTTAGTGAAAAACTGGTGAAAAATATTATGCATTTTTCAGATGTTTTTCACTGAAAAAGTGTCTGAAAGATTTAAAACTTTTTCAAAACTTTTTGACTTTCAGGTGAAAAATTTGAAATAAAATTGGAAACTGATGAAAAAGTTTTAAATTTTTCACACAAGTTTTGGGTGAAAAATTATTGCAAAACACTGGTTGAACATTTCAAGTTTTTCAGTGAAAAAGTTAGTGAAAAATGTTATGAATTTTACATCAATTTTTCAGTGAAAACCCAAGTGAAAAACTTGAAACTTCTTCACAACTTTTTTGAACTTCAAAACAATTTCAGTACTTTTTCAGAAAATTTTCACAAGATTCAAAAAGGTCACAAAAATGTTTCAAGTTTTTCACCTACTTTTTTAGTGAAAAATTGCTGTAAAATTCAAAACATTTTTCACCAAAATTTCCAGTGCAAAACTTGAAATGTTCAACCAGTGAAATGCAAAACATTTTTCACTAATATTTTCACTGAAAAATTTGAAATGCTCAACCAGTGCACAGAGGAATATGTGTTGGTGCTCAGGAAATGGATTTAGGATGACTCACCCTCAACACCTTACACAGATAAAGGTACAGGCCAGGCAGCATATTCAATTGTGATTCAAGTCAGTGTATTGAGGTAAAAAATTTGCAATAAAAATTAAAAAGTGCTGAAAGTTTTAATTTCATCTACTTTTCTGGTAAAAATCATTGCAAAATGCAACACATTTTTCACCAATATTCACCAAAAAACTTGAAATGCTCAAGCAGTGTTTGGATGGAATTATCGAAGCTATATGGTGTATTCAGACCACTAAACCTCAAATTGCAGCGCAGAAATGCTGTAGAAGGATAATCACTTACCTCAATTTGGTGCCATCACTTATTGAAATGATTATAATCTACTCACATTCAAAATTAACATCTAACTTGTATCCTAAATTCAATCAAAACCTGGAAAGAACTCCAGAGATGGAAACTCAGTTGAAGTTCTTGAGATATCCTAAGGGAATGAGTGTTTTTGAGAAAGGCCCAAGTACTTGTGATATTCAAAAATATTGCAAGATCCTGACCAAAAGGAGGTGGCCTCAAACACTTAAAGGGTTCTTGAAAGAAGTCAAAAGATCTTCAAAGAGGTAAGATATTGCAAGATCTTGAGCATTTTGTGCTTCCAAAGTCACTAATTTTTCAAGATCTTGCAAGATCTTGAACTTCTTTGAAAATCTCGCAGAATCTTGCAAGATGTCATGGAAACAAACATGTTCATGCACAAACAGAGGCTTTTGTCCAGTATGGTCCTTTATAAAGTTGAGATATATTGAGTGAAAACGAGGTTTGCTTTGGTGTAACGAGGCTCATTGAGCTTTTCCTTATAGTATACAATAAAATTCATAAATCTGTTTATTTGCAGCTACTACGGCACATTTAGAGACTACATACTCTTTGCCTGCCATCACCACACTGCACCCGTTCCACTGTGTATCCAACGAGCACCATCCAGCTGTGCAATAGTTCATCGGTTTGGTTCATGGGTGGTAGCAAGACAGGGATCTGGTGGCAGCAGATGAGAGGTCTCGCTGGGAGAAAAGAAGCGTACATACATCATCAAGCTCAGTGCCAGTCTTGTCTTGGATCCTGAGGGATGATGTTCATCATTGCGTAGAGGGTGCAAGTTATTAACCAGTGTTTTCCTACACAGGGATATATTGTTTTAAAAAAAACTAGGCTGGGTGTCTAAGAGGGACAGCTGTCCCTCTGGTCACGTGACCTGGGCACTAAAAAAGGACAGGCTGTCCCTCTGATCATGTTTTTTTTCCCCTTCTTACACTCCAGTTAAACCAGTTTTTTCCTACACAGGGATATATTGTTTTAAAAAAAAACTAGGCTAGGCGTCTAAGAGGGACAGATGTCCTGCTGGTCACGTGACCTGGACGCTAAAAAAGGACAGGTGTCCTTCTAACTCTTCCATCATTAACCTGTTTTTTTTCCTATACAGGACCTGTTATATTGTTTAAAACCACATGTTTATGGAAAATATGCCCATATAATACAGGAATGGCCCCAACCTGGACTACTGAACTGTGGTTTATACCACGGGTAATTAGCAGTATACCACAGTATTGGCAACCACGGTAGTGAGGCTTGTACCGTGGTTCCATACCCGTCAAACTGTACCTGTTTGGCTACGGGTATGGTAACCCGCACCATGGGTGTGGTTCCAGGCCAATCCACCTGTGGTACCACCTGTGCCGAACACTAACCCTGCACCAGTGAAGGACCGCTGTGATGATGACTGTGGGGTCGCTATTGGAGGATATGTGGTCCGAAGAGCAACAATGTTCGGCCTCTAGGGGGTAATAGAGCTGGAAGGTAACGTGTTACATCCAGTGCCGGAGGACAAGGAGTAGCCTGGGAATGAAAGGACTAGTCCGACATGGATTAGGACAGAGGAGTCTAAGTGGCGGAGATATGGTCATTCTCACAATCACTACACGGAGATGAAGATGACGGGTGGGTGAGTGACGCGACTATTTGGGTAAACGTGACCATATGGGAGCGAGAAGAATAAACAGGACAAAATGAGCATGGTGAGGTTATGCACGATGACGAAAGGCAGAGACCGGAAACATGCAGTGACGCAGAGCACGGATGCGTGGGAAACGCGGAGGATCCGGAGCTGCGGGGAGCCGGAGCTAGTGCAGAGGTGCCAACATAAGCAGGGCCCATGTGATGATGCTGGAGCCAGAGAAAACGCGGAGGTGACACAATGGCCAGAGGGAAATGTCAGAAGATGTTGTGGAGGTGAAAGGAATAAATAACTGATAATCAATTACAGACGATAATCTGCCGGAGGGTCCCGGAGGTAGCTCCAGAAGGCCGGAGCCGGAGCCAGAGGCAAGCCTGGAAGCGAGGCCAGAAGGAATTGGGAGGGCAAACACACTTGGAAACATCATATAATGAAGAGGTGGAAGTCGACGATGATCGAATGAATGATTTGCTGGAGGCAGAATCAAGAGTGCGAGGAAAGAGATAAAGAAGGTATAAAGATGGAGCACATCATGTTTGCCACATAACATTTTATTTTGAAGCTAGTGAAAAGGACAATGTACACTAGCTTTTATACTAATTTATGAAGAAGTCCGAATATGGACGGAGAAGTAAAGGAAAGACAATAAGGACAATAATTAGTCCTAGCTAAGGTATTGGAAAAACAATAAAACAATAAGGAGGAGCATATGGCCTGTGAGCATGTGAGTGATATGATATCGAAGAAGAACGGAGACATAGGAATGATAAGTAATACCTTTCAACAAGGTATAAGTCACGCTGGCACCGGAGGCACAGGGCATGGGAAAGCGGAGGTAGCATGGGAGAAACAGAGGATCAGAGGTAAAATCTCCAGAGGAGTGGAGTGGAGAGTTACGGAGGAATGAGGAACTCAATGCAGAGGAACTGCGGAATGCAGGGTATGGGTCAAGGAATGTGAAGGCATAAAGTGCCAGAGGGAAAAGGATAAGTGACCAGTGATCAGACCGTGGGAATCCGGAGGTCCGGAGGTCTGGAGGTCGGAGGTCCAGGGGTCCAGAGGTCAGAGATCTGGACAAATATCATCTGGAACAAGATGCGACGAGAGACAGAGACACAATGGAGAGATATGTGACCATAGGCTCATAATGGGAAGGAGGACCGGAGGGTACTGGAACATGGGAATGATGGGAACCCAACCTGGAGGGAAGTGACCGGAAGGGAAGCGAACCCAGAGGATCAAATGGAGGATGGTTGGAGGGAGATTGGAGGAAGATAATATATAAAGGGGAAACACTCAGTAAACCTTCATTGCATAAAAACCCCTGAAGCCCCAAGATCACAAGGAAGTTGAATGAGGGGTGAAGGGCTGATATTGAAAATGGAAAGAAAGGAATTCCCACCAGGGCTTTAGGGAGTGTATAGGGGTTGTTGTATGCATGACCATAACATAACGAGGATATGCGGGGGACAGATGTGTGCCGTAGAGTGCAATGTGGAGAGCAGGTAGAGTGAGGTGACAATGATCTCTGCCCAGTGGGTGTACCTGTCGTGAGCTGAGAGACGGAGAGAGGAGAAATACCTTGTGAATGCTTTGCTCTATTTGTGAGGATGCTTCTTCAGACATCGTTCACAATAGATGGTGCACGGCGAAGGGAATCCTCAACACTCCTGAGAGCACGATAAAGCCGGTTTAGTTTGTGCCTGCCCTGACCCTTGGCGATAGAGAGAGAGAGAGAGGAGGAGAGAACAAGAGAGCGTGTGTGTGTCCCAAGTTTATACGAGTAAACAACAACAGAGGTGGTAAGGCTGCGAGAACCGCTCTTTCTGAGAGCTGAACCCCAAGAGATGTCTGATATCTGATGTCTACTTCCTACAAATCCTTCTCCCTTTTATACCCTTTCCAGACCCGTCACAAGTTGTTTCCCTTCTCCTTGAAACCGCTGACCATCGTGGGTGTCGTTTCGAGGGGGCCACGCGGTGCGAAACCCGGGAAGCCATTTCGGGATGGCGAAGTTGTTCTTCGTTCGCAGGAGAACGTGTCGAAGAGGCGCGGAACGGACTCTGCGAGCAGAAGAGGGGGTCCAGGAAGCATTTTGAGGTGTGTCAAGGGCCACCAGTTCACCAGAAGTCGCTCCTTCATCGCGAGCGTCGACTCAGCAGTCCTCTTCATCATGTACATGGTGACCAATTCGGGGTGCGCCCGGAGTCCTGTCCATGATACCGTTCCTGTGGTCCTAGGAATTGGTCCTCATAGGCTGCTAGGTGTCTGAGGGTCGTCACTATGTGTGCAGGAAACGCCCAAAACGTCCACAATGACTGCAAATGAGCGGATTCCAGATTCGGTAAGGTTGTTTCCCTAATTGGGAAGATGTCAATGAGGATTGTCGAGAGCCCTCCTGGGAACGTCCTGGGGCATAGGGAGGCTCGTCAATGGCGTTGAGAAGATCCTACGGGGCCGCAGCGGCAGTGGAAATTGTTTGTGCAATGCTGGTCGAGGGGGCAATACAGGCGAAGATGGTCATCGTCTGTGATCAGGCGATGGGAAGTGCATTGTCGGTGGTTGTCCTCGGGCGAAGATGAGCATCGTTGATTCCCGGTCTTCGTTTGGAGGGGCCATGTGGTGGTGTGGAGTGCGTAGCACAAACACCAACCTCACACTGCATAGGCAGCAAGCACTGCAGATTCCACTTGGACAATTGCGACTCTGGCGTGATGCCATAGACCAACCTTGCGCCTGTGTGGAGGCATGGGCCACAGCTGGTATTGAACCTCTCAGCAGCAGAACACATCCCATGGTCTGCCACTGGCCCGACGCTCATAATAAATACATTATCTTCTGGGTGGCACAAAATGCAAAAGGCCGGCATCTCCATCCTGCCAGTCAATTACAGGGGTCGGGTTGCACAGTCGGGGCAGGGTAAAGTTCCTATGAATCTGACCTGCACCCAATTTTGGGTCAGTGCAGCTGGGTACAGAGGTCTAATGCGAAGTGAAGTTGTGATCATGCCATCACCACTATTGAAATGATGCACTGACCACTATCTGAATATTTTTTTAGCTTGTGCAGCCCATCCCACGTGAATCTGAGGGGAGGGATCAAGTTCTTTATCACCCTGGCCCTCCCAGTTTTTTTTTGGGATAATTATCAACAAAGGGGAACCCATTGAATGAAAGGTAGGTTTCATTAACTCATAAATGTTTGGACTTTGCTAATGATTCCTTTGACTTCTGCACTAACCTCCCCCTTGACTTGTCGCTCCCTCAGCTGGATGGCTCAAATGGCGTGAGTAACTGGTTGGACAATACATTGGTTGACACTGCGGGCTAATACTGACCCTCACAGGAAAAAACCGGTGGACCAGAGCTTCAGTAAAGTGCAGGAGGAGTGTCGGTGGGAATCCCACTGGGCAGCATCTGCATGGTATCACAAGCGGTGTGTGCCTCTACCACTTCTTTTGCCCACATTCCATTTAACTTGCCCCCTAGCCATCGTTCTGATGTTCTGGAGGCAGGGCGCATCCAGGCTACAGCATGCCAAGCATACCTCACTTCCCTTGCACCCAGTGACCCTGCTCGCAAAGCCGCCCAAGTCAAAGCACGCAAGGCCAGCACTCGCTACCATGCACAGTGAGTTCTCTGTGCATGTCTTATGCTTCCATCCCATAAGTGCACCCAGAAATCGTGAACTGCTCGCTTTCAAACAACGGCAAGTCTGCAAAAAAGGCTTTTATCAAAAAGCATGGGGTCCATGCTTATATCCAGTGCTGCTTCGACGCTCCAGCCCCCGAGCCAGAACCCAAGCCCCAGGATGACGAGGATGATGACATCTCTTGGCCCGTCAACTACAGGTCAGCCCCGCTGATTTGCGATTACGAGGATCCTTGCCTCAAGCGGTGTTGAGTTGCGGTTTTGTACTTTTGCATACTACTGCCTTGATAGGTTTTATTTTTTGTCAAACTTGTCACTGGAGGATTGCACAGTACAAAAAAGCTATCTAGTTAATATCTATTGATCAAAGTTTTGCCTACACAACCATTGAGGAACATAGTGAGTGAATGGAATCCACTAACACGGCACAGACCACAGCCCACGCCTTCTCAACACCTTTGCTGTCTGTTTGGCCAGTTGGGTGAATCTGAGTGATCTGGCATGGGCGTTGGTGAGTGTGGTGATGGTACATTGGCCATTAGACTGCGCAGTCATAGCTGAGGTAGAGGAGGCGTGGATGCGTGAGGGAAAAGCGCTGAAAATATGTTGTCAAGGTCTTTGTAATGCTTGCCATGATGAAGAATGAGGCTAGAAAGAGGGGAGAGAGGTCAGGCCCAATTGGGAACTAATGTTCGCATGCTTTCACTGTGCGCTCCTCACCTGGTCTGCTCCTTCATTTTTTGGTCTTTCTGGTTCTTGCTCAACATCGATGCTGGGGATGAAACAGCAGCGACGGTGACACTGTCAATATTACCCTCAACCCTTGCCCCTGGCCCTTTGCTGGGACTTTTCGATTTACCTAAATCTGTGCCATTGCTGGTCTCTTATGCCGCTCGAGACCCAGATGCCAGCTCATCCATCTTTCTTCCTCACCTCATCTCGCTTTTGCTATTTGGCTTTTTGTCCGTATATCTACCTCGTCTCTCCTTCAAAATCCTCCATTCGAGCATGGATTGTGTTCCCCCCTACCATGCATTGGCTGGCCACGACCAGCTGGGCGCTCATGACAACGTGAGCACGTGCCTTTACTACATTGTTTGGGTGGGTTGGATGCGCAGTGTCTACTCAAACTTGTAAGCATCCCTTGCTCGATGTTGTTCTTCCAGTTTACTCACAGATCTCATAGGTGGATCTCAAGGGCTCAGACAGATGGCTATACCGGCACCCTCGCCAAGTCATTCAAACAATGGAATGATGTGGAGGAATGGTGACGTGGCCTGTGCAGCCAAAACCATGCTAATGGCTGCCCGCCATTCGAGGCCGTCAACTTCACGCTGAATCCCCTCTCCAACACTCACCCCTCCTCTGCTCCATGCTCCCGCTTGCCTGCCATCGCCCCTGCTGCCATGTCCTGCCCTGCACCTGCGCCCACACCCATGCCCTGCACCATCCTGGTTGCTGCGGCAGCACCCATCATGGACCCGCCCATTTGCATGTTGCCCGTCCTGGCACCATCGCCATTTGCTGCTATAGCCTCTCTGTCACCGTCAGCTGCTACAGCCTCTCCCACCTCCAAAAAAGAGGAGTCAGCAACCCCTCACCTCCACCTCAACATTCCGCTGCACATGAATGCCTTGACTTGTGTCTAGCTCACTCCAATGGGAGTCACTTGTGCCACCACCATTGCCACCAACCGAGCAGCCCCTAATGCTGCCTCTCGTGCCCCAGCTGCTGCCAATGGCGCCTGCAGCGGTGCTGATCACCCATTGGTTCTCATCACCCCAGCACCTGCCGCCAACGCCCATGCTGCCCCCATGCTCCCACCTCAGTATGGGTGCGTGGTGTCTCCATGTTCTACACCATGTATCACGTGGTGCATGCGGCAGCGATGAGCTTGGGGATTGTCGAGCTGAAGATCATGGTCTCTCACAACATGGCCAAGTTGGAGGCCTGGATGCTGGGGCTTCCGTTCAAGGGGGAGGATGATGACACCACCTAGATATCTATTTTTTCTTGCTTTCTTGTCATGGACTTCAGTCATGCTCCCCTCCCATCGTACTTCCCCTCCCAATGTTGTTGCATACTACTCACTCGCTACTCTTGGACGCTATGCATTGATACTCTTGATTACCACCCGTGTTTTTTTTTTCCTATCCCCCACTTGTTACGCTGTATTGTATTCAGCAGGCTTGTCCTTTGTCTTGTAGCTAACCCTCACCCCGATGTCATTGTTGATGTTGTTAACCCATCCTAGACTACTTATATTTTGTAGATACCTTTTATTCTTCCTGTATTGATTTTGTATTTCCACTAAAATCCATGTCTGGTTTTTGGGTTCATGTCGGCCAGAACAAATAAGAACTGAAATAATTGGGACTGGAATTGAATAACAAGGGCAAATATTGAATTGACCTTGTCGACTCTACGCCTTTGCTCACCAAACTCGTCTTTGTCCTCACGTGTTTTGCTCATCCGTGAGAATCCCTCTGGCCATCAATGTCTAGACGCAAGAGAAAGCCCGAAGACCCGCCTAAAAAGCGTGGCTTGCCCAGCGACCTCAAGGGCACATGCTTGAAATTCTTGAATGAAAATGTGGAGGCATATGTTGAGGCGTCCAAGCACAAGAGTGGGCCTGAGGTGAAGACCAAGGGGCTGTTGACATGGTGGCCAATTTTCTTCGCGCAGTACTGGGAACGTTTCCCTTGGCAGATCCTGTTTGATGAGGATCCTCCCGAACAACCAGCACCAGCACCGGAGACAGCAGAGGATGCGTTTGACGCGCTGGATCTGAATTTAATGCCCAAGGAAGAGGAGAAGAAATCTAAAGTTCAAGTTGACATGAAGGCGGTATGTCTTATCTTTGTCCATTAGGGCTAATGAGTACATGTCTAAACGCATGAACAGAAAATCAAGCACTGGTTCAGCCATCAACGCACCAGCACGATGGGGATCCACGGGAATCCATACTTTGAGTATCTGGCTGAGATGCACGAAGCGGTAGACTTGCCACTGCCGTGTTGCCAATCAGACTTCCAGTTCTACATGAACCACAACAAATTCAAAGTAGGGGTCATGGAATGCTTTGCAGAGGAGAGTGCCAATAAACCACAATCGGAGCACCTTGCATTGAGGTGCAAGATTGCACGGGAAATGTTGGGGGAAGAGCCACAGGAGGTGAAGGATCGCATTAAGAGAGTGTGTGACAAGGCGCATGAGGTGGAGCAGGAGGCACATGGGGAGGCTGAGGATTGGCTGCTGAGCATCGACCCAAAGGTGCAAGCAGAGTGAGTGCAGAATGTGACCATTGGGACGTTCACTAATTTCTTAAAATCTGTTTCAGATGTCAGGAAAACTTTATGAATATTGTCCAGCCTCTACTTGCAGGGCTGACTATCAACATTATGGCGGCACATGTCGATGAAACTACCCAATGCTTCAAGACCCATAGGTATGTTGGTCAGTCGCGATGGTGATATGGACTAACTGCTAAGTAGTGCCAATGCAGGCGTTATGGGAGGTAAAGACTGGGCTTGCTGGGATCCAGAGGGTTACGGGAGCGCATTGAAGACGTACCTGAAGTTTGTGCATCAAGGTTTTGTGGGTAAGCAACAACTTTAGTTGACAATGGTGACTTGTGCTAACCTTTATTCTGCAGAAAATACAGGTACATCAGCCTCATCGACTTCATCCTCACTGGAATCGCAGCCCACCGCAGCAGCGATAACGTCTACTGATGCACCCAGGGCTCTGCCAGCATGAACGGAGGACAGGCTGACCGAGAGCATGTTTGTCGGGATGAACATGCTGCGGATGGAAGATCGTCAGGGGGACATGGATATGGCCCCTGCAGCACCGATTGGCGAGGATGTTGTGATGGGCCCCCCTGTGCCGCTGCCGCTCATACAGGACACCAACAACAACATGATCAAATCAGAGGTGCTTCTCCATCATCCAGCATCCAGCTCCATCAGGCCCCGCACCAATGAAAGCGACTTCTGTTACAGCATCAACGACATGTGTCCCTGCACCGTCTGGCACGCCAAGCATGATATCGACACCGCCATTGCCACTGCCCAATACTCCCGCCCTATCAACCCCACCGCCCCCACCGCCAAAGCCAAAGACATGGGGACTGAAGAATTTGAGGGCTGAGTTGCGTGCAGAGATTGAGGAGATGGTAACAGAGGACCAGGCAGTATACATGGCGCGGCTGTGCAGAATGTCGTTGTTCAACCTTGAGCACGAGAACAACCTGGCACAGAATCAAAAATTAGCATTCGATATGGGCCTGCTGGGGGCGTCAAAGTTCTTTGGGATGAAAAGGAAAGGATTAGCAGAGAGGGAGGGGTCAGGGAAGCGGAAGAAGAGGAAGGGGGATGAAGAAGAGTGGGACAGTGGTAGTGAAGAGGAGGATAGTGACGGCAACCAGACAGATGGGCTGACAGAATTTATAAACTTAGACGAAGTCTGATGTGACGATGAATCGCCTGAAAGTGGTAGCAGTGTGGGTTAGGAACGCACGGAAGGGGGTACCACCACTGCCATCAGCAGAGCAGATGGAGGGAGACTGGTGGGCATGGTGGAAAGGGATTAATCTGGAATGGCAGCTGCGCAGGGGGGAACTGGTGCAGGAGGGAGAAGGACCCTGGGATGTGTTGAGGTGCCCTGGTCAAAACGGGTTGCTCAACATTGTTGTATGCCTGAGATGGTGGTACTCCTGCATGGAGACCCCATCGGAATTGTGGAAGCGAGCATTGTCAGACATTAAGTGGGTCCTGACGGGAATGATCAGGTAATGCTCTTTGAGATAAATATCTAATGAGGCTAAATGGGTTGACAGCGAGCAGAGGGAAGGATCGGCAACTCCCCGGGTCCATACCCCCCCGTTGGGGGAGCCCCGTAGCAGATGCAGCAGCACTAGTATCAAGCACAGGGGATGGCAGCCCCGATTCCACCCGGCCAACCGATCTGACTGGGGCACAGGAACCAAGTACGACCAGCATGGGGGACAGAAGCGAAGCATTGGACACCCCACCACGAGATACTGCTGTAGCGATTCCGGCAGGAGCAGCAAGTGTGAACACGCCGCCCATGGCCCCAACACAAACCCGTCCCGCCCCCGCATGCACTACTGTGGCAGTGCCTGAACGTGACTGGGGAGGGGAGTGGGAAGGGCAATGTATATAGCAGAAGGACTGCGTGTGATTGGCAGGGCCATGGGAGGCAAAAAAATGAGTGCAGTAAATTTTTGGGCAGTATTTTTTTGTAGGTTTTGATACATGATGCAGGAGGCAGCAACAAGTGGCAGTGAGGGGCTGGAGCGAAAGGAGGAATAGGGAAGGATAGGGGGGATACTCAGATGCATTGTAAAGAACAGAGGCAGGCACAAGGGCAGGCATTCAGTGCATTTGGTGCTGGTTTTGGGTGCCCGATTTAGTAAATTACCCCTATCATGTATTTCGGCCACCGGCGGCAATGTGAAATTGATGTATTGATGACTTTTTATGCTGCCTCGAGCCTTGCTCAAGTCTTTCTGGAAGCCGCTGGAAAGGCCACCATATGCCTCATGTGACCTTGGGCCACTTTTGAGAAACTTTGCAAAACACCCCTGGGCTATGTATGCCCATATCTTTTTGCGAAAGGGTAACTATATGAGCTGGCATGCCAACTGCAAGGATTGGGCCCAATTGGTGGCAGAGGTGGAGGATGGGCAAAAGCAGGATGGGGAGGAAGCCATGCAGGGACAGCTGGACAAAGACGATGAGGGTCTTCTGCAGGGGGATGTCAAGAGCAACGAGGAATATGTCCTCAGGGGTGAAGGTTATGATGATTAGGGTTGCAAAGGCAGGTGGGGGTACGCTGGGTGGGGGGAAAGTCTCAATTGCCATGTGCCAGCCATTTCAGCTGCGCACACCCCAAATATTGAGTGCACCTGGTGTGCCCAGTTGCAATCCACAACTGGTGATGCAACGCCTATGTACATGAGCTCATGGCCATGCATAGAAACGAAATCCAGCACGTGCCAGTATGAGGTCCAACAGGTGGGCAGGATGGCAGGGCAGGAAGGCATGCACACAACAGGCAGCTGGTTTCACACTCAAAGACTGTCCCAATTGCCATGTGCAAGTTATGGGCCCAGTGGCAGGTGGGGCAGGACAGCAGGGTGGGATGCAGGGCGGGACAGCGGGGCGGAATGCAGGACGGCAGATGGGCTAGTATTAGGTACTGGAAAATTACCTTACATTTTACAATGAACCCATTTGAGGCCATTTGAGGACTGGAGCCCATCCCCATCATCAATATCAGCAATATCAGCCAGCGGCACAATGGCAGGCATACAAATTCAGTGTTTGACTACATTCCAACATCCCATGGCAGCAGCAGAATACCTGAAAAGGTTGCCCGCAAAAATAACACATTGGGTGCTTAGGCCACAGAGCCAACTTACCTAGTTATTTTATGCTGATGAGGTGATCCAAGGTGGACTTCAAGTCCGTTCACGTCTGTGAAGAGGACTTATCACCCATGAAACCCAGGTTTGCTCCATGCCAAATAATATGAATTAATGCGGATACAAAGTTTCTGTCCAGATAGTCGCGTAAGTAAATGGTCCATGCATCCTCATTGAGAACAGAGGACATGGTCGGGATTAGTGGTGCATTGACAGGGGCTGTGTTAGCATGTGCGTTGGTATTGGGGCAGATAGGTGGAAGTGCAAGCAGGGGTAATGAGTCTGCATGTGGCAGGGAAGGGGAGAGGAGCCGTTGCGAGGGAGCTGGTGACGGGGTCGTCAACGGGTTGGCCCTGACAAGATAGCAATGACAACAAGGGTGAGCTACTCATCTGGCCTGTCTCCTACTTGTGTTGGGTGAAGGGATGGTCCTTCCCACAGCCAGATTCAGAGCAGATGTGCGCGTGTTTCCAGTTGCACAGGCTCTTGCATTTCCCGGCATTGAAATTGTGGTATGTCGTATCTGCGTTAGCACTACCCAATTTGCCCTTGGATTGAGATTTCAACAAAGTGCCAGCCACAAGCTGCTGGTGGTGTGGGTAGACATGGATATAAAAGCTTTTTCATTGGAAAATATAAGGTTTAGGTTTTAGGTTGAGGTTGTGAACGAGTGGCAGGTTTAGCATGAGTTTTCTCAGGTTGTAGGTTGTCATTTTGGAGGTTGAGCACAAGATATAAGGTTGTAGACATCAGGTCATGAGGTTGCAGTTTGAGGTTTAGAACGGAGGACGAGGACGAGGACAAGGACAAAAACCATGTGACCATTGAGGTTGAGTGCTGAGGTTGAGAACATTAAATTTTTATGGTTTTTGATGGTTTACCATGGTAGGACCATGGTCAGATCATGATCAGACCATGGTTGATAAAGATCAAACCAAGATCTTCCAGCCAATCACAACATTTCCCACTATCAAATCATCATCTGCTAAGATTATCTATGTATTTATGCATCAAGATTGATCAATATGGACACTCTTTTTGATATCATAGCTAAAAGATTCAAAATACATCGGGGTATAGTACATGAACATGAGCAAGGGCTTGGTTCCACAATAAAATAATATCTGTGTTTTCAGCACTGCCAATGAGATCTGAAATTGAGTCATACAGAACAGAGACCTCCTCTGAGAGGGAACCTGGTGGTGGCTGAACATCAACCAGGCTTAGATCAGGAGGGGGTCCAATGCAGCCAATCCTAGAGCTTGAGCCCTCTGTTGTTAAATTATTCTGTGCCTGTGATTCAAGGACACTATCATCATGAAACCCTTGCCAGTTGATTCCATACACCTCCAGTTCCTCTTCATTGAGGTTTTCCTCCTTGGGTGGGAGCTGATCTCCACAGACACCATTAACAAACATGTCAGTTGGGGAGTGGTTGGTGGAATTGCGAATCTAGATACAGTGCTGAATCCATGCTTCTGCAAAAAAAGAGAGCTGGGTATTGATGGTTCCAAGGAAAAGGAAGTGTAAAAGCCAGATATGAGCCACGTTGTTGATATCAAGTCCATGCCAAAGTTCCAAAAGGGTGAAATGATCACCCCAAGTTGCACCAACCTGTGCTGTAACATCAACCCAGAGTCGTTCAATGTGGACATTATGAACACTCCTAAAAATATAAGTAGGGAATCAAATCTTGGTAGGAAGCAGTTATTTTCCCCATATGTAAGAGCCCTGATGAGTTCCCTGGTGAGCTTCCATCCAGGCAGCAACATAAAGATTTTCTGCGCCGTGATCCCCACATATCCTGGATGGAACACCATACACTTGAGCTGCATCAAGAAATAGCTCCAAAACAGTATCTGCTGTATTATTGTCACTTGCATGGAGGCCTGTGATAAGGTGAGAATAGCCATCAATAAAGCCATGGATAACTATTCCCCATTGAATCAGGCCTATGTTGGAGAAAACCTATGTAGATAAAGTAAAACAACTTACCATGCTGGCCATCATGGTGTCATAGGGAATTAGGATCAAGAACATGGTAATCCCGATGCTGAATTCAGATCTGCTCAAATATTCACTGCACTGGATCAATGCACAAAAGAGATTGGTGGATGCACTCAGTAGGAACATGATGACCAAGCCAGCAAAGCATTCCATTGAGCATGCTAAGCCCTGCCCACTTATAATGGGTATGCAAGCATATAAGAAGCATGTCTAGGTCGTCATCAGAGATACCAGATAGAGGTCCAGTAAATGAGGTTGTTGTTGGCTGAGAGGGAGCAGCCAGCTCTTCTACTTCTGGAGGAAACTTGCCAGTAGATGGGATTGGGAGATCAGAATCAGGAATATCATCATCTGTTGAAGAATATAATGGGGTAAAATTGGTATATTGCATTGAGATACATGCTTGTATTTATACTCCCCTGAGGACAATGAATAAATAGGACAATGAGACACAAGATAATGCTGAGTTTAAACTCCTTGTCTCACTAGACAATGGTTGATGTGCACACTGCTGTGCACTGCCTTTTCCACATTGCCCATCTATGTGGCTGCTGCATGGCTGCTATGTGGCTGATCTCCAGTCCTCAGAGATGGCTCGATGTTTGGAATTCCAACACTCTCACTCAAACTTGAGTCATCCTGAGTTTGCATACTTGCTCCTCATGTTGGACTCATGGCAATGGTTTGGTGAAGATATTGGCTAGGTTTTCTGCAGATGCGCAGTGGTGAACTGATACCTTGTTAGAGGCAACGGTGTTGCGAATCAAGTGATGGCAGATATCAATGTGCTTTGAACAAGCATGAAAGCCAGCATTGAATGTGAAGTCAATGGCACTCCGGTTATTGACGAAAATAGAGGTAGGTGAAGAAGAGGGGAGGTCAAGTTTGGTGAACAACGAACATAACCAAAGGTTTTTGCGTGCTGCATGCGAGAGTGAGATATACTCGGCCTCCATGGTTTATAATGCCACAGTGGCCTGTTTCTTGGACGACCAAGTTGTTGCTCCCCCTGCAAACATAGAGATGAGGCCAGATATTGATTTGCAGTCAACCAGAGAGTTTCCCCAGTTGGCATCGGCAAACAGCCTTGGCTGCGAAGTATCAACATCATCAGAGTCTGCCATCTGTTTGTAAGTGATACTGAGGTCTAGTGTTCTTCAAAGATAGCGGTAGACTCGTTTGATGGCGGTGAGATGGGTAGAACCGGGATTGGTGTTGAATTGTGAGAGAGTCTGGACAGAGTAGGCAATGTCTGGGTGAGTCATGATGGCAGCATATAACAGTTCACCAGTCATTGACTGATAATCACAGCTGATTTCTGGGTAAGAAATGCCAGGAGTAAGCTTCTCGAGCTTCAAGTTCGGATCCATGGGTGACACAACTGGATTGCAATCCTCCATGCCATGATTGGCGAGGATTTCCCAGATGTAGTTAGTTTGAGTGATGGTGATGGTACCGTGTTCACGGTCACAATGCATTTCCATACCCAGAAGTTGCTTAGCATCACCTAGCCTGGTGATTTCGAAGGCAGTTTTGAGCTGATCCTCTGTGCGAGTGATGAACAAGGAGTTGGATGCATAGATAGACATGTCATCAACATGTACAGCAACAATCACAATCTTGTCATCTTCTCACCGTACATAGACACAACAGTCTGAGAGGAGGCGCAAGAAGCCAATGCACTTGAATTGCATGTCAAGAGTCTCATTCCATACACAGCCGGACTGTTTGAGGCCATAGAGTGTTTTGTGGAGACAAAGAACTCGGCCTGTGCCATCAGAGAAACCCTCCGGCTGTTTCATGTAGATTTCCTCCCTGAGCTCTCCATTAAGGTACACTCCTTTAACATTGACAGTATGCATTTCCAAGTCATACTTGGCTGCAAGTACAAGTAGAAGGCAATTGGTTTTGGCACGAACAACCGGTGATGAGATCTGATCCGGGTTGAAATCAGTGCCAGGAATTTCTGTGTTTCCCAAAATGACCAGATGCGCTTTTCACCATGTGATATAACCGTTCTCGTTGAGCTTGTTTCTGAACACCCACTTATTTCCCAGCACTCTCCATTCCTCTGGTAAGTCAGCTAAGCTGAAAGTACCGAGATCCCTGAGCTGCTTCAACTCCTCTTCCATGGCTTTCTGCCATTCTTCAGCTTGCAGATGTGCAGCGGCCTGGCGGTAAGTGCTTGGCTCAACATCCATGGCGATATTAGCAACATCTGAGCTGGGTACACAATGATGCCAAGCGTCCAGTTTTGCAGGGGACTGGTTGGAAGGATTTCAGATTTCATGGAAGTAAGTGTCTGGGTTGTATATTTTGGGTCCCTGTGCAGCTTTTCGCGGCCCATGTGGCTCACGCACTGGCATCTGGGGAATGGTGTGTTTTGCCTTTGATATGGGTGCAGGCGCTTTGGCGGGTGTGGGTGGTACTGGGACCTCTGATGTGATTGGCATGGATATGTTTTTTGGTTGTTCTTCTGGCTGTGGCTGACTTGATTCCGGCTTGTTTACTATCTCTCTCTCGCCCTCGAGCTGTATCAGGTCGGTCAGGACCGCAGGCTGCAACATATAATTGCCGGAAGGGGTTTGGAAGATGATGTTACGAGATGTGAGGACCTTGCATGTCTTCGCAACATGATAATGCCAAGTGCCTGCATCCTCCAAGAGTCCAACAAAGCGGTAGGATTTTGATTTTGCTGCAAGTTTTGAGGGTTTTTGACCCTGCATGAGCACCCAGCAGGTTGCTCCAAATTCCTGCATGCTCGATACATCAGGTTTAACACCCCAGAAAGCCTCGTACAGTGTGACATTTGACTTAAGTGATGCCGAAGGTGAGTGGTTGATGATGTAGGTGGCATAAATGACTGCCTCCGGCCATAGGAAGTGCGGGAGGCTGTGAGCAATAAGCATAGTGCATGCGCACTCAAGAATGGTGCGGTTGAGGTGTTCAGATATGCTGTTCTGCTTGGGTGAGTACAGAGCCGTGGGTTCAATCCTAATCCCTTTGGCAGCAAGTTTATTGTGCAAGGTTTTGGCCCCATACTCTCCTCTGCCGTCGAATCGAAAGGCTTTGCAGCACTTCCCCATCTGCATGAGTATGAATTCCATGTAGTCCATGACATGCTGCTCGGCCTCTGATTTTTTGTTTCATAGGCACAACCTTTCAGTGGCGCTTGGCGCCATCTGTAAAGGAGATGAAATAGCATTCACCACAGATACCCTGGGTGTGAGAAGGTCCCCAGACATCGGTATAGGTCATGTCGCCGATCTCAGTGAATTGCCATTGAGCTTCTTTAGGAAATGATTTGACATGTTGTTTAGCTTGTATGCATGTCGTACATTGCTCGGCAGATGATGATGACGGTGAGATTTTTATCCCAGTGACCATACCCTTATCTGCTAACTGCTTGACAGCATCATGGCTGAGGTGAGCAAAGATGCAATGCCACATTTTGAGTGTCCGCTCGGGTGTGGCTGCAAAAGCAAGGGATAATTTCGAAGGGGTTGATTGACTGGGCATGATGGGGGTGACATTTCCAAGTGCGTAGACATCCCCAATGTTTGTGCAATGTGCTAACTTGGCTCCCCCTTTGGAGGTTATCTCAACATCAAGGGAGTTTGGCAGGAAATGAACATGGTTTCCAGCACGATGAAATTTTCCAAGGGAGATGAGATTGTAGGGCAATGTGGGGAGGTAAAGGACCCATTGAAGAGTCACCGTAGTCAATGCTGAATTGACTTTGAAGTTGAGTTTAACCGTCCCAAAGCCTTCGGCTGGTTCAGAACCAATGCTGACAATCTTGTGGTTATCCAATGGCATGTACGACTGGAAAACAGATCTATTGTTTGTGATATGGACACTGGCAGCACTGTCTAGGAGCCAGGAATCCTTGGTGAGTGCACAAGACTCATTGGCTGCGAACACGATGTCTGGATCAGCCTCTTCTTTGGCAACATGCAACTTCGATGTTGAGCTGTTACTGCATTTATTACACGAGTAGCGCTTGTAATTTCCCTCCTTCTCCTTCTCGGTGAACGTTTTCCCATTTTACTTGTCACAACATTCATGAATATGATGTCTGGGTCGACCGCAGTGGTAGCAAGCATCACAGCACTTCTGATCAGGACCGCTGTAGCCTTTGTGGTTGAGAGCAGCAAGTGCCGTGTCGTCTGCATCTGGCTTGGTGTTCAGACATCCTGCTTGTTGGAGTATACAGGTGGTGATATCATCTGAGCTCTTTACAGCAGTAAGATCGATTCCACCAACCCAGTTGTCCCAGGAGTCGGGTAGAGAAGTAAGGATGGTAATGGCAAATTCAGTGTCGTCAATAGTGGTGCCACAACCCTCCAAAGAGGCACGGATCTCGGTGAGTTGTCGGATATGTTCCTCAATGCTTTCACCCTTCTCGCAAGTGGCGCAGAAGAGTTTACAGCAGAGACAGATGATGGAGATGGCACCCTTGGGCTGATAGACCTGCTGGAGCTTCTCCCAAGCATCAGCTGCAGTCTTTGCTTGCTGGATGTAGGCCATTGGGCCATCCCCAACATGCAAGCGGATTGCAGACAATGCCTTCCGTTGCTTCTTCTCCCAACTCTGCTTGGTGGCAACCTCCGTTGCGTTTGCTGGATCATGGACCTCGGGTGCTTTCTTCTGTGTGCCAATGACATAGTCATCATAGTCCTGATCCGTCAAAATATCAACCATCTTCGTGGCCCAGGCAGAATACCCTTGAGCATTCTCGAGCTGCTTGATTTGGTATGTGTTGTTGCTGTCCGACATTACAAGTGGTGCAGTATGAGGACAAGTTTAGAGATGAGAATAATCAGTTGAAGCAAGTAGTTGTTGTGTAGTTCAAAGGTGGGCAGGTGGGGCCCATAACCTGTTGAAGAATATAATGGGGGTAAAATTGGTATATTGCATTGAGATACATGCTTGTATTTATACTCCCCTGAGGACAATGAATAAATAGGACAATGAGACACAAGATAATGCTGAGTTTAAACTCCTTGTCTCAATAGACAATGGCTGATGTGCACACTGCCGTGCACTGCCTTTTCCACGTTGCCCATCTATGTGGCTGCTGCGTGGCTGCTATGTGGCTGATCTCCAGTCCTCGGAGATGGCTCAATGTTTGGAATTCCAACATCATCTCCATTTTCACTATTGCTAGTCAAGTTGGAAGAGGAGAGATTGTTGTTTGGCTGGAAAGGGCTCTGCTGTGGCTGGGAAATCCCATGTTCAATAAGAGCATTTTGCACAGTGGATCTGCCAACTCCCAGAAATCTACTGATGCTTGCAGTAGATCGCTGGCCATAGGTCCATTGAAGAAAATTGGGATCGATATAAAAGCAGGGTCAGCCAGGCCCATCTGAAGGAATTGTTTGTACAAGCTCTGGCCTTTCATAATGCGATGCATCAACAGCATTCCTGAAAGGGAGTTGTTCGACTCCTCTTGTTTGACTTGCTGTTTCCTTCTATGCAATGGAGCAGATCATTACTTGACTCAAACTTGATCCTGGGAATCCCAAATCTACTCAGTCATTTACACTCTCAAGTGGGCAGAACATCAAATTGAATGTAACCAATGTTCTGGATACCTTCAAATGGAGAGGTTCCACATTTGGTAACAAGCAAAAAAACTATTGTCAGGCCAAATCTGTTGCTCTTAGCACTTGGAAGGGAGACAATCTAAGTACCTCTAATTGCTCTTTTTCTTCATGATTTCTGACATAAGGTCCAGCAGCTTTTGACACTGATGCTTCAGCAAAATACAAAGTGTATTGTGGTATCAAGTTTCTGTGGGCAGAGAATGGTCCCCTCACTCTCAATGGTGCTTTGATGCCTTCACCTGAGGCTCAAGGTGATGAGAGATGTGCAGCCAATCTCCATCAAACTGACCTCAATATGTGCAAGTCAATTCTGGACATATATACTTGCTGAATCATAGGTATTTATTAGTTATCTTGCACACCATTTGCTGAGAACCTATAGTATTAGATCAGCTTTCTTGAACCCTCACACAACACAATCACTACTGTAGATTCTTCTAACTAGAATACTCTTGTCTTGATCAGATACACTAGGACTGTACTTATTGTAAACTACTCTTTGTTCATCATTAGATCACACTGCCCATATTTCCTCAAAATCAGTTGTTACTACTTTGTGAATTAACATGTGGGCATGTATGAGTAGAGGCTAATGAATATGTTTCCTCCTAGTCAGTGATGTTGGGAGGCTTTGGCAAATTGGACAGCACTCAGAAAATAAGAATCCAGAAGGTGTTGCCATTCTGAAAGCAAGATCAAAGGCTAATGAACCAAGAAATATGAGTGAACTCTCAGATTTGACCTGGATGCGTTCTGATTTGCACTCTGTACAGAATGGAACCAGCAGGGCCTCAAGAAAAAGATGAAACAGGCTGAAAACTGACAGCAAGTTCCATCCATGCAAAAAGGAAAAGGCCTCATCAAACAAAAAATGATCCATTGTTGTACAAAAGGAATAGAACAAATTGGAGGCTCACAAACACTCTGTAAACTCTATGACCACCAAGCACACTCTATGATCCATCCTACCACCTCTCTAGGGTGTTGTATGCAGCATGGGTGAGGTGCTGGCCCATCAAAAGCTGGGTACATTGTCCGTGCTCTCAAATCTTGTGGGGTATATAGCTGGATGTTGAATGTCTTCTAGTATCAAAAGTAGGAGGAAATGAAGCAAGATATGCTAGTAGAACACATTGGTGATGGCTAAGCGATGGTAGAAGCGAAGAAAATAGAGACTTTGCGCAGAGCCACCGGGAGCCACCCGGTGGCTCATCAGGCATGCGGTATGGAGTGGCTGCCACATTCGGTGGCTGATCCATTGGCTTCACTAATGTAGTTCAGGCACTTCAGTATGTTACTTACATATTGTTTATCATGTATCATGCTATCTCAGAGGCTTAAAAATGCTTCACTACTGTACCAAAAGTCATTTATGAGATATGGGATGTAAATATTGGCAATTATGAGCTCTTTTGCTCTCACAGAGCACATCTGCATAGACATGGTCATGGAATAGCTAGAAGTGAAGAAAACAGGGTATTTTTACGGCAAATGTTCAGCCACCAGAGGGCCACCAAATGGGGTAGCCACTCCGCACCGCATGCCTGATGAGCCACCGGGTGGCTCCCGGTGGCTCTGCGCAAAGTCTCTAATGAGAGGAAACATCAAAGAAAATGACAGAAAAGATTTGTTGTGGTGGCAGATGTGTAAAAGTGGCTGTGGTGTTAGTCATGCTCATCCTGGGATGAGTGTGATGTGAATGCCTTCAACTGTACAATAACAATGCAGTCTTTTCTTCTCTTTGTAACAAAGCAGTTACAGCAATTCTTTGGTGTACAAAGGCATAAACCTGTTTATATGCAGCCACTATTGCAATATGTCAGGTTCAGGACCAACTCAGCACTATGCTGTTCACTTTGTAAAAAAAATAAAACAGCAAAAGTTTTATAGTTTTGAGCATCAAGTTTAAGAAATAACAACATCGCGCAAATTTCAATGTGGCATCGCAAAACTTTTGGGCCACATCGAAAATTTGAGCAAACCTATCAAGAATTTGAGGGAGCCTATCAAAAGTTTTAGCGAACCTATTGAAAATTTTAGAACGCACATCGCAAATTTGACACCTCAGTACAACACAATTTTGTTTGAACACATCCCAACTTTCACGGTTGGCATCGCGATTTTGAGATGATACATATCACAATTTTTCATCTGGTGCCGGCAACGTCAGGGACGATGACAGGACATGTTCGCCGGCTATCTGGCCCGTTGGGCGGTGTCATGGCGGCAACGGCGGCATCGTGTCGGTTGCCGTCCAAGCACCGGACTATCGCACCGATATCCGGAGAGTCACATCACACATCCCGTGATGTGACTCTGTGTTTCCTGGCCGCATAAGCACACCTCCAACGACATGCCCTATGATGCATCCAACGAACCCATGCGATGCGCCGCCAGCACATGGCGTGGGCTCGCACTCGTTCTTCCCTCATGATCCAGGGAAGCTCGCTGTGCGGGAACTTGGCCACGGATTGCATCTAGCAGAGATGCGTGGATGTACGGCAATCACTGTGTTTTCTGCTAGATATCTGACTGTCAGATAGCCCTGAGATAGCTCGTATATCTTGGCCTATCTCGACCTTGAGATATATGGACTATATGAACGGGATAGCACTTAGAAAGACAATTATTATTTAGCTATCTTGTGGTGAGATAGATCATCTATACAGGCCTATTTTCACTCGAGATAGATTGACTATCTCAGCTATCTCAGCCAAGGATATATGACATTCAGGGATAATTTATATATCTCACCTGTCTCAACGAAGGGATAGTTGGCATCCAGACATAGTTAGCAACGTGATTGGGAGAAATTATGGGTCCAGTTAGATGAGATAACAGATGATTAGATTGGAATGAATTCAATCCCACCACCGCCACCTGCCCGTCACTCTGCCCTTCAACTAATCCAGAAACCAAGGACTCCACACATGGAGGAAACTGCACAATGTCTTTGACCAGGCTTCCAACCTGAGAGAAAAAAACGAGACTAGATGAGATGAGCACTATTACAGTAAATACCTTCGCAGCACAGGCCCCTGTGAGCATTCTAGCTGAGATGTTTCCTGTCGCAGAACAAATAAGCACACCAGCGAGAACGCAGCGAGCCCACGCCATGCGCTGGCAGCACATCGCATGGGTTCGTTGGACGCGTCATAGGGCATGTCGTTGGAGGTGTGCTTATGCGGCCAGGAAACATAGAGTCACATCACGGGATGTGTGATGTAACTCTCCGGATATCGGTGCGATAGTCCGGTGCTTGGACAGCAACCGATGCGATGCCGCCGTTGCCGCCATGACACCGCCCAACGGGCCAGATAGCCGGCGGACATGTCCCGTCATCGTCCCTGATGTTGCCGGCACCAGATGAAAAATCGTGATGTGTATCATCTCAAAATCGCGATGCCAACTGTGAAAGTTGGGATGTGTTCAAACAAAATTGTGTTGTACTGAGGTGTCAAATTTGCGATGTGCATTCTAAAATTTTCAATAGGTTCGCTAAAACTTTTGATAGGCTCCCTCAAATTCTTGATAGGTTTGCTCAAATTTTCGATGTGGCCCAAAAGTTTTTGCGATGCCGCATTGAAATTTGCACGATGTTGTTATTTCTTAAACTTGATGCTCAAAACCATAAAACTTTTGCTGTTTTATTTTTTTTACAAAGTGAACAGCATACAGCACATCCTACAGTTACCAAAAACTGTTTCTTAGCAATGTTATCTATAGCAGATTTGAAAATCAAAAACTAAATCACTTAGAGATCATGTCTCTAAATTAGACAAAACAAAACCAAAAATTGGAACAAAATCCAATGTGGTATAGAAATGTATTGTCACTACTGGGAATTAAACTCATGACTCCTGCACCCCAACCTTTACCAGTGTTGGAGCGAAACAGTCACTACCATTAGACTATTCTGCCAAGTATAAAGATGGTCTCTGATGACAATATAATACTCAAACAAAAGTTTCCACACCAGATGTTAAAATTATCAAGTCACTCTAGGTTTTAATTAACAAAAGAAAATATATTTAGTAAAGTACCCAAGGGTATTATGATGCAGTAAAGATAAGGATCAAAGAGTGAAATTTCTGCTGAATCTACAGTGTATTAGAACATCTCTGGTAGCCATAGAGCAGCTCACAAAGATCCATGCTTAAGACAGGTTCTGAGCCAGCAATAAGGCGAAGAATACTGTGAATCAAAGAGAAAATGAATAGGTGTGGCTGAAGCGACTCGAAATTCTGGATAATAGAAGTGAAACCATGGTTAATCTTAGGCAATGATGGTAAACCATGGTTGATTGCAAGCGATGATGGTAGATCATGGTTTGATGGTGGACCTGCTAAATTGGGAAATCAACTCAGAACTGCGATCTCGAACCTTGACCTCGCATCACAACCTTGAACCTCAATAATCATGTGATGTTATTTTGCAACCTCAGATCTCATACTCAACTCAGAACCTCAACCTCAGATCTCATACTCTACTTTGGAGCTCAACCTCAGACCACACTGTAGAGCACAAAACCTCATATCTCGTTCTGTAAAATACACAAAACCTCATACCTTGTCCTGTAAAATACTGTTCTAAACCTCATTTCTAAACCTTATATTTTCCAGCAATAAAAAAGGTCATACATGGAGCGCAAGCAGAGAGAGGTCCAGCTCTCCCCACTATGCATAGGAACCCTCAAGCATGTCTCCCCTCCGTCTGTTGAAGAAGAGAGTATGATACTCGAGGACAGCAGCCCACCCATACTCTGCCTCAAGGGTGACAAGATGAGTGGTGTGGCAATGAAAATACACTGAGACAAATCCCCGAGTGCATACAGTGAGGATGCCAAAGTACATATTGAGGGAGAGGAGGATGGAGTTGAGAGTCTTGTAAGACTTGTGCCTTGACATGCTCAGCTCAATTGTGCCAGAAGCACCAAGGCTGTACATGGGCTCAGAATCCTTTAGATGAGGGTCCAGCTTGTATAGGTCTGCAGCACACAGGTCGTGGGTGATGACAGCAGTGATGCATGCCAGGGAAGAGGGCATGAAGGGGGGGGGTGATGCACCTATGGCAGGGTTGAACTGTGTTATTGGCAGCACAAAGGGCTGGGGTGGGATGACAAGGGGGGGTGCAACATTGCCCTGTGCTTGCGGGGTGATAGGGGGTTGCTGTGCCAGTGCCAGCTGCTGGGGCTGGGTGAGAGGTACCTGCTGTGGGCCTGGGCTACCACCAAGAGTGGCAAGCACAGCACATGTGATTGCGTCCATGTCAGGGATGGCATTTAGACGGTTGGTCAGACTGAATAACTGGCTGCTGAGGTTCTGGATCTGTTCATCCACAGAGGGAGGGGGAGTGGATGCATCACCAGCCATGTTGAGTGTAGGTGGGTCAACTGGGGACTCAGGTAGCTCACTAAGTGGGGAGGACAGGGGTGTGGACAGTGCTGTCAAATGAGGATGTACATGATGTTCAGCATGAAGGACAGTGTGCAATGGGGGGCCTGGAGACCTAGTCCTCAGCGTTGGCTTTGGTGGCAGCAAAGTGCAGCCATTGCCGTCTCGAGGTCGTAAACTGCACAGAGGCGGCAGAGTAGCCGTGAATGAAAGAGAGCTTGGAGTCTAGTGACTGCAAGTAGTGAAAGAGTCAATTGAGCGTATGCGACAACAACGATCTACGGGAGGCTGCGAGTGCAGTGTGAGACGACAAGGGAAGAGTATGGAAAGGAGGCTTACCTGCAAGTGCAGTGTGAGATGACAAGTCTATACACTGCACTCGCAGGTTCTATATACTGTAGCAATGGGACAAAGGAAGCAAGCGAGACTTGACAGGATGAAAGTAGGTGAGGGTGAGTGGATGGGATGAAAGAGTGTGAGGTGCAATATGACAGGAATGAGGCTGACCGTGACTTGTTTGCTAACGACAGGCAATCCCAACACCACACACATTGCCCTTCCATTTTTAACTGAAAAATTGCTATAAAATTCAAAACATTTTTCACTGGTTTTTTCACCAAAAAACTTGAAATGCTCAACCACTGAGTGGTTCAAGATAAAGTTAGTCATTGGCATAGTACGAAATACATCAGTTTAAATATGCATAGGTGAACAGCCTCGGTGAGTCATATTGAGTCAGAATAAATATTCTACACTATCCTACAATATACTACAGTGTTCCATAGTGTTCCGGTGAACATAGGTATGCGTAGCCTTGCACTGGCTGCTTGCCTGAGTTATGCCCGAGGCACTAACTCCAATAGGGCGTGACGCATGACTGAGTTTAACTATTCCACATTTCAACAGCGGCCGAAATCTTCCATGACACCCTCAAAAATTTCGATAGACCCCTCAAAAATTGATTTTTTTGCCACTGGGGGTAGGGGGGGGAGCCATTCGGAACAGCTTGGTGGTTCGGCAAACGGCTCCGCGACGCGTGACTGTCGAATTGAATGGAAAAGTTCAGTACCTGGATGCAAACTGACATTATGCCGCACCTGTTTGGAGCTATGTGACTGAAATCTGATATCGGTAGGCATAGTATGCCCTTCCTCTACATCCATGGCCTTTCTCTGATCGCGAAAATTCAGCCTAGGTGGAAAACAAGTTCAGTTATGGTCTGACGCGGGTATAAAATGATGAATGCCGAACAGACATTGCGAGGATCGAACACATATACAGAGACGAAAGCGGAAAGTCAACGATGAAATTCATCGTGGTTCTCTGAGAGGGAGTTGATTGGAATACTTTCAATATTAGGGAAGAATTTACGCACGGGGAACCCAAGGAAAAGAAAGATATCCATCAGAGCCGTTATAGCTGTCAGGGAGCCAGTCTCCAGCGTCACTGCTGGTTATCAAATACAGTACGGGGGACAGAAACCATCACTTACGCCGTATGATACGGTTGACGTGTCCGTCGACAAAACTGCCAGTGACACCCGTCTTGCGCGTGTACTGTCAGAACATACATTTTCGTTCAGGGCATAAAAGAACCAGCAGCTGAGCAAAACAAACTAGAGCAAGGGACATTCCAACTGCAATGACAACATCGCAAACCGCGCTTGATGCTAACCAGACGGTAGCCGCTGTTGTTAAATTGTGGAATTCGCTGTATTCTGGGTTCCGAAAGACTTGGACAGACATATTGATTCCGCTAGCTAAAACTTCAAGTTAATCCAAGTTCCAACGATTTTCCCTTGATAACATACCAAAAGACAACAGGGAGATCAATGTAATGAGCCCCGGGAAGATGAATGACCGAGTGAGAACTATACGACCGCGCGTCGAGAACGATCATCCAATAAAAACTTGCACATACCACTGATTCGCCACGCAGCAAAAAGTTGGATCGGTGTTGAGACGATTGACTGCGAGGAAGATAAGAGTGTACAGTGATGGGAAAGCTATCAACAGACTATAATAATCGAATCTATGGCATGTAAATATATTGTTGGCCGTTCAAATGAAAGGCGCTTACCTCCATGCAGTACTGGGATACAGTTTATTCTCGAGACGCGAACTCAGAACCGAGAAAACTCACGCTTTGGCGATATCGTAACCGCAGCCACTGTCCCTGCTATACGCTTGAGTAACTTTGAAAGGTTCTGAATGCAACTCGAGTCTCTCACTGACCATATCGAATAATCAAAGGCTCAAAGATGATGCCACACTCGACCACTACGTTGCCAAATCCGACGATGAATAAATATAGCATCTGGATAGGTTCGAGCCAGGATATCAATGCAAGCAGCAAGGGAAGGCACGAACGAAGTAACGAATCCAGGCAGGGTCGCTTCAAATGTTTTAAACATTAACGATTTCGCGACAGACGATGCAACGCACTCGGCAAACCGCCGATAATAAGCGTACATCTTGACGGAGAAAAGGGAATCAGGGTAGTAGGGAATCGGTCGAACACCACAATCCACCTGTGTAACCACAGCCTGTAATCTCGTTATATCAACAGCCAACTGTGACACAACCTTGGCTCACCCCGTACAATATCATATTCAGCAGTACGCCTATTATCTCATGAGATGGATAAGTTTCTCAGGTGTTGGAACACACCGACGAGCATGGGACCGAAACTGAGAAGAGTCAGTGAGGAATTTAGAAAGATTGGCTAGAGTGCACACAGGAGGCCAACTCCAGCCATAATTCAACAGCAAGGCAGAAAAGATTAGGAATGGATCCGGCAGGGGGAGGAGAAGATGGTTTGTCAGAGAAGAAGACCGGACGACGCTCACCTATATACGTTCGCACAGCAGGATCCCACGACGGTCGTGTGCTTGCAGATGCGAACAGCGAACAGTAGCAAACCCCAAAGAACCCCGAGTCTGCAACAGTGACCTTAGGTACCTATTTGGCACATCTGGACCAGAATCTGCCAGCTGAAGATGTTGCAATATTCAGATATTGAAGCATCTCATCAGTGGCGTCGCCGAGTATGTATGACAACACGCACAGGACAACTTCGTATTTCCGTGCCGGAACTTCGGCAGGCGTGATTAGCGAATGGAAATGACCCAGACATTGAGGTTCTGCAGGATACCCCAACCGACATTTCTGGCATGTATGTGGGGTCCTACAACCCTAAAGGGTCATTTCCCAGCGCCAATCACGCCTGCCGAACTTCCGACGCGAAATTACGAATAAAAATGCCTTCTCGAAAACAGGCGATTTTATCAATGGCCATTCGGCATTGAATACCACTGGAAGGAGGTTCCGGGATCGCACAGAACTTGATACCTGGCCGGCAGAAAATTGTAGCCTGGGACTTCCTATAAGATGTTTCGGTGGGAAAATGTATGCGCTTGGCCAATATATATACAGCAAGAATAATGTGGAGGATGATCTAGTACCACCGTGGCATAAATCACCGCCGACTAACGCTGAAGTTTGACGCATCATCTCTATCAGCTTCCTGGCGGCAGTAGCGGAATCTGCATTCCAGGAGGAAGATTGGAGGTGAGCAGCAGTACACATGGCCTCAGTCAGGGAGTCAGTTCTCACTGTACACGTTTTCCTGGTTTCACTGCATTCAGCGCCTAGTTGGCCGACGGGTTTTGGAGCTGTGGAGAGGCGTCGGCTAGCTTTTGGCACCTGAGGCTATGTCGAGATTCAAACCCCCCCCTCTTGTTAAATAACATAGCCGTGTTAATAACAGGGATTTTAACATGACATAATCGCACTTAGAGCATTTTTTTCCGCAGGTTTCTCATCGATTTTCCTCAATTTTTGGAGAAAGACTGGCCTAGAAATCACCAAGGCGTCCCACTGTCCCCAGATCATGAACTGAGACTGTTTTCCAAGCTCTTGAATGACCTTCACAAGCCGAAAAATAGTGACTGGGCCTAGCCGAGGCCCCCCTTCCTCGCACATAAATTACATGCCTTCCAGGAGCGCAAATGTGAGAAATGTTATTTACATGTTAATAACACTGTGAGAAACCAATGAGAAACATCTTGTTATTTAACACAAGGTTCCTTACACAGCGCTATCGGCGAGCTCTCGGCTAGCCCACGGATTGACGCTTAGACGCCGTGACGTAACCCCGCGGCCTTAGAAGGCTGCGGCTATTATCTGCGACTGCCTATCTGGCCAAACTAGCTATCCAGCCACTTGGGTCCTATATGACTATCAGTTTGATTTTCGGCCAAACTTAAAGTCGCACTTGTATATTAGAAGACATGTACATACGACCCCTGAAACGAAGTTTGACCCCATTTCGTGAAGTTGATGTGATGCTGTGGCTAATCTCCGGCCGATCAAATCGCCTCTTTCTCCACGACCTCTTCATCATTCTAAGTACGACTTCTGGCGCTCATCCTGTTCATACAACGTCCGACCGTAACTCAGCATCGCTCCAGCCATCACCAGCCCGACTACATGTTGCTATGATCTCAAAGATTGGCGCACTAATGTGAAAATCCACATCAAAGACTGCGTGCTCGCTACCAACTTTGAACTTACCGGATGCTATTCGGATGTTATTCGGATGCTATTGTAATGCTACGATTCTTGAACTCGGTACACGCAGTCAGCACGGTCCATACACTCACTCGATGGTATTGATATTATTTTATCGATTTTATTTCGGCTTCATTGGGACCCGCTCTGTGGAACTATTTGATGCAAGTCCGCCACATTGGACTTGTTTTGGGAAATGGACAACCCCGGCAGTGGAACCGGTAGCTCTTGTACGTTCATATAAGTCATTTTATGATGATCCTAGGTCGTCTTGGCTGTGCGCCATATTTTGGTGCTGTACGACGCCTCGGCTCTCGGTCAGTTTTCGGCATATTTCTACATGCGATCCATATCTTTTGGCCCATGTTACCATAACTATTTCCTATTTAGTACGATGTTTTTCTTACACAAATGGTATCCAATGACATCTCACTCAACGCATCAACTAAGCCCACAGATAGTGCTACCACCTCAGAGCGCCCTGAATCGTCCTTCGAAGCTCATAATTGTGACGACAGTGAACATCTCTCTCAGGAAAAACAAGTTCAACTCATCGTTGCTGCTTCCGAATCGGGGCTCATGTCTCAGGTGGTGTGCACAGATGGTGGTGTGACCTAGGATCTGTTCAACACCAAAGACTGTGCAGCAATGAAAGAATATCTGACGCACCATCATCCCAGTCGCTTGACGACCACCAGATCCTGGGGGAGTAATATATCGCCAGCTCTAATGAGAGGGAAAAAGGTGATTCATCAGAGGCTCTCATTAGAGTGCTCACAATACATCGCCTTAAAGGCCTTCCATTCCAAGTACAGGGCATTTCCAGCCCATTGGGCACGGTGAGCTCGCCGTCGTCATCGTCGTGATCCCAGTATCCACATAGCGATCAATCGTTCTCGACGCTGTCTCCGACAATGAGCTCAAAAAGTTCTATAAAATCAAGAAAAAATCACGCCAAATACTATGGTGCAAGAAACCTGCAGTAAGAAGCCCTCCAGGAATCGGTATAGCTCTGATTGGATGCAGAAATGACCAGGCTTATATCTCGCCCAGATATTGAGTTAGCCCGACGCACACCTGGATTTCGACTCTTCTATTCCATGGTATCACCGTATTAAAAAATCAGCTTGATGAGATAGGTTTGAAAATCAGTCACATTTAGTGGTATTTTGAGGATTTCAGGGCCTGGCAGACCTCGGAAGCCATATGGAGTCCCCAGATATCAAGTCTTGAGTTGTATGCACCCGAATTCGTCACTTGAACTGAGGTCATGGCAGTTGGTGAGAGCATATATTCGTGTAATATGTTTTCAAGTTGAAACCGCAAATTCCACTTTGTTCAACCGAACTTCTGATGTATTGCGCCGTCCACCTTCAACCAGGCGGTACAATCTTTTCTACCATTGTTCTAATAGTCGTTTCGCATCTCTCGTGATTTTCTAGGATTTTATGGAGCCTGAATCATGCTGCTGGTCGCGAAAAAAATCGGTTTTGAGCTCAATTGGCTGATAGATGGATTCGATCGGGAATAAAAAGAGTGCCATCTCGGCCGTTTTTGCTAATTCTAGCATATGTTCTATAACAATACATATACTATCTGACGTAAGCCAAGATCAAAGTTTAAGTATGACAAGGAGAGCACTCCTAACGGTCGACATTCTGTTTCTACCGGCAGTTGCAAAACGAGTTCCGGACGCGGTCCGACTCGCCGAGGCAATAGGCGCCCTGGGCACCAATGCTTCTGAGGAGGCAAAACCAGTGTCTGCGGGTGCAGAGAGCGAGATGAGGCTGCAGGATTGTGGCCAGAGATGCTTTGTACAGCACTAAGTGCATGGGGACGACGCCAGGGAAAAACAAGTGTTGCAGGTGAGCGTGGAAGCCAGAGGTTGCTGGTGAGTAAAATGAAGCGCAACGAGTGCAGCGTGTGCAGAGCAATCTGGGGCCAGAGAATGAGGGTAGACCTGTTTTTGGACAGAAAAGAGATGGTGCAGGTGGTTATAGGCGGATTTGGAAGGTGCAAGGGAAGGTGGAAGCCGCAGAGCGCTGGGGAGCAAAATTGAGCATGGCGGGTGCGCTGAGCAAGCTGAGTTCAATGGAACGCTACTATGCCGTGAATTAAGACGAAAACAAGCGAATACAGGTAGCCTGGGGTGGATACAAAGCTGCAACTGAGCGTGGAAGCAGAAGGGAGCGAAAACGAGTGCAGCCAGCGCATAGAGCCAGCGTAGGCCACAAGAACACATGTGATATGCATTGTGGGCCTAACAAACACAGTAAGGGAGCAGTGCGCAAATACAAGGATGGAAACCGTGGGTGCAAGCTCGGAGCGCTGGGAAGTGAAAACGAGTGTAGACAGCACATAGGATCTTTGGGAGCCACGAAAACACATAGAGAAGTATTTTAGAACTTTAGAAAAGGTATATAATCAGTGTTATGCAGATAAGATTGGTACCAGAGCCGGTGGAAGCCGTGGAGCGCTGGAGAGTGAAAACGAGTGTAGCGAAGGTCAGGAGGACGCATCCAGAGATCGGCTGTGACTTTTCTGACAGCGGAGTGGTGGGTGTTTGACGAGTACAGGGGGCACAAAGGCTGGTGAATGGCCAGAAGCGTAGCCAAACCGGCGAGCCCAAACAAGCGTGACGACTGTCGGGGCCAATGGGGATGAAATGTGTTGATTCAGGGGATCAAAGGGCATTCGCTGTGTTCAATACATGCTTCAGAACCATTGTGGAGGCTCAGCCCTGGTGGGGAGCCAACGGAAGCAGAGGACGAGAAGGTGGAAGAAACTTTCTTTCTTCAAGAAAGAGGAAGCAAATCATAAGATGAACAAACAACCTGATCTAGCCTAATGTGCCTTGTCATGTGCTGTATATTGGCATGTTCATTGGACGCGACCGCGGCCTTCATTGGCTCTACAAACACAAACGCGTCATTATTGTCATGTATGTCGACTATACCGTATAATTACATTCAATTCAATACGGGGCGTGACGCGTGACATGATATGAGTAATTCAATAATTCAATAGCAGCCGGATTCCTGCGTGACACCTCCAAAATTTCGATAATCTCATGGAAATTGACTTTTTTTCGCCACTGGGGGGGAGGAGTGGGGATCGTGACGATTTAGATGTTCGATAAGGTCCTCCATGATGCATGACATCGCCCAAATTTCGACATCGATAGAGGGGTGCGTGATGCGTGACAAACAAATTGAACGTAATTGTACGGTACTGACAATCCCGGTGCCTGGGGATGCACAGATAAAAAAAGGCAAGTCCGCCCGCCCCGCCATCCGCCAGCGCCCCATCGTCAAAATTACTGTACTATTTCGACCAAATGTTCACTGGGTGTCACCTAATGTGTTCATTTTGCAAGGTGTTCAATTCTCAGCAATCATGAGAAATATCCTATATATGGCAGCCCGGCATTTGCCGAACTGAAGATTTTACCTAGTTTTCGCCGTTTTCGGACTTGCCGCGGCAAAATATTCGCTGACCGATCAAATCATCACCAAATCCTTTGCTTCTTGATACATCTCATTCCTGACTTCCTTCTGGGAGTCTAGAACACCTGGTGGCTCAATGCCTTCCTTGTGAAAATGTATTAAACCTTTAAGATGGCCGGATAACCAGTCTCACATAATTTAGGTGTTGGCAGTTGCCAATTTTCCGTGGCGAGCGCTGGCAGCACCCCAGCTCACCAAAACCGGGCAGCCAACTGCGGCTATGCAGTCTGTCAACTAGTTTGGCGTTGAATGCCGTGAGTGATTCTATCCTCATGCCAACGCTTGAGTCAGAACTCTTACATATTTTCCTTGCTTTTTCTTTGCGAACCTACAGTTCAGATTGCTCAGACTTGCCTACCACATCTGCCAAGCATCAATTATACGGTGCCCGCTCGACTGTCAATTTTGCAATGTCACAATTCTTAATTTAGATGTCAAAAGATTGTTCCATGTCATCTGTGTTACAGAACAATTTCATGGTGTAATGGAACTTTTTGGTGTAATGAGTTCGTCTGATATCTATTCTGCGGGATTCCACGGCTGTTCAGCACAAAGCATGGCATTTGAATCAAAATAATCTAATTGTAGGTCCTTGAGAACGAATAATTCTATTCAAACACTATTTGGAAAACGGGTTCTGAGAAACCCACTGGGTGTCGGATGTTGCCGAGTGGTGCCGAGATGTTGCCTCCTGTGACAGATCCTTCTGGGAGGCTTTTAAGTGAGAGATTCACCTGGGAAAGGTGCATAATTGAATTGCTGTACTGCGAACCCGAGTAAACAGCTTCTTCCTCATTTCCAATAATGATCAGCCCCAAGGCAGCGCCATGCGGAGAGAATTTCTGCCAGTGCTATCACATACCCAGTCTGGTGGGCATATATATATATATTCATCAATATCTGAACCTACATATGCTAAGTGAAAACTTCTTTCTAGTTAAACTCTTCTCTGGGGTTCTGCATAATTTCCTTGAGTATCTGGGAGAGTTTCTGCATGGCATACGAGGAGATCATTTACTTCCATGGCCATGGCGAGGAGGGAAAAGGAGAATGTACCATACCCGTGGTGTCCAGCAAAATGAGGTCACAGTTCAGGTCAATTATCATTGGTTGAGCATTTCAAGTTTTTCAGTGGAAAAACTAGTGAAAAATGTTTTGAATTTTATAGCAATTTTTCAGTGAAAAACCAAATGAAAAACTTGAAACTTCTTCATGGCTTTTTTGAACTTCAAAACTTTTTTCAGCACTTTTTCAGAAATTTTTCACAAGATTCAAAAAGGTCACAAAAATGTTTCAAGTTTTTCACCTACTTTTTTGGTGAAAAATTGATATAAAATTTAAAACATTTTTCACCAAAATTTTCAGTGCAAAATTTGAAATGTTCAATCAGTGTATGGCTGTGAAAGATTGCGCTTGTTGAAATTCCTTTAATGCTAGGCTGGAAAGATGGACAAAGTTAATTAAAATGGGCAATGGTAAGCACCAAGCAGTATTTGAATAACGCAGATCGAAACGACACCAGTAAGGTCGAGGTTTATAGTGCCGTAATTGCGGTACGCCACCGTAACGTATAGACCTTTTGTAGTTTTCAGAACGATAAGGTACGGTTGCACCGTTATTGGCGTAATGGTTACGGCCGTCCCCGTAATACAGACAATTTCAAGCCTTATCCTCTCCCCATTCCCCAAAGTAGCGTGGCAGCGTCTCTCCGAGCGCCGCCGTCATCTGTAGTTTCCAAAGAAGCACGGCAAATTATTAGTAAATGTGACCCGAATAGAATATATGCGGTACCTTCACTGTACTACCAGAAGCACAATATATTTAATTCAATTGACAACATTCACTGGGAAAAAATGGCAATCTATAGGGTAATGGTTCCGAGTTGTCGCTTTCGAGTCCGAGAAGGGGGGTTTGTCCTTTCCCTTTTCGTGCATACGGTCAGACGCATCTTCGTCTGCAATCCGTTTACGTGTAGGTGAAGCTCTACAACGCGTGGAAGTTAATATATTCGCTCATCAGCTTCCTGTCGAGCACGACGCGATCTCGGGCGCTTGAACTGGGTTATACTCGAGTAATGCAGCCTGAGGGGACGGCGCCAGTGGTGACAAGGCCAGACAATGACAATGAATCAGAAGTGCCTGTCGAAGGGAACATGGAGAAGTTAGAAGAGGCGCCAATGTCAGCAAACGTTCGTGAAGTCTGTGAGGGATCTGTGACAAACATCTGACAGCTGAGTGAGAAACGATAGACACTCTCGCATTCCCAGCGCAAGCTCGGGTAACCGCGGATGTGGGGCTTTGGGCTAAATTTGGATCTCAGGGCCTCGAGGGTTGCTCAAAAGATCAAAGAAACCACTTCTCAGTGAAGCTCCCGGTGTGGGATGACGCGGTTGACTGCCCGGCCCGAGTTTTGCTGGTAGGTAGGAAATGCATCGATCGAGTTGAAATAATCTCAGGCTGAAACCCTTAGTGAAGAAGCAAAAGGGTCTAGGTCGACCGTCGTGACGGTTTAGACCTTCGGCGATCATGCAGCATGGGTCCGTGATCCGCCATCCCTTCGATATGTATTATGTGCACATCCGTCTCTTGCTTTTATTATCTCCTGGCTCAGCGCTCATCAACCATACCGCATATCTACGTGCTCCACGACAGGTACGTATCCACGCCGTCGACCCTTTAACGCCTATCCTAGCACCGTTTGGCGCTGTGCGTTGGCATATGCCGCGTATCCTTAGCTCCAACTTGAAGTTCCTTTCTGAGTGCGTCCGACGATGCTAATGGGAGTATGGTACGAGGACTGCGAGAGGTAGGGAGGAGCCCACGAAGGAGGACCGAGATGAGGTGCGCGGTCGATGTGGCGTACGAGATGGCAATTCTGGAGTTGGGCGCGACCTGAGACGCTAGTGTTTGCGCACTCTCGTTCCCTGTTTCACTGTAGCGGATGGTACCCGAATATGGTGAAATGCGAGTGCAGGCGTCACGTCGCGAGGAGGGGATGTCGTGGTATCGGACGGCGGATCATGCTGCATGCAACGCTTGTATCTCGCAGACTGGAGGGACTCGCGTGCTGTAGTCGACAGCGCACGCTCGCCCTCGTGCGGATGCTGATTCCGGTGACGCTAGAGCTGAGGAATGAGGACGGTTGACCAGCTGCGCGTGGAGGCATTCGTGCAGAAGGGAGCTTGGAACCCCGCCGGGAATTTTCACTTTCAAGTTCCCGGGCCTGCCATGCGCGGGTGCGGTATGAGGCTCGGAGACGCGATTTACAGGATTTTTGATGTGCGCTCTGGGTTCACGCGCTCGCTGATGTCAGTCCGTCGGGCAGCGGGGAAGAGTGTACTTATGCAGACTTCATTCCACAATATGCTTTGCTCTGAACCCCGAACCTGAACGCCGCGTTCAGGTTGGACGCGTTCAGTTCCGCATTCATCAGCGTTCGAACGCCGAACTGAACTTACTTTTCGCACAAAACGAGCACGTAACAGATAAAGATGTTTGGGTATCAATTAATGACAAAAGTAGCGAATTTTTCATTCGTCTGTAGGAGAAACCTTGTCCTCCGCATCATATCCAAAGTTATCGTCCAGCTCAGCAATGAGAGCATCAATGTGCTTGGCGGCGAGCGCTGTGGCGCTGATGTGACCATTGGGGTAAGCACTTTTGAGCAGCTGAAGGACCTCGAAGACGTCGGCAGCCAGTGAATTACGAAGCTTTGTGCCAGTCAGGCTTCCACTCGAAAAAGCACGTTCAGCCGGAGTGGCCGAGCCTTGAATCGCCAAATAGTCGCGTGCCATGCGGCGCAGTGTAGGACGAGAAGTATTGTGCTACAGATATGGTTAGCAGCGACGGATCTGAATAATCGATATAACTTACTCCCCACCAATGGAGTACGTTGTTGGTCACGTCCGGAGGCGAAGACAAGTATCCTTTCAGCTCATCTAGAGGATCTGCCCGAGCCCGTTCTGCCTGCTGCACAGAGTTGACTGCGTCCATCAGAAACAAGCTCCCGTACTGCTGCAGTGAAGGAGGTTTGACGGGCGATACAACAGAGGTCACTTCGACCTCATTCTCGTCTTTCCCGGCGGCGTAGTATTGATTAAACTAAAAGTAATTTTAACGACGCTTAAATCAAAGCTAAAAACGAACATACAACTTCCTCGGGAGCTTTCTTACCGTTCCGGTACTCTTCGGCGCCCCAACGCGTGCGGAAGTAAACATCTTTGATTGTCGGATTCAAAACTGAATCAAAATGAGCAACGAAAATAGAATGTGTCATTTGACTCGCCAAGGCAAATAAAGTAGGCCTTCGACATGGAATCTGCACAGTGAAACCACTTCTTGAGATTCTTCACACCCTCCAAGAGAGCGTCCTCGATGTCAGCAAACTTTGAGTGGGCCGCCATGGTTTCCCAACGCTTGATCAGAAACTCGAGAGTGAGTATAATACGCCACACAGTTGGGGTTCGTTCGCTGGAGAAGTTCTGGGTAACGTCGGCAGGTTCCTGAATAATGATTGTCAACTAAAGTAGGTCAAGGATCAAATTATTGTACTCGAAGCGCCTCGTGAATCAACTGAAGTTTTTCCCACTCCGGTTTGGACAAGGTATGTTCACGATAAAACTTATTGCGCAAGTTCGGGACATCTTCACTGTCGTCAGCGAGCCGAACAAAGAGATCGACGGCCTTGGAATGGAATGAGAAGATCGCATGGCCGAATATCAATTAAAAGATCTATATCAGAAAAGACGTGGTTGTCGAGACAAAAGTGGCGCCTGTGGGAATCAGAAATCTGTTCCACAGTTTGCCGAGATATTGAATCTGTCTCCACTGCAATACCGAGTTCTATCAGGTTCTATCCTCCAGCTCCACAGCGATGTCGTGATTTTCATTTGCGCAAGAGGGTATTTGGCTACCCGAGATCTTCACACCGTCAATTCCCCGCCGCTCCACCGAAAACCGTCCAGATGCCGAGATTTAAACTGTGGCTCCGCTCGAGCGAGAACATCTAGTCTATGGAGGATTCATCCGCTGGGTCCGCCAGATCGGGCGGATCCGGTGGAAAAATCGTTAACGATAGGGCCAGTCGTGAACGATACAGTACCTCGTTCACGAATAGTGTTGCCGTGACTCGAAAAGTCGAGTCGCGACTCGGTAAAACGACTTGATTTCAAGTTCGACTCGACTCAACTCGACTTGAGCTGAGTGAAGTCACTCCGAGCGACTTCAAGTCGACTCAAGTCGGTCAAGTCGAGGTATTTTTTTTGAAATGGCTGCAGTAACTGCCACATTGCGTAGGAATGGGGGACAAATGAATTGCAATCAAAATTGTGCAGGAAATGATGAAACAGTGTTTAATTTGCATTCACACTAGGTTCCTATGTCTATTTTACAAGTCAGACACATTAAAAGCCCTGTATAATGGATGCTGGATTTTATGCATATTTTTTCAAATTTAATCAGTATTCGTAACTGGCTTGAAACGCAAACTGCCTCACGTGTGACATAGGCGTGACGAGTGCCACATTGCGTCACACTCGTGACATTCGGTCAGAAGAAAAGAAAAAAAAGTGTTCCAATCGCAACTACTGATAAAAAAACAATGTTTGGTAAAATTACCTGACTCAAGTCACTCGAGTCGGTTCAAGTCGACTTGCACTAGACTTGTAGGTCACAGTGAAGTCATCTAACAACTTGACTTGACTCGGCTCAAGTTGACTTCGGTAAGTCGACTTGGGGGGGGCCAAGTCGGAAGTCGCGGCAACACTATTCACGAATGTAGTATACGTTCACGAAATGGTTGGCCCTTCACGATTTTTCACCAGCATTCACGTCACCCGAGTCCGTTCACAACACATCAAACTTTGAAATGTTAACGATGTGTCACGACGTTAACATTATGTCCCTCTCTTCACGAACCTTCAGCTCATTCACCAGCTTTCAACTCGTTCACGAGCTCCCCGACCCTTCAGAAGCCTTTAACGTATTCACGGTTTGCTATTTTTCACGAGCCTTCAAAGCCTTCAGGGATTGTCCTAATTTGAGCTAACCGATACTAAATCTTCTTCTCTTCCACGACGTCGACTCGGACGCAGTTTCAAGCTCGCTGCAGCATGCACTTCCTGGCACGAACAGCTACGCCCTTCCGCTACCCAAGTCCCAAACTACCTGGTACCATCGCTGTATCACGCTATTGCCCGCCAATTCTACCCTGTCAATTCCGCAGATTCCAACGAGGGATCCGTCCCTCGTCGCTCCAACCGCATGTGGCGCCCAGCTCGTAAAAGTTGCACAAGTGTAATAATTTCAACTCTGTGCCCACGTCACTCCAGTTCAAGCACAGACCCGCGACCGCTGCCCTTGCCGTCAGCTGCTACGTGCGAGTTCCCCTTTTTCCCCGCTCTTCTTCACCTCCACCGGCGTTCCTCTCACCTGTTTGTTTGCCCTGCGCACCTCGACGACTGCCTTAAAAAGGCCAGCTACGATTCGGCTAAATTCTCCAGCCACAGTTTCCGCCGCGGCGCCGCTTTTACTGCAGCGGAGGTGAATTACTCCCCAGAGCAAATCGACCTGGGCAGCTGGAAGCAGACACATAGAAGCTGTACCTTGACCGACCCCTCTCTGTCCTCCATGATCCGTCTTCCAGGCTACATCGTGTCTCGCTGCCTGTTACCTCCCGGCACGTCTCGACCCCGCCACCTGCCGGATTACCATCTGAGTACCACCCCTCGTCGCTCCCGTTCCCTCCCTCCTTCTTCCAGCTGCTTCAGCATCTCCCCGTCGTGCCTTCGTCGTCACAGGCCAAGCCTTACGACGTGTCGTGTCGCCGTCCCGCACTCCATCATCAATGTATGTATGTAAATGAAGGAATGAATAGTGTTACTTATGTGAACCGGTGATGAATTCTGTCTTTCATAGCGGTAATTTTATGCCCAAGAAACAACTATATATATTTTGCGACATCACTCTACGATGCAGGAAACCAGCTATTTTTTACAGCGCAATGAAAACAAGTCCACACCATGACAGTTGCAGATCGGAATCCGCGGAATGGACTGGACAGACCGTGAAGGAGTTCCTTGGTTCTGAATGCCGGCACAAAGCTTAAACGAGCATGGACGTTCTTGAACAACACATTAGATCGCGAAGGCGGACCAGCATCGTTCACGTTCAGCACCAATGTGAACGCCAGATCAAGTGGTGCACGGCGTTGGGGTACTGAAGGCTCTTTTGGGCGATGAAGGATGGATGGTGTCGTTCAGAGATATCATTATCTTGAAGGCTCGAGACACACGTGAAGGTGATCCAGAACGTTCAAGTTTGAAGGTATCGTGAATGAGGAACACAGTCTTGAACAGATAAGCTGGATCGTAAAGTCCATCGTTAAGGAGTGGAGTGTTAAGGAGAAGCAGTGCAATTAAGGTATCCCAGAGACATGAAGAGGTGAAAACATCGTTCATGAGGACCATATCGTGAACGTATTGTGGACTCATGAACGGTGGTGTCAGTCGTTAGCGATTATTCCGCCGGATCCGGCGGATGAATGCTCCGTAGACTCGATGTTCATGCTCGAGCGTTGAACTTCTATTTATAAGATGTTGAGATGTCGAAAGTCTGCAATCTGGTCAAATGAAGTCTATTTTCGAATAGTAGATGAACAGAGATGAGTTTCGTAGGGCATGGATAAAATGTAATAACGGTGGCTCACTAGAAGCACAATTAGATTGAGCACAGTTGACAAATGAAGGCCCCGGCTTGAAGGCTGTTAAGAGCAAAGTAATGATCTGGAGACCGGGATGTCAATGAAGACATTGGTTGTCATTCCCTATGAAGGTGAGAGAGCCCCCGTAAGATGATGAACATTGCTTAGCTTGAATCAGAGTCGAGGAGATAATATCGAGAGCGATACACTGACGTTCAGGCAAAAACACAGGTGAAAAGAATCAAATTGTTGCACTGTGGGGCAGACAGATGGTGATCCGGATGAGAGGAGTTCGAGCCGGCTTTAGCAAAAGGAAAATGGGACAATGTGGGTTGAAATTTCCCCCGTCAAGTGAAACTTTGCACATGCAAGGTCCCTAACCGAAGCCATATACTTTGATCAAACTGAACTGTTCGTGAGGGTCGGCGACAAGCCTCAATTCGAGGACAGAGATCGATCTGTTAAACTAAGGATTCTGTGATTTAGTTCGCCGTGACGTAGCACGGGCAACTGCTATTAGTACCTTTCGAAGCGTCAACGCGCGATCCAGACATATGTACAATGATGCCCATCGAGCTAGTGCAGCATGTTTTGAAGAAGGTGCGGGCCTGTGACGACATCCAAATCTGAAGATTGAAAACCATTAGACAAAATATTATACACCAAGGAAGCATACTTGTTTGATGAGCGCCAGTATCTTGCCAACAGCATCAGTTGTCCACTCAGTACCATCCAAGTCAGCGTCGGAGTCAGGGCTGTCGCCATCATCACCTAACGATGAAAGCACCTTTGCAATGTCATCCTCATTGAGCTCGCCGCTGCTGCGTGCCTCATTCAAAAGCGACCGAATTTTCTTGTTCAAAGACTTTGGTGGTCGGACCCACCTGTTCAACGAAATGTTTTGATGCAATATGGACCGCATGCTCGATACACCTTGTACACCGACATGTCAGAGACCGCAAATGACTTACATCATGTCATTCTCGATCGCTGTCCAGCCTTCAAAGACCGTGCTCAATGGCGCAGGCGGTAGTGTGATTGAATGCAGCACCATCGGATGTAACCCAACCAAAATTCCGCGAAGATTGTACCGATCAATGGTGCTGAGGATTGCGGATCTGATGTTGGTACCAGTGTGACGGCCTTCAATCTTCATGAAAGCAGGCTCGTCGGTCACAATCTCCCAGTCGCTGGGGCGATCAGCTGGGGCAGAGATGTAATGGCCGTGGACGTTGAGAAAGGGTGTTCCTGCTTCCGAAGTCCATGTATCGTGAGAGCACGAGACGTAGGCCAGGAATTTGCTTCATAATGTTATTGGTGTGTTGTTAAATAAATGAAATGGTGCGGGCGTACTTCGAATTTCTGGGTCAAGGTTTTCTCAACTTCCTTTGCAAGCTCCAGAATGTACTTACGCATCGTGTTTCGGGTCGGAACCACGATGCCAGGACATAGATATTTCAAGACTCGGATAAAACTTAGGCTCTCAACGATCGAAAAAGCCTGAGAGCATAACCAGTCATTAAATGAACAAAAAATAAATGTAAAAGCGTACGTGGTCCTGACAGACTATCATTTCAATGAGGACGTCACGCAGGCCTTCGTTGATATAAGCTGGTGGTATTGGCTCGGGCACCACAATTTCATCCAAAGTCCCTTGAACACTACACTTGTTCAGTATTGCGATCCAAGGAATACAGTGGATTTAGAACGTACCCTTGCGATGGAGAGTCCTTGGGAATTGCCCGGGGATGCATCCTGATTCCGAGCTTCTTGCAGCACAAGTTGTAGACAGTGAAATGATTGTCGTAGCTGTAAGAAATCAGGTAAATCTTCAAGTGATGTGTAGCCGAAATTAAATAAACAAGGTACCGCGCTATATGGCTGCGGAGTGACGAGACACTCCCAGTGAGAAATGAAGCAGAACCAGACACTCACTTGCGTCTGCCGAAGAGTCAGGGATAGTAGAAAACACGAAATCTTACTCACATGCACACAAGACAGATTGCACTGCCATCCTCAAGAAGACTGGTGGTCGCGTTCTTCTGGCCCTTAACGCGCATGAAGACAGTTTTGATGTCGGCAGTTGAGTCGTGGAGCGCAACCTTTTCGATGGCCTGAAATTGGGTAAGAATGGAATGTGCATACAAGAAGCATGGACCTCACATGCCGATGATCCGCATCACCCATCGCCTTGAAAACCTCGTATTGCTCGACATTTATGTGATTCTCGGCCTCCGTGTCGTCAGGCTCAGTACCACTTCCCCCCATGCTCTCGTCGGTGGATTCGTCATCCGAGTCAGAATCGGATGACTCGACCACTTGCCTTTTCTTGGCTGCCTTCTGCAATGTCGTGGCGGAATCAGTAGCTTTGCGTTTACCGGCAGCAGAAGAAGCGGTTTCGGCATTGTTGGGGTCGGTAACACAAGCGGATGGACGCGAGGTTCTGCCACATTTCGAAGGGGACGAAAAACTGATGAACTCCTCGTTTGAAGAAGCACTCGCAGGACCTGCAATTGGCGCGGTGTCGTCCACGTCGTTGTAGAATTGAATCTCGGAGGCGTCTTTGAGGGACCCGTCCGAGTTTTGAGCGCAACCGAGTTCGAGACTAGCCATTTATAACGAGGGGATGCTTGGTTGGGAGGGTCGGATGTAATTCTGTAAGTTTCGAGATGATGCGCACTTTTTAAAAGCGAGTCCCAGATAGAGGGACATGTGTAAAATAAATCACAGAGAGGTTGGTGCCGTATGGCGTTGCAGTAATAAAAACCGCACCTCTCGCGGTAGTGGATTTACTTTGTCTTCGGCGGCCCGCAGTTTGACGTGGGTATCCAACGGCGCGTTCCGCCAAAACGTGAACGCTAGCTGACCAATGTTGGATCAAATGCTCAAAATCGGCGTTGTAATCAGGTCAAGATATCAATAAGCAGAGCGACGCGCGTCGGGGCATGATGCCTGTGAGTACAGTCATAGGTATAACGTGCGCCGGCCTCTCAGGCTAAGTACTACTAACAGGCGTAAATACTAAATGTTATTGCAGCATAAACAAACGGAGGGGAAAACTCATTTTTTCAACCTCCTCTTTCTCTTGCCCTCGGAATTTTTCGGCAGCTGCAATGCCAACGGATACCGCGGCAGGAAGATATTGCGAACCAGAATATATTAATCAAGCGACGCGAAAAAATCTGCACATGGTAATTAATCTCCAGCGAAGTAGTGCCCACACCTCTCTGAACATCACTAGTCTGACTCCCATCTCCAAGCTCCAGGTTGGAACGGTCGTTGAAAATATGGACTTCACTATTTACGGGCTGTTAAGGAAACGGTTGTTCTCAAATGTGCATTTCCGTGGCCATGCCATTAGAAGAGTGTAAAGTTCCGGTAGTCGGGCCGCCGCAGTCGTCTTCTCGCAGTCGTCTACTTACGCCGTAGTCTTGATCCGTGGTCCGTTGTGATTCCGTGGTTCAGTCCTGTTGTTCTGACTGATTCCGTAATTACTCATAGTCTATTCAAGCGCCTGTAGAAATAGTCTACAGTAACATACTTCGCTCTTGAATAAGGAGATCATTCCACCGTTCTTTTGTTCTCTTCTCACTTCATTGATTTTGTGTGTTTCACTCCGAAAAGACTCGAAGCTTTTTAAAGGGTACGTAGTGGAAACAATGTTCCACCGTCTGGAAAGAAGTTGTAAACTTGAAAGCTAAGTCTGAGGGATATAAAGCACATAAGGCCGAGGAGCGTCACAGCTGGCTACCAGGATTGATATTGTTCAATCAATTTTGACGCGTCCAAATTTCAGCTCGATTGAGGTTACTGCAAGTATAACAGGGATTCGTGAAGTTTGAGTCGAACCCCATGACTCAGGAATTGTAGCTGATCTGAATTTGAGTCCATTTCTATGCCGTTCCAAATGCACATTTAATATTCCCCCCACATTTTGGTGGTTTCCCCTCACTACATCGGAAATTTGGGGACTTTCCCCTCAACTTTCACTTTTTTGAAGCTCAATATAATGTGGGGATTCTTCTTTGAAATCCCCTCCTTTCATTGCCCTATTCTACATTTCCACAACTTTTACTGCTACGAAAAATTTCCCCTCAACAAATTCGGTGCAAAAAATTTCCCCTCAACTTTTGGGCACAAAATTTTTTATTGCTCAAATCAACACCTAAAGTCATTCAAATACTAGATTTTGATCCCCCACAGGCCTAACCATGCTAGTTTCATCCCAGGAGTGGAAATACGGTGAGAATCAAATATCAAACACGATCACGTGTCACCCGGGCCGTCGGGCTCGGGCCTCAGATTCTCCAGGCCCGAGCCCGAGCCCTGGGTGCGGGGGCCTGAAGCCCTGAGCCCCTGCTCAAGCCTGGGCTTCTTCATAGGAAAAAAATACACAAGAAAAAAAAATACCAGACTGTATAGGTACATTATGTGTCGACAGAAGGTCCGGTAGAAAGCAGCTTGTCCAAGCAGAGCCCGAGCCCGGGATTTCGGGCCGAGCTGGGCCCTGTAAATCACTAGATGTGGATTATGAGGATTTGGATGAGAACGTCCACGCGCACCCGCCGGTCGCCGTTTCGCCACTGCCGTAAGCGAGAACGCCGTTAAAGCTTAAAGGATTCGAGATGATTTGTAGTAAGAATTATGTACCCCATCCGGGTGGCTCTCGCTTTTGTTACTGTTGTTCGTCTTTCGCTTTCGTTCCTTTCCTCGGGTTCCCCCTCTTTTCTTTTCTCGTGATCTTCTTGTGGCCGTTTCATCCTTTGCGTTTCCTCCCGTTTTCTCGTACCCTACCGCGGGGTGACACACCCCGATGACGGGGAACGAGCTCATGCTCGATCCGCGGTGCGAGGCACCATCCATGCACACCCCCTGCACCTGCGGGTGGTCATCTTTCAGCTGCGGGAGAAACCTATTACGCGCATGCGTACTCCATGGCAGAGCTGCGTACATCCCACTGCGAGCGTGGGCACAAGATGCCGCTGCCGGACATGAACCCGAGTATGCTTATTAGCTTTGTATACCGCAATGAGGCAGAATGGATGGATTCGAGGAGGAGAGTTAGCGACTTGCGTTGTTTAATCTTTTGCTAATTACTCTTTTTTTGCTGCTTGAATTACTTGTAACTTCCGCATACAATTTTTGCAATTCAAGACGAGCCTTCGACTTAGCCTGATGCGGACGACGAAGCCACACAATAACACCGTGTCACCACGTCCCCCGAGCACAGGTGGTACAGGTACGGCGGCGTGCAGACAACGGATATAGTTCCGCGCCTGGGTGTTAATCCTTGGCCAAAAAAAAGCCGCGATTTGCATCCTGACAACGGCAAACGGTTGAACAGGCCAAGATTAATGCAGGATTTCGTAACTTCGTTCTTAATGACTGAGCTTGGCTCAAGTTTCACAGCCTCTCCACTTCGAAGATCTAGAGCTTATGGCTTGTGCTTACAAGAGCTCGAAAAATGCGAACTGACCATTTACCCAAGGCTTGCCAGACCAGATTTTGGGGTATTGGGCAATCATTGGTGGTTCATTTCGTCTCCGGTACTCGTTTTTGGTGTTTCGAGGCCCTAGACAGCATATTTTCTCAGGCAGACAATTTTATTGTGCGATCAAAGTGGTTCAAATTATCCCCAACCTCGTCTGGATGGCTGTTTACAAGGCAGAACATACTATTAGGTGGAGTAGCCCATAAAAACCACACAGCAGTAGAGGCATTCGTTATATTTTTAACCCTGAATTGCTCACTTATAAAAATTAATCACCAAGCCAGGCCCAAGTCCGAGCCCGACCCGACCCCACCCAGACTCATGAAGTAAGGTCGGGCTAGCGATTTTTCCGAGGCCGACTCTGTTCTGACTCATCCGTAAAAAGAAATTACGGACGTATATCAATTACAGTACGTGCTTCAATTTTTGGGTGCCTGTGAAGATGATGAAGATCAACATTTATAAAGAGTATTCACTAGCTGGATGATTTTTCCATCCCTTTCCGCTTCGACCTGGGGTCTTGTCTTCTTTCATTGTCCAACCGCCTTAATAGGACTGTTTAGATTCAATTTCCCTTTGTTTTATTCATTCCTCATGGCTCGCATTTTTTCTGTGTTCTTCGCAGTCTTCATCGCCTCGGCTACTCTCAGTGCTAGCCCTTTTTTTTCTTCATTTCATTCTCAGGTGGAGTAAGGCTCACGGCTTATTATTGATTTAAGCCCCCGTCCAGGAACGTGCTCTTGGCAGCCTTGCATGCAACCTCAACTGCTTTAAGATTGCTACCTCTCTTATCCAGACCGGAGACCTTGTGGAGAAAATTGATACGAGGTTTGTAATTTTGTTTTCTCATCAGCCGCTTTCTCATTCTCACTCTTCTTCAGAGGTGACACAGACGCGGCCACGGCCGCGTTCACCGCCCAAGCCGGACTCACTATCGCTGGTGACAGTATCAAGGCGATGATTCACACCCTTGTCGCTGGCGGGGTCCCGTCTGCAGATACTCGGGACCAAGTCCAAAAGGGTCTGAAGGATGCCCGGAAGGCACTGGGAATACTGCTATATGAACCGTCTCAAAAATTTTCGGTCCTTTTCATTGAAATTTTTATAGGGCAAGCGATGCCTTGACTGCTGGCCAGAACATGCTCGCTGAGAACATCTCGGACGGCGACGACATTGTCGTTGACTGCAAGTAAACTCTTCGGAGGTTTCTCTTTTTCATTAATCAGTGGCAAAGTAATGGTACATAGACTTTGAAAGTAATAGCAATGAAGAATTTGGTTTGTGCATACTGCTACTAACCTTCTCTCCCCCTCGTCCATGCAATACCATGTCCTTGTTGATGTCTGCCTAAAATTATTCATGCAAGGCATAGATCTATCAGTTCTCTATCACCCCACAATGCCGGAATAATAATTTTTCTGCCTATGAGAAAGCGCAAGCCTAAGCCCGGGCTCATGGCTTCAGGCCCCGCACCCAGGGCTCGGGCTCGGGCCTGGAGAATTTGAAGCCTGAGCCCGCCAAAGCCGAGCCTGAGCCCGGGTGTTCAGGCTGAGCTGGGCCCTGAACATCACTAGTATCATGGCCAGCCAGGATGCCACGTGATCGTGTTTGATATTTGACTCTCACCGTATTTCCACTCCTGGGATGAAACTAGCATGGTTAGGCCTGTGGGGGATCAAAATCTAGTATTTGAATGACTTTAGGTGTTGATTTGAGTAATAAAAATTTTGTGCCCAAAAGTTGAGGGGAAATTTTTTGCACCGAATTTGTTGAGGGGAAATTTTTCGTAGCAGTAAAAGTTGCGGAAATGTAGAATAGGGCAATGAAAGGAGGGGATTTCAAAGAAGAATCCCCACATTATATTGAGCTTCAAAAAAGTGAAAGTTGAGGGGAAAGTCCCCAAATTTCTGATGTAGTGAGGGGAAACCACCAAAGTGTGGGGGGAATATTAAATGTGCATTTGGAACGGCATACATTTCAAAAAGAAGTTCAAGAATTTAATGAAACAAGGGTTAAATTCAGTGTGTCGTTGAGAAAACAAGTCCAAAACAAAGATGTAAGCATCGAGCAGGGAGAGTGACCGAATTGCAAGAACTGGAATTGGAACAAGCACAGGAGCTCTGGGCAAAGGTTTGCATAGAGGAAGTGGGCATACATCCTCTCCATGTTGCCAGACCTCTCGAGATGTACCCCAAATGTCGCCGGGATGAGCAGCAAACTCTGAAGACAAGGTTCACAGAACTTGGGCCAAAAAAAAAGGGGAAAGAGAGACTACCCACAAGTTCCGAGTTCGAGGGACAAGTAATTTGGTGGCACTCGAGAGTGAAATTTGTTGAAATAAGTGATTAGAATGGCGATATACCAGGCGTGAGAAATGGATGAGGGAGCTCTGGGGGTGGGGTGAGCAGATGGCAGTCATGGGAAGAACAGAACAAGTTGGATTAGTTTTCGCGGCGATCTCGGGGATGTTCAAATATGGACCGCATACAGCGCAAAGCGTGAGACTGTCCAATGATTAAGCTTGGATACCTCAATTCACACGAGCAGAGTGGGTTCACATCGGATTCACAACTTGGGAAGAGAATGGAGGTCTAAACCCTTACCTAAAGCCAGCGGGAATGAGATATAGGGCAAAAACGTACTGTGCTCCAGCGGGCCCATCCGCCAGTTTCAAATCACCTGAGCTTTGACTGGAAGCCAGGAACTTTCCGATGAAATGTGTATGCCTGTAGTTTACATTATCAGTCCCCAAGACGACAACTTGAACAGAGGTGAAAACTCACTCAATCAAAAAAGTGATTGAATGAGATTCCACATCCCAATGGGCAACGACGGGACCCAGAAGATCGAGAAAAAGGGCGCCGCATCATCCTGCATCCCCTACTCCATGCACCAGGTGTGGAAATTCCGCCTTGGTCCGAGAGAATGTGTCCGAATTGGACGTTGGTCGCCGCGGGAGGCGAACATATATTGTGGTCCGCCGTGACAGCGTAGCGGAAGTCAGCCCGAAGAGCAGCAGAGCAGAACTATCGTTGAGAGAATATTGAGCAGAAAAAAGAAAGACCTGGTTGAGACTAGAGCAACCATATCACCGCAGCGTGCATTCATAGATCGATGGGTGTCGACCTCGAGCATGCATTTTCATTGTGCTATCGTGCGAAAAGAATTGCCGTACTGCTTTGAAGTTATGGCACAGCTGAACTGAGATGGTTACTCTCGTCCTCCATGCGTTGAAGTTCAACATGCTCGTACCATTTACCGAAGCGAGAGCCAGTCTCTCTGTCGGTACCAGAGGTCAACTGTATCTGTGAGTCGTATCCACATTGAATCCTGAATGGCCAAACACTAATCCATGGTTCAAAAATACCAGGTGATATGTCCAGTGTGTTACAGTTCTATAGGTTGTCTCTACTGTAGCGAGTAGGCTCGGACAAATTCAAGCCAGCCATTTTCGCATTTCATCTACATCAGGTACCGCACAGAGGCTCAATAACCCTCCGATGACTTCTGTTTTAGCATTTTGTGTCTGGTTAAAACCAGGTCAATAAAATTCGTAGACGCTGAGAGGAAACAGCAGATTACCTTGACGATTGAATCTTCGATGGAGTCCTCGACGAGAAGCCTGTATACGCGTACTTCGCGAGTCTGGCCAATGCGATGGACACGAGAGATCGCTTGGTCCTGCGTACATGTCAGGCAAGCTCAGACGGATGATGAATGGCAAACCTCGACGTAGGGGTTCCACCAAGGCTCGAACAGGACCACATGGTTGCAGGCAGGGATATCCAGGCCTTGATAATCCATTAACTGCCAAAGCATGATTGAAATAATCCGACGCCCTCACCTGTTCCACCAGCCATAATTGACATGAGGAGAGCCGTGCAATCTTTATCTTGGCGGATTCGATCCAAGGCTTCAGCCCGCTCAGTCGATCCCATCCGACCGTCGTCTGGAGAGGCGTGTCATCTGCTAGGTATGTGGGGGCAAAAAGTGAAAACGGACACCGTGCATACGAGACACCTTCTCCGGAGAGTATCGTCGCCATCATGTCCAAATTTGTCAAGAAATGAGACTAAATAAAACGTCAAGAGGGATGTCGAACGGAGAATAGATAATTCGCACAAATATCAGAATTTTATCCCCTTTGCGTATCCGTTTGAGGATCGCGAGCAGGGCGGCGAACTTGCTGGATATATACGTTGGTTTAAAAACCTCGGCATACGCTTCCAGGCATGGGGGAAGGGGCGCCAGCGGTTTGTCCTGCGCGATAACCTCGTTCGCTTCCGCGCAGCATTGATCCAGACTAGATTGGTTGGATTAGCGGGCAGCTGAGTATCCTATCGAAATACTGACAGATTGCGCATCTGGTCCGAAGTATCATCTGGTTTGGGTCCTACATCTCCGCGGTGCAGTGCTTTGGTGAGGAGCGCAGGATGATCGGCGGCTATATTGCGCCTCTCGTCATACATTACTCGGGAACATCGGGAGGCGACGGACGTACCTTGCCTCAAGCGAATGGCTTTTGCCCATTGGCTTTTGAAGGGGTGGGTGGATTTGATGTAGCGGTATACCGCTCTTTCCGCGGGCGTCAGCTCGATGCGCACCAGTACGGCATCGTGTAGTTTTGGAAGCTGAATGCTACCGAGTCCGGACTCGGAGTCCTTTGGACGATAGATCATGCAGTCGCTAAGGACACGCTGAAAAGGAGTACTCAGAACGGGGAGAACGATCAGGATGGGAATGGGCGTACCACGAGAAGTTCAGTTGTCTCGATTATCTTGCCCTCCTTGTATGGATTGATTACTTTGGAGCGAAAGGTGGCGAGCTCGTTCAATCCCTCGGATGTTACGTCTAGGAATTTCAGGAGAGGATAGAGGTCCTCGAATTTATTCTATATCCCTGGCAGTTAAACAACGAAGACGCAAAGGAATCTGGATACTCACCTGGGCCGGCGTTCCAGTCAGACACACTGCGTGGCATTTCTTGAGAGCCCAGCAGGCTTTGGCACTGGTCGCGTCGGGGTTTCGAATGGTTTGAGCCTCATCTGAACGGAATTCAGTCTATTTCCTGATGAACCAACAAGCCACTTGCCGATGATGACTCGGTAAAACTTTCCTGTAAACAATGGGAATTTGTTCGGATTCGAAACATTTTCATCCAGGTAAGCCGCCCATTGAGACCGAACCTCCGAAAGAGTGACAAGCTATGGTTGGTTATAAGTGACGCCGCACAAGGGGAAAAGACTTTAACCCGTACCGCGACATGGGGAACTCGAGGATCGGATGTTTTTCTACGCTCTCCGTGGTACAACAGAACCTCGAGCTTCGGTGCAAACATCTTGAGTATGTTTTGCCAGTGTTGGAGTGTACCGAGGTTCGGAGCTATTACCCTGCGACTCTTGTCAGGTGGCGTGAATACATGCGGCAGTTGGATCTCACAAGGTTGTCCGGAAAGCATCGGGAGCCGAGGATCTAGTAGTGAAGCAAATCAACGCTGCTGAGGCAATTGTTTTCCCAAGTCTGCGAGGGAGTGATCAAACAATTCACGGACGAATGGAAAGATATCTAACTCACCCCATAGCGTAAGCGAGAATAGTCCCCTTGCCCTCCGCCTCGCGCTCCAGCATCCGTTGCAAGTCTACCGCTTGGTAGTCGTAAAGAGATCGACCATTTTCAAAGACTGTCAATAGCCCTTTACGGGTTATGAGCACCCGCGGGTCGCTGGCAATTGAGGCCAAGCTCAAGGACGTTGTCAATTTGTTGTTGAGGTATCGGATTCCGTCGGATTTTATGGGCTCCGGAGACGGAGCTTTAGCTGGAGTCGGGCAGGGAAGAAACCCGCGGGGCGGTAGAAGATGGTTCCTGATGCTTAAGCTATACAGTAATTTGGGATTAATTCAAGAACGGTGCGAGCTCATACCTTTTCTTGTTTACTTGCCACCACCGATTTCAAGTTACCGCATTTCTGGCAAAGTTTCTCAAGCTATGACCAATGAGTGACAATCAATTCCAGAGTTGTTGACCATACGTCTCTCGATAGATCCGGATAAAGAGATTCCTGAGGAAGTACGTTCAAGTCAAGTAAAAATGGCGGCATAGAGGAGCACGACATACACAAGTGCAATACTGCGGGAGGAGGGGACCATCGGCAGAAGATGTGATATTAAGAGAGGATAATAGCCCAGTCAAGACCGACAGCATTTTGAAGGACACGAGAGAGCAAGCGAAACCTGTTGCCGATTAATTAGTGGGCGGAACAAAGAGACAAAGGAGTGAGTCAGTTAATGGCCTTTCCACTTGCGGTACAATGGGCCAAAAGGATCTTCATCCAAAAGGACAAGAAGACTAGATACCCAGAAAGCCATTTCCAAGGGAACGATTGGCAATTGTGTCCTTTGAGGGAGAAAACCAAAGACAAAGGGATTTTCGTCGCGTGTGTTCTGATCGGACCGGGTTGATCCGGTCAACTTGTGAGCCACTCATGACTCGCCATCTTCACCTTGTCTTATCTACGTCCTCATCCCCATATTGCAATTCAGCGTCCGACATAGGACGAAACCCTCTCGTACCGCGCAGGCATACCCTCACCTGTTTCACGGTCGCCTTCCTCTTCTTCGTCGCCCCGACTTCATCCCACTCGCCGACGCGGCCTCATGGCTGGGCGACAAAGCCATGCATGGCCTCGCATCTACCGCGTTCTTCCTTACGCTCTGCGCGGCGTGCTCGCTCGTCCACGATGCCTAACGGCGGCTCGCCGGCCGCAGCGATTCTGCTGTTCAGCTCATCCCAGATCCAGTCCCAACGCTCACACCCGCAGAGCCGCGACGCCCGCGTACGATCTTACCGTCCTCGGAGCTGAGGGCTCCGGCACTCCTCTCCCGCTCGCCCAGCTCTTTTCCACGTCCACATCTACTTTCTCCCCCACCCTTCATGCTCCTCATATCCACCGCGTTCTTTGGCTGGCAGTTCTCCACCGCCAGGGTGATATCGTTGGAGCAGCCGCCGCTCGTGAACTTCGCGGCGGCGGCGGTGTACGTCCTGCGCGGGTGGGAAGTTGTATTTGTTTTCGGACTACTTGCGATGGGCGTGGCGTGGTGGAAGCGGCAGCGGCAGGTGGAGGTAGACACGGAGCCGGCGGAGGTGTTGTTCGAGGGGACGCTGCCGGACGAGGAGCATCTTGAGACGCCATACAAGGAGAACGAGTTTTCGGACAAAGCATAGTGCATGGGCAACGGACAGGCCTCAGCAGAGCGAATATTGGTATGCATCCCCTGTGTCTCATTATCATGCTGTGGTTTCACAGTAACATGTAGCGCCTCGGTGAATGCGCATTACTTCGTTGAACAACCTCTGATGACCAACACTCGCTGTGGAACCGATGGTGGGTACAAGTGGTGGTCGAGGACAATGCATGCGCGCAAACTTTGATTCGAACTGAGGGCAAATGCCGCTCCAAGGCTAAGATGGTTATCCCTGCACATTACACGCGAACAACTAAACCTCTCGCCAGACGCCTCTCCTTCAACTGACCTTCAAATTCCTACCGCCGCGGCCGGCCTCCCAACACACTCCGTGACCGTCAGATGTCCGGCAAAATTGCGGCAACTCTCCTCTGCCTCGCTTTTTTTGCTGTGGACGTCTGGCTCTGCGACACCATTTCCCCGCAGTTTTCCGCCGTCAGGAACGCGGGAAAGGTGGTGCGGTTATGGTTATGCTGCTGCTGGCGTTCATGAGCAGCAGGTGGAGGGGCAGCACCGTGATGCTGCCTGAGAGTGAGGTGGAGAGGAATGTGCACAGTGAGGAGAATTGTGAACGACGGCACGAAGAGTGAATGGACGTCAAATTGGTGGAGAACTGGGGGCGTAGATCTACGCGGGGAGAGAAAGGAAAGTCGAACATCTACTTTTGTATCCATTTCTATCTGAAGTTTCTGATTCCACGATTATTATTCCGCAGTTCCTTACCCAAATATACAGTAAATCCTTGAACTGAAAAGTGCACGGCGTACCCGTTAACTTTACAAACTACGTGAACTGCGTGAACTTTGTGTGAACCCACCTGTGAGCCTCGGCTCAACTCGGCGCGGTTAGTGCACGTGAGATGTCGCGTTAAAGTCGCGTCCGTCTCTCCTTGCCGCTACCGAAACCCTGCCCCCTCGGTGCTCGAAAGATACGATGGGAACCATGGAGGAGGTCTATAAAATTCTCAAGTCGAATCCCCGGCCTCGCTCAGTCTTGAAGGTATCCATTCCCCGCAGGGATGTTCATCGTCTGTTGCAAGGCACTGGATGTATTGGTGATTGGGCAGGGGCGGCATGACGGCCGTGGCGTCGGTGAAGGCTAGTTTGTGGCATATTAAGTACTGGCGGGGTCTAGAGAGCATAATCTCAGTGTACAGGGAGTTTTGAGTTAGGCAGGTACTCACAAGGTAGGGAATAGCGAACGTACCGATGTGGGGGAAGACAGAAAGAGGTCGATGCCACCAGCGGCAGGCCGGCCAAACACAAGCCAAATATGTTATGCAAGCGGTTTACGCCAGTTCACGAGTTAGTTCACAGAGTTCACAGGTTAGTTCACGGAGTTCACGTAGTTCACGCAGTTCACGGCGAACTGCGTGAACTTTCTTATATACGTACAAGAGCGCGCTGGGCCGCTTCGCGGCCCAGCACTTCTTTTGAGAGGGTCGTATGTGGGAATAGGATCGTGTCGTGGCGGTATTGCGTGTCCCATTTGCGATACCCATCTCTTGAGATTGTACATGTGTTTTTACATAAGGTGCTAAAGAGCGCGCGGTGCGGCTTTGCGGCCCACTTCGCCCGAGCAGGTTTATAAGGACCCCGGATATACAACCAAAATGCCTGATCCCAACCCCAATAAAACTTTTAAAAAATTTGTGTTTTGCCTGTGCGAAATTCCGATATTTTTGCCCGAAGTCGCGCGCAGGCCTGGGTAGAATCCCCACGAAATTGCGCCAGAGGAAGAAAATTTCCGGAAAATAGCCCTTGGGCAAAAATTTGACGAATCCCGACAAATTTGGTCCGATTTTGCGCAACAGCCGGTTCCAATCCCGACGAAATCGTTCAAAATCTGACATTTCATTTCCGACAAACTGGGCCCGCATCGGAACAGGCATTTTTGGTCAACTATCCGGGGTCCTGTTTTATATCCTCAGGAGTGTGTCGTGGTAATACGTGGTCTACGTAGTACGCGCCAAAACCCGGAGATTCCCTGTCGGAGTTCAAAAAGCTTCAGACACACGCAATCTTATAAAGAGAGAGATGTTCTCCAAATATAACTTCAACTTATTTCTATATATAGTACGGTGTTATAGACGTCTTTCAACGGAAAGTGAGATAGACGTGGATGAAACACCGTGTTCAAACAAAAACCCGAAGCAGTACCAGGCCGACGGTCCACGGTGTTCTGCCAATTCTCGCACTGCCAGTAAAAGACAGACTGAAAGAAAAACCCTTAGTTATTGAATCCCTAAGTGGTAAGAAAACTTTCGAACTTGGCCAGAGATCCTTCAAGTTGCAATAATTTATGGGCCGACGCCGAAACATCACTTTAGCCGTACTGTGATTTTCGAGCCACTTTTGTATAGTATTAGTGTTGCCGACTTAAGACTTTTCTAAGTTGTTGTGCGTTCACCAGATCATGATGGAAGAAGCAGCGTCTCTTGGTATTAAGATCGTCCTGATAACTGGAGTTAGCACTTAGTAGTTGACAGTCCCCGCTGCCTTACCATACCCACAGCATTCAACTTTTAAACACGATAAGGTCCTCCGATCTCTCTGCAGTCATTGATGAAGCACACCGCAGCGGAAGTTGGGTTCATTTCCTTCAGCCATTATTCCAAACATCTGTCGCGGCTCTCGGAAGCTGAACTCATACGAATATGTGCCTCCTAATCCATAGACTATGTATACCTGTGGAAAAACCTAGACTACTCCAAAAAAGTTCTTTTGCGGCGGGCTACAAGATATGTATAATTTGAACGAGGTACGAGTTAAAAACAAATGTCGTGGTGTCTGTGTATAAGAGACCAACGAGATCCGGTGAAAATGGCCGAAAACTGAGAATTTTTAATCGTACGCACGTTGTGTTGGATTTCCAACCATCACTGAAACGCCAACACTTCCGGGTCTGCGGCTTTCAATAGTGTCGCCTCGGCATTCGACACAGAGTTGGCCCATGTAACCATGTTCAGTATTGGCTGCTACCCTAGTCTCTCGTAAAGCAGAGAAGCTCATACCTCGCAAGTTGTGTTACTCAGGACATATTTGTAAACTCATAGATTGCGAATCATTCTTTTGAACACCCGCTTATATTATTGTCAGATATACAGTACGACAGTCACTTGACCACGGCTACACACTGTCCCCCCGGGTGCTCGTTCACTGCCTCTTCCTAAAGCGCACCTTCGCCGTCGGGTTCGGCGTGATCCTCGTCCCAAACACATTATCTGGCGCGCGCACCCCCTCCACCTCCGCCTTCACATCATAGGCGATGACCAAATGCGCCATCATCGCCTTCAGCTCCGTCGCCGCGAAGAAGCGCCCCTGTGCCAATGAATCAATCTTGTTCATTAAGTTCAAATAGACTGTAGACCCACAGGGCACACGTGTTTTCCCGTGCCAAAGGGTAAATGGTCGACAGCAGTATTAATCATATGCCGCTTGAAAATGTCTTGGTTTAACCTATCGTCGGGGTCGTGGTGTGCCATATACTCTGCGCGTTCCCGAGAAAAGCGGAACCCGTCAAACGTCGCGGCGTTCTCGTAGTTCGCTGGTTAAAAACGAGTAGATAATCAAGCCTTGTGCTTTTTGAATGTGAACGGAATAGGCTACATACCTTCATCGTAATGCGTCGGCCGCGCGGCGACGCACAGGTATGTGTCTTGCGGCAGCACGGTGCCGTCGGAGAACCGGAAGCCGTCTCTCGCGACAACTTTGCGCACCATTCCCACTATGTAGCTGCATCAGCACACAGCACAGATGGTAGCTGGACTCAACTAAACACATACATGGCCCGTTATTATTCATACGCTGCGACTCGCGTAAAAAACTGTCGATCTTGACCATGTTGTTCAGTGCGGCCTTGGTCCAGCCCTCCTCCGCGACGACGCGCTCCGCCTCTTCGCGCATGGGGAGCAGGTACTCCGGGTGGGTCGTCAGATCGAAGAGCGCTTGAGTGAATGCCTGGGTGCGAGTGGAGACACATTATTAGAGATGTGCGTCTTTCGCAGGGGAAAGTCAACGCCCACCATGGACGAGGTATGGATGGCCGCCATGTTCGTCGATAGTATGCGCAGCGTGAGGGGAAGCACCTCTCGCTGTTCACCCACCGCGATCTCCAAAAACCAAGAGATCAAATCGTTCTGGGCACAGGTATGAGCAATTAACGCAATCCTCGGCTCAGATATGAGTCATGAAATAACCTCACCGGTTTCCCAGGCCAATCCGGACCAAGCTCCCGTTCTTTCGACAACCTCTCTTCAATGAGCGGGCCCAAAATCTTCAGAGCCCTGGCGTTGCTCTTATTCTTGCTCGATATAAACGGACCGACGATTCTGTTTGAAAGTTCCTACATCAGCGAACCATCGATCGCAACGCAAGATGTGATGAGCGAAAAGAAAAGAACGTACGGGCGCAGGAACGGTGGAAACAATAGAATTCGGTTGGCGCTGCGGATAACGTCAATGGTGTACTCGACATTGTTCTGCAGGTACGCTCTGTCTCTGCCTAAATATACATTAAAATTTTCGGCAGAGGAAACGGGGATGGGGACGGGAGAAGATAGCGACATACATAATGGGAGGCCGACGAAGAGACGGTTGCTCACGCGCGCCACTATCGCCATTATCGTAGGAAGCACGGGCAGAGATTTCCATTCTGATTTATGTTGAATGGTAAGGATATCAGGGGAATGGATTTGTGCGTACCTGATCCCTGCAATTGTAGAATGTCGTTAAAGGCACAGACAATCTCGTCTCTGACGTCGGGGAAGCAGGCATGTAGGTTTCTGGTGAGACTAGTGCGGATCGCGTGAACATGGTACGGATTGTCAGCTGGGAACTTATCAGAATCGTACACATAGTTGAAGCTTTGTAGCTTACATAGGTCATGCCCGATTGTGTGCTTCCCTGTTGAACGAGTGATTGGATTTTTACTGAGTGAATAAACAAAGGGTGCATACCTTGAATGCTCTGTCGACAATAATGATTGAGATATGATCAGGGAGAAAGAAACATCTCGTACCTCTTCGATACCTTTCCTAAAAGATACAACATGCTCCGGTGCGCTGGCAAGGTCCTTGATGAGTTTTGGCCCGCACACCACATACTCCCATCTAAACAAGCGCGCGACCCGAAATATTCCTTCGGGATGCTGGTCGTATCCACGCTGAATCAGCTCTGGAGCATGGTGAAAAAACGTCCAGGCGTCCCAATAGCTGGCAAGGAACCCAGAAGATCCGGATATGGGTATGTCATCCAGCTAAAGGCGTACAATGAGACGTGCTCGCTACAGGATAGACAGCATACTTTCGGGTCACGGAACGCCTTGTGGAGGGCGGCAAATACAGCCCCGGACAGGACTCCGTACAGAACAAGGAATTTTAGGTCGTCCATAGTGGATAGTGGGGACGTGGGTCGTGAGACAGGTGCTTTGGCTACCGACGTTCGATCTATTTATGCGCCCGTCATCAAAGAAGGATGGAGCGAGTAATCAACCGGTGAAAAAATTGGAACAAAAAAAATAACGTGCCAAGTGTCATGAATGTCCCTGAGATCCAGGCGGAGACAGGGAGATGCACAACTTGTTCGGAGCCATGACCTGATACAGATTACGCGCTGTTGCTTCTTGAAGTCCTGAGGTCAACGTCTGTCCAAGAAAGTGAGGGCCCGGGACTGAATATCGCATAGCACAAGCCTTTGTTGCAAACCTGCACCGAAATGAAATCGCGGAACCCATCGCCAGCACTGTGAACACAACCGAAACTCTCCCCAGTCTTCCAAGCGAGTTAGTAGTGTGGCCAAACGGGCGCGAGTTATGGAGCAGTATGTGGTTGTCCCAACCCTGACTGTGGTGGTGTTTAGCGTGAGAAGAAAATATTGACTGATGGCCGAAATTTCCCGCCGGCCCAAACACGACCACGCACCCGCTGTTCCTCTTCGCACTCAGCATCACCGTGACCATCGTCTGCGAGAACCCGAACCCAAGTTTTCTCCAACCCTTGAGCCTTCATGCATGCGTAACGACGCGAACACTGCGTGCGACCATGTCGATGGAAAGGCACACGCATGTCACTGTCAGCTCTGAGAGCGATCTTTTTGAAGTGTTCGGCGTAGAGACGGAGGCCGGCATGCGGTGCTGATTTTTCAATTCAGAATATGCACACGATAGATGCATACGCGGTCGGGCGGCATCCTCTCACTTCCAAAGTTCACGCCCCTATGGAAATGCATCCTCCCATCTTGCTGATCCTTCGATGCACATGTCTTCAAGTAAATCATCTCAACATCTGGTTTAAAAATTCCTCGCTCCCGCGCAGTGTGGGTATGTGTCAGCCCCCCTACGAACCCATAAATACGGGTCCAAGGCGTACAGAGTACTGTCTGCTCTGAACTTGCTCAAGAAGATACCCACTAGTCCGAAATTTGCCGCCCGGATGGACTGATAATACCCTCATTTGTCCAAGCTAGGTATGTATGCCAGCTGACACAGCGCCCTTTCTTGCACTGTCCCTGCTCTGACTTCCGAAGTCCTTTTCCCCTCCACTCTTGCAGGCCGGCCTATACTATTTTAATGCCATCAGAGACTGGACTCGTCACCGAGGCGTACGGCCAGTAAGATCTGCATCCAGCCTCCGCTCCATTCGGACAAAATACTGACTGAATGCCCTCCTCCCATTCAAGCCGATTCAGGAGCACCTGTTTACTGGTCCCACTCGTTATCCTGGCGTACGACCACCTACTCACGCTTGAGTCTGAAATCAACTTCGTCTGGAGACGACCTAAAAAACTCAGTTTTTTCCTCTTCGTTATTCTACGCTATGGCTCGCTATCAAGCAACATCGCCTTGAATATCTTACAATTCAGTCATATACCACGAGAGGTGTGTTTTTAGCATGGCATCTGAAATAGGGCGCTGACCGCTGTGAGACTAGAGGTGATCCCTATGTACTTGAGATTCGGCGTTCTCTCATTACATTCATTGATACCAGATGTCATGCATTAGCCCTCTGGTCCATCACGCTGCTCATCTTTCAATGCCTAATCGTCGGAAGTGAGTCCCCGAAGCCCAGGCTCTCAGTTGACCATTTTCTAAATTTAAACCTCGGCTTGCAGGCATCCTTGCACTGCGCGTCTACATCATGTACAACCGCAGCAAAATCGTTTTACTGTTTCTAGCAGCTGCCGGAGTCGCAGCGGTTGCCCTGGGGCTGGTGCGTTCATCAGTTTTTTTTCTTCTCCACGACTCCGAGGCTAACCTTATCCAGTGGTCGATGATGGGAAAATCGGTATTGGCCCCGTCAAACTCCGGTTGCGAATACTTAGTATCCAAACAAAGGTCGGTCAGCATTTTCATCACTTTGAATGGAGGCATCTCCGCTGATCGCTCGCTCAACACATAATATAGCGCCCTGCGTACGTGCATTCAGCGAAAAAGCGGATAGTGTTATTCAAAGCAGCACCCCATATATAGGAATGGCAGGAGCATGGGAAGCAGAGTGCGTCTCGCCCAATACGTCCCTCATTAAAAGTCCGTTTAAACCCAAACCTATCTTTTGTTTCAACCCAGATTCCTCTGCGACTTGAGTGTATTTGTGTTCACCGTCCTGCAGGCGTACCGCCAACCTTGCAAAGTGCCCGGCTCGATCCTGCGATATATGGCGCGCGATGGTGGGTCTGCGCCTGTCCGATAAAATGTGACATTGATGAATTTCAACTTCTTACAGGAGCGCTCTACTTCGCGTGAGTACCTGGCAGTGCAAAATAATGCGAGCTAATTTCGAACAAACAGCATTCTAGCGCTCGTGAACCTAGGAAATATCTTGATGTATTATGTGGGCCTTCTTTTTCCTGCAAAAATACCTTTCTAATTTAAACCCGCCGATAGCTCGGTAATGTACGTCATCCATACCCTCCTCCTTCACCCGCGAATCATTCAGGGTTTGAATTTTCACGTATAGTCCTGGATGGCCGCGAGCCTCTCATGGCTAACATCGACGTAAGTAACCCTACGCCTCGCACTCAATTATTCATACCCTCCGCCTCCAAACGATGTGCTTTCTTACTTGGTCTCAGGCTATCAGTCACGCTAGTCTCCCGTCTCATACTCCACCTGCACAAGGTCGCAGACGTGGGCATATTGACCGAGCGACGGATATGGCCTACTGTGGTCGCGGAACAGAGCACGAATACGGTGTCCTTGCATTTCACCACGTCCACTGCCTTGGTCGACCAGGACGAGGAATATTCTGCTGCTAGAGAGGACAGTGGCATATCTAGACCCAGCGACGCAGAACTTGAAATTGGTATCGCTGTATAATTATAAGTAGGTTGACTGTACGATAGACCAAGACTGTCCTGTATAACTCTCGTTGCACATCCCAGGAAACCATTATTATTCGTTTTTTGAACCAAGAGGTGAATTAACGATGGATTGCCGAATGCATGCAAGGCAGCTTGAACCGAATTTAGCCCAGCCATTTCCGCATTTCGTCCCCACTGCCAGTTAAAGTATGCAGCAGAATTAATTGCCGCTTTACTGCCCACGGCCATATATCACTTTGGCAACGGCATTGCCGTCCTCGATGGCCGGGGCGCGGGCACACGGAGAATGCCCATGTGTCAGCTAGGGATGGACGCGCGTCGACAAAGCCTATGGTTGCGGAAGAAACCCCTGCGAGTAGCCGGAGCCGGTCTCACCCCGCCCCCTTGCTGTCTTCTCTTAACGCTGGCCGTGCGCTCGCTCTTCTATATACCTTGCCCCCGTCGGACTCCCATACTGATCATGTTCGCCACCCTCGAGCTCGCAGTGCTGTCGATGACCTTGTTTCTGCCCGGGGCGTACTCTGCACCTTCACTTGCTGCATCATTGGCACAGTCCAAGAGCTACTCAGGCGATGGTCGATTGTTAAAAATGAACTGCGCAAAAATATAACTAACTCTGGCACCCAGGCACATTTTACATTCCGGGTCTGGGAGCATGCGGTAAGACCAACAACGGGCACGATCTCATCGTCGCTGTCGGTCATGGAATATTCGACTCGTATCCGTGCGTCAGCCACCATGCTGTACACGTGCATCGCAATTTTTCTCACCGTCAGTCCATTAGCGGCGCAAACAAGTTGAATCCGAACAAGTGAGCGTGAACGAGAACAACCTTCAAACGCCAGACATGTATGCTTATAGAGAACTCGCCCCGCAGGAATCCCATCTGCGGAAAGAAGCTGCGGGCAACCTGTGCGTCTCTTCTTGCAGTCGCGTGTAGGTATGCATTAATATATCTCGCAGACGGACAAAAGTCGGTGGTCGTGACGGTCAAAGATCGTTGCACAGGTTGCGCAGGCGCTGGCGATCTTGACTTTACTGAAGCTGGATTCGCGAAGCTCGCATCGCTAAACCAAGGAAGGATACATGGCGTGCAATGGGAATGGATTTGATGAAAGAATGTCCTGAGTATTATTTCGAGAGTGTACGATAGAAACCTGTACCGGAAGTGAACTATATACGCCGTTGGCCTTCCTTGTGCTAGTAACGACAGCTCCAGAACAAAGAATGAGAGAACGTCGGGCAGTACGGAAGTACTATGGAGATTCTTCATCTGCAAGCACGCCGTGGATCAGCTGATCTTTCCATCCGCTACCTTTTCCCGTCATTACGTCGCTTTCTCCAATCTTGCGCTGCACAACGACGCTTGGGACAACGGAAAAGCTGTTCAGCCGGCCGCTCTGCACGAGCCATGCCAACGCGTGGTCGATAGCACGCGAATACGCGAAGCGCGGATACGTGAGATCCCGAAGGAGGCGCTTTGCACCCGCCGGCGAAAGTGCGTATGCGTGCGTGCATAGCGGGGCGTGCGAGAGATGGAGCTTGGTTGTAAAGGATGTGTGCAAATGGGGAGACGGGGGCGAGATATGTCCCAGAGGCGGATAAAACGATTCATTCGACCAGCAGTGCCCTGCGACGTTGTTTCAGAGTTGTCCCCGCATGCCACAGTGCGACTCACCCAAAAATACGATGTCCCAGTCAGACGGCAATAGATTCCATATAACTGAAAGACGTTCCTTGATGTCTGCTTCCATATCAACATCGTCTTCCAAAATAAGTGCAGCGTTCTCGGGCGCGTGGGTTGATACACGTTGGATGACAGATAGATGAGAGTGCCAGCAGGCGATGCGACTGCGTGATAAGACCTTGTATTCTGGGAGCCCAGGAGAGTACGGAAAAAGGGTGAAGTTTTCTGTCGCGCATGTCAAAGGTTCGGTGGAATCAGAAGCAGCGGGCACAGGATACAGTGGAGTGTCTGAGTTCGAGCCCTGAAAAGGTACAGTGGACGTGGCAGTATCTGGGCTCGGCCACTGGAATGGAAGTTCGATGCTAGTGTTCGGTGGGTATGCCTTCATTTTGAGTTCTTCTTGGCGCAGGGACCGGACCTGGGAGATGATTCGATCCACCAGCGGGCTTTGAGAATCTTCAGCGACAACGTAAGTCCACCGGAGGCCAAGACAAGAGCGTAATCGTTCCATGTCCTCATACCGGTCTGTTCGATGAGGTAGAGAGATCACATAGGTACTCGAAGGAATGGGGAGAACGTCGTCTCCTGCTCGGCGCTGGCCCGGTGAGCTCGTCATGCTGGAGGATATCGGGCCAAACGAGAAGCCGGCATGAGTATAGATAACTAAAAGTATCGCAGCTCCAACGAGAACCGCAAACCCCCGAGGGGATGGTGCGGGCGACATGAAGGTGGGAACGAAAGACGCTTTTCGCTTGTTTGTTGCTGCTTGCATGTCACATAACAAGCCTTAATTTGCGTACTTGCGTCCAATCCACCACCACCCTAACCCAAAGTCATTTGTATTCTCTTGACAGTACATGAAGCATGCAGGCACTAGTAAGGTACTTCTGATATGCGGCTATGTGCCGAACGGTTTCTCACGTTGGGCTGCTGCGCTTCTCACGAATAATTCTTTGGGTGGTTCCAGACTTCGCTGGGAACAGATATCATTCGCGCAATGTCATGCGATCGTTGGAGCCAGACCGATTTGTATCAGCTCTCTCTCGGGACGAGAGGTAGAAATAGGTCGGACGTTTAATTTTACCTCTAAAGAGAGTATCCTGCAAATGACAACGAATATCTTCAGTGTGTTCATAGCGGTCGTGCCGAGAACCGGGGATTTAATATTTATGGCAGGGTCTTGCATCTGTCAAACTCGCCTGGACTTAAGAAACATCGAGCAGGTGCTTGCCGCCGCCGAGTAGCCGTGGCACTGTGGCACTGTCCCGGAAAATATATTTGGATAGTGAGGATTGCCTCTACTCTGATAGCAGATAATCCTCCCTAGTGTTGTGGCGGTCCAACTACGTTTCAGACGAGAACACCCGTTGTGTTCATCGCCTGCAACTCCTGCCTAGGATGCCACCTCACGAGGCTATGCCGATGCTCCTCTTCGATGGAACCAAAATTAGCCATCCAACCCATGTGCATTACGTTGGGTTCGATTCAGGATCCTTGGAGCCATTAAAAGGCCGGTCTGAGAATTCTCCCGCGGAATCAGTCCTCCCGTCATGGCCGACCCCAACGCTGTCCCCCCTGCGTCCCCCCACTATCAAATGGCAAGAGAGAACACCCAAGATGCGGATGAAAAACTTCCAGATGAAAAGTTGGCGAATGAGGCCAACATCGAGGCCCTGGATGGCAAGAAGTATCCTACTTGACGCTTAGCCATTTCTGACCATTTGGGAACAGACGAAAACATTGCGGTATATGCAGCTCGGGATCGTACCCAGTTCCGTGCTCAAATTCTTACTAGGCTCTAACCGGAGCACAATTCGACGACCCGAATTTGGATAGAGACCATTTCGTTGCACTCGACGATGAGAGTCCTTATCCTGAGGTACGGTCTGCGGTCGCCAACACAGGTCAGTGCACTGCCGCTTTCTCTGGGCTTCATTCAACATAATATCTCCCGATAGACGACCCCGATATGCCTGTGACCACCGTGCGCACCTGGGTCATCGGACTCGTTTGGGCAATCATTATCCCCGTTCGTCGCCACCTCTACATTATCCTATGTCCCACCACTGATATCACCACTGATATCCGCCCTAGGGTCTCAATCAATTCGTGCGCCACACTGTCTCAAACTTTGCTTCGTTTGATCGATGTTATTTTCTAGTTCTTTTTCAGGTTCCCTGGGGTCACCATCACCGGCATTGTTGCCCAGCTTCTGTCTTTCCCCTGCGGGCGTGCGGCAGCAGCCTATATCCCTAACTGGCGCATCATGGGGATCTCATTGAATCCCGGCCCATTCACGGTGAAGGAACACGTTCTGATCACGGTAAGAAATTGCAGCACATCCTCCTGCTGAGCTGAACTGAATATCTCTCGCAGATTATGGTCTGTGATGCGTCTTCAAGCACTCGGCTTTTTTTTGACAACATCTTCAGGCATCCGTGGGAGCGGGGAGTGCTTATGCGACAGGTAATCCAGATATCTGTTTTCAAGAACACGAACTGACAGATTGGTAGATATTGGTATTCTTTTAGTTTATCACTCGCAATTGCTTGAGCTCACTAACGAGCGTAGTTGCGGTTCAGCGAGTGTATTATAATCAAACTTATAACTTCAGTTGTAAGTTAATCTTAGGCTGATCAAAGACTTTGCTGACGCCCTTCTAGATCAATGGTATGCAGTGCAACCTATTTCTGAACAATCTAAGTACATTCTCACTCGTTTATAGGTTCGTCGTGATGTCCACCCAACTCATCGGGTTCTCGATTGGAGGGGTTGCTCGTCGATTCTTGGTTGCCCCGCCCTCAATGAGTACGCTTACTTTTCCGTCAACTCCGACAATTCGATCTCTCTAATTGTCCTGACTTTTGTCCTCCCCAGTCTGGCCTGCGAACCTGGTCAACTGTGCTCTATTCAACACCCTTCATTCGCAATACTACGCCGGCATCGGGACCCGCGGTGGCTTGAGTCGTGAACGCTTCTTCTTGTACGCGTTTTTGGGCTCGTTCTTCTGGTGTACGTGGGCGGATCTGTACCCTGCTCATGTCATCGCTGACTTCAGTTCCCAGATTTCTTCCCCGGATACATCTGTAGGCAGAATTACTGGCTTATGCGTGCTGTTCAATAACGAGAATCTCCTCAGTCGCCGCCCTCTCGTACTTCTCCTGGGTGACCTGGATTAGGCCGAACAACACTAGTATTTATTTTGTCTACTTCATTCTGAGACCTCTGTCTAACCAAAATCTCAGCCATTGCCCAGCTTTTCGGGTGCGTTTATGCAGTTTATTCTTTGCCGACCTTGTACTCACGGATATCCAGATACTTCCACGGCATGGTCTGTCTGCGACACTGATATTCACTCCATTCATTCACTGAAAAGCATTGTCCAGGGAATGTCCGTGGTAACATTCGACTGGAATCAGATTACGTGCGCTTCGACGCCTTTGGGCCTCAGTCGAAATTTAATTCCTCGTTCGATTTAGTTACATCGGATCTCCATTGGCAACACCATGTATGCTGGAACTGACTCTATCGTGGCTGAGTACTTACCGTAATGTTCGTTCTAGGGTGGGCCGAGGCCAATATCTTTGGAGGTACTATAGACCTGAGATGCATTTTGATTGCGCGCTGACCAGGCTGTTTGAAAGGCTTCGTCTTCTTTTTCTGTGAGCAGCGAAAGCCCTTTGCGTCTATCCCTTCGCTCATGTTGTCCACAGGGTTCCTCACTCCGGTTCTCTACGTACGTGCGGCCTTCGGATCAGTGAATCGTGCACTAAACCATGGGTAGTTTACGAACACTTGGTTCGGAAAGTTCATGCCGTGAGTCTTAATCTAAAGATTTGAATCTCGTGTTTAATACCTCCTGGTCAGAATCTCGTCAAGGACGTCTGTGCGTACATTGTCTGAAAAAAAAAGGATCAAAACTCAGCCTTCGTGTAGTATGACAATGGAATGAACTCTTACAACGTCTCGAGGATCTTGACGGCCGACAACACCGTCGATTTGGAGGAGTACCACAATTACAGTCCTTTGTTCATATCGTAAGTTCTAACCCGGAGCTTCCACCATTCTCCATTCTAATTGGTCCGTCTTTCGCTCCCAGGACGACCTTTGCGGTATCCTATGGGTACAATAAATTCCTGCCCTTCTGATACAGAGTCTAATGTTCTTTCATGTCATCCAGACTTTCGTTCGCCTCGATCACCGGTCAGTGCAATTTTGTCACTGGCTGCCTCAATATTAAAGGATCTCGTTACTCAGCTACTCTCATGCACGCCTTCCTCTACTTTAGGAAGCAGATCTGGGTTCAAGCACGCCGGGCGCTTCACGAACAGCCCGATATCCATGCTCGCCTGATGTCCAGATATCCTCAAGGTATACTCGACGTCCTACTTTTGTTTTGTAGATACAACTGACGTTCTTGTCCAGTCCCTGAGTGGTGGTACTTGGTCCTCTTCCTGTCGATGTTCGTTCTCGGAATTATCAGTATTGAAGTCTGGCCTACGTGAGTCAAGTCAACACTAACCCTGAATTCAAACTAAACGATATCGAAGTCAAATGCCCGTGTGGGCTTTCGTGCTCGCCCTCATAATTTGTACGGTTCTTCATCTTTCGCGGTCTGCTCGTCCTTATAGAATATTTGTCAGCCTTCACCTATGTCATTCCTATCGGAATGATCCAGGCCATCACCAATCAACAGGTTGGATTGAACGTTATTACCGAACTTATCATTGGCTACGCGCTTCCTGGTCGTCCCGTCGCAATGATGATGTTCAAGACCTGGTCAGCGTGATTTAACTGTGTTTCGCTCTTGTTCACTCTGTTTTCCGCAGGGGTTACATCACTATGGCTCAAGGTAACGCCAAATCCTATTAAATTCATTCGAGCATTCCAACATACGGTACTCCTCCAGCTTTGACCTTCACGTCCGACTTCAAACTGGGTCATTACATGAAGATCGCTCCTCGGCCTATGTTCTGGAGCCAAGTGATTACATTACCTTCTGGAGTGTTCCAAAACTAATTGCATATGTTAGGTCATCGCGACGGTCGTGGCCGGCACCGTGCAGCTGGGAGTCCAAGCCTGGATGTTCACTAACATCAAGTACGATAACAATGCCCTTCATCAGAGCAAAGATGGTTATTGATTTGTATACTTCCGCTAGGGACTTCTGCGCTCCCAATCAGAAGGATGGGTGAGGACGACAACCGGAAATGAGAATTTTTTACTCACCTATTTAATGCCACCTAGATTCATCTGTCCCAGCACTGAAGTCTTCGGGACGGCCAGCATCATTGTACGTTCTCTTTTTCTCATCCTCTTTCTCTCCTGACAATGGTCAAATTTACAGTGGGGTAACGCTACCCAGAGACCTACAGAGCCACACTTTACTCACAACCCCTCTCAGGCGTTATCGGACCCAAGCTCATGTTCTCCAAAGGACAGACATACTAGTGCGTGTCCACTGCCTTTCCATCCGTCCTCAGCTAACCAACCTAACACCACAGCCGTGAGATCGCAATACGACTATCGGTTTCCGTTCTCCAACCTCAGACCTTTCTGTAGCTTTGGTGTTTTTCTTCCTGATTGGCGCGGCGGCACCCTTGATCGCGTGGACTCTCAACAAGCGGTTCCCGAACAGTTTCTTGAAATATGTCAAGTGCGTTTTACTATTTTGTCTCCACACTCTGGCACTGACTAGCTCCTGTTGACAGCTTGTAGGTACTTGAGGACTCGTGGACCATGTATCTGACTCCGAACCAATCAGCCCCGTCATCTTCAACGGCACTGGTCTCATTCCGCCCGCTACTGCCATCAACTACGTTCCCTGGGCGTGCGTATCATTCCTGACTGCCAACTGGACGTGTAAAACTCAGAATCTAATTCAGGGCTGTCGGTTTCATCTTCCAATACGTTATCCGGAGGTAAGACAGTTGGAGTTTTCCTCCGCTGTGCTTGACGTTCAAACTTCATTAACAGGCGCCACTTCTCTTGGTGGACCAAGTACAACTGTACGCACTTACGTCTCAGCTACCTTTCGTATATTTATTCACGCGTAACATATTTATTCACATACTCTAGACGTGCTTTCCGCAGCGCTTGACTCTGGCGTCGCAGTCTGCATCATTGTCATCTTCTTTGCGCTCCAGTTCCCCAAGAACGGGACGGTATGTACTTCCAACACTTCAATCATCATCATTAGACCCTCTTACTCACCGTAATTTTAGATCGGATTAACCAACATCAATACGTGGTGGGGCAACACTGTTCCTTTCGTCGGCGCGGACTACGGGCCAAATGGGGCCGGAACACCCGTCCAGGCGCTCAATCCGGGGGAGACGTTCGGGTTCGTTCATTTTCATTCTGTGTCGGCGCGTTCTGAGCCTAATTGTGGCTTCCAGGCCGAGCACCTGGTAGACGAACGAGGAGCTATCGTAGTGTACTTTGTATTGAATGACCGGAGACGAGAGTGTATTTTCAATGTTATTGTTACATGTGTTGTTTTGCTGACTTGATGAGCTCAAACGACATCCGCCTAGCAGCCGCTCGTGGAGCTAGACGAACTCCATCTAAGCGGCGCATGCTGTCTTGAGCCATTCCCTGGCCAGGAATAGGTTCTACGTTGTATGCCGTGAGTAAATGTTTTTATCGTCAAGAAAGAGGACAGATATGGAGTTGAACTTGAATGAGGGGGGAGAGATGTCGACGTTTCGATTCAGAAGAGTGAAACGCGGAATGAAACGCACAGGTGCCAGCCCTTTAAACGCCTTCACTTGCGCGTGCTTCGCCTTGATCGACTGCACCCTCCCTTCATTGACACCTTGCTGCGCCGTGAGGTCACCCCAAGAGTTTCCTGAAATATGTGATCTGTTTTACTTATGAGTCAAGTTAGTCCCATCTCATTTCACTGCAGTCCTATTGACTTTGATCTTACTAGGAAGGAAGGAAGGAATGTGTTAACTGTGGTGGTCCCTCAAAGGAATATGCGGGCTCTGTAGTAGATTGCTGCCTGCTATTCGGTGAGAAAAGAAGCGACAAGTCAGACCAAAATCCGGCATTCCCTAGTGCAGCCAGAGGAAAATATTTACCGCAACCGGGTTGAGCGAGTCGCGTAGGAACGCGCTACAAGTACCATGTCAATCACCCACCTGAGCGCGAAGGGATGGGCACGAGTTGGTAACAACACATCAAACACCTCTCTTCCTTCCCTCATCTCTCCGCCTTTTTTTACCTTTGTGCCTCAATTCCTTGGGGCCATTCAAGTTCTTTTCTAGGCTCCGTGTGCATAATCTAGAGGTCTAATCCTCACCTTATCAGTCTCCCATATGCCAGTCTCCCGAACCGCGCTCCCCAGACGCGTCAACTTGGAAGGAAAGACCGTGACGATCATCCTCGTGGCCCCTCGAACTTCTGTCCTATGTACGAATCACGCCCCAGATTTCCTCCTGTTGCGTCAGCCTGACCATCATTGGGAGCGGGTGCGTGTCGATCCTTCCTAAGTTCCCGGATTTAATCTCATTGCGATTCGCATACTATATTTACTCTCCGAGTCCGATGTCGCGCTGCACTTGAAAGAATATGAACCCTTTCAAGGCTTGCAGCGCACCTCCGCGCTAGGTGCTAGGTACGGAAATGTTGCTGGCGTTCTGAGTCCCTCCTCCTTGCGCTGAATCTGCATCACTGTCTCCCTGTCTACGTCCTGAATTTGGGTACGTCGTGCAAGGCCCTACATCTACCGTACCATCCTGCATCCTATTTCATCAAGTACCGCAGTGTGTATGTTCAATTCAGTTCAAACAAGTTCGAAGACCAAGGCGGACTCAGGATCTCCGCAAGACAGGCTCGGGCTTGCCTCAAGACAGGTCCAAGCTGCGAGACCTTATGTATTGACAAACCTTGAAGACCTCCAGAACTGACTGGGGCCGCTTAGATGCCTCAAGACCTGGAGAAAGAGGGCACGATATCGATAGGTTTGAATCCTCTCTGCTGTTTCTCTTTTATATCCAAGGTCCAAGGTTAGCTTATAACGCTGTTCCGGCATGAGGTCCCCTTGGCCGAAACTCAAACGACGCTCTCCGCCATCCTTCCCAGCAGCCGCTCGCGGAGCTGTATGAGCTCCATCTGCGCGGCGCGTGCGGACTTGAGCTGGGCCCGGGCGAGGGGGAGGTTCTGTGTTGTGTGTGGTGAGTATATGAGTATATATGTGTGTTTTTTTTTCGACGAGGAAGAGAACAGGTGGAATTTACGCACTGGCGGCAGCCCTCTAAACGCCTTCACCTGAGCACGCTTCGCCTTGATCGACTGCACCCTCTGTTCGTTGGCAGTTTGCTGCGCCGTAAGGTCGGCGAATGTGATCGTGGGGTGGTCGAGCTTTATTCAACATAGCTAAGTTATTGCCACCGAGGAACGAAGGACGACACGTCGCTGAACATGCTTACCACAATAGCATCAAGAAGCGCACGGTATTCCTTGGCTTTTTTGAGTAGCGCCTCGCGACGAGTTTGGATCGTAGCTGTGCTCTCGCTCTGCGTATGCTCCGTGTCCAGGCGCTCGATCCAGCTGCAGGAAAGGAAAGTGATAAGTTATATTAGACAGACCAACTTGGCATGACTCGGCGTGTTGACATGGCCCACCTCTCCAGTAATCGTTCCTCATGCCCCACCGCCGCAAGATGACGTTGGAGGTCACGTTCGACGAGGGTAAGCCGGTTCATGGATTGTTGGGCTTCTTGTTCGCGGGCTGAGATGCGCGTAATGGCGGAGGCGTAGCTTTTTTTTTTTTTTTCGGAAAGAGTGAGGTCATTAATATCAAAGGTACTGACCTTGAAAATGACAGATCGTCAATCCCAAGAAGGTCCGCGACACGCGTCAGAATGTCCAGCCTCTCTCGGACGTCCGGTGTGAGAGCGGATACGAGGCCATCTAAAGGATGTCGCGTCAAGTGTTGATCTACACCTCGAAGTAGTTTGAGCGTACCGACAGTGGTGGCATCGGCGGTGGTCGAGGACGTCGCTGTCTCTGAGGGGCCGGCCATGCTGCTCGGGTTCGATTATTCACTTTGGCCGGAATTCGGACGTGGAAACGCGTTGACACGTGTTGAGAGCGAAACGTCGAATTGGTGGTGGGAAGCAAAACGCGTCGCGTCACATTGATTGTCACGTGCGTGACAATGTGACATTGCGTCTTTCTTGCCTTCCACCTTGTACATTTTTCGTGCCGCGACCGATGAGTTCGCTGAGGTTTCCAAGGCGTCCCTGCATATCTTCAGTCTGGCTGTCTACCGACTCATCTTCCAGTCAAGAGATACATCTGGGGCTGGCAGCTCAACGGCGACCTTTGTTGCATGCAATTAGCGAATAAACTGGCTTCCACTGCTCAACTTGATCTAAGTACTACCAATACGAATACGAACGGATACAGCTTCCTCGTAACTTTCATTACCCTTCTCTATTACGGATCTCGGCTTTCTTTCGGGCGTAGTCTGAAACTCGGCACTTTCAGCGCTTTCTTCCAATACCAACGGCTACATACTACACACTATCCACCGCTATCCGATATGTTCTGCAACACACGACGACACTGTCGTGATGTCTGCATCATAAGACTGGTTATCGTTTCAAGCGTTGAGACGACCAGGGACTTGGGGGTTGTACACATACAGCTGCACGTTGACGATGTGACAATGCAATATTTTGCCTGTTTTCGCTCGCCTTCTCGGCTCGAGACCCAATTCTGGCGTATCCGCAACCTTAGCCGCCTGGACCGCAACTGCGTCTCGTTACGAGAGACAGCAGCCATTTCTGACTATCACGCAGACCCAGCGGGTGAAATCGGACGACGAGCACTATACTTCACACTACTCCAGAACTAGGGGAACTTTGTGTTGTGAAATCATTGTTTGGTCCATTCGGCCGCGTCGAGAACTTTGACAGCTCCACCTGCTCCCTGACTGCCGCAAATCCCGCTCTATTCTGTAGCGATTTGGAAGTCAGAATGATTCGGTACTTGCTGGCCCCGCTGCCTTTCACCGCACCCCGGCAATGTATGTCAAGTTCAAAAATTGCCGAAATTTCTTCGCGGCTTAGTCTGTTCATAATGTATCAAAGGTTAGGATACTGGTCAACACTACATTTCCGGCGAATTGTCTGAATGGCTGTGACTTCATCTGGCAGAAGGAATTCGCGCTGAATTAGCAGTGTGCCCCAAAGAGGTTGTGCATGTATCCCCGCGCTCCCATTCAAGGGTTTAAACGTCGACACTTGTGGACACGTGCAGGAACCCGAACCTGAATATTCGTCATGCCATCCCCCACGGAGATCAACTTTTCCATTATGTATCCTGGCTTGGACTTGGATCTAATCGCTCCACTGACCACCTCCTAAACGCCTTAGAATAATCCAGGCTTACGGCCTAGCTAACGCGAATTACCCGCGCTTCAGCTCTGATGCAGATGGCTTGTTCTCCGAAGCGCGTCAACTACGGCCCAATTCCTGTGATGGCCTTGAACCTGGGCACAACGAGAATGGCACCTCGTCTATCTTCGTCCAGTGTCGCAAGCACTCGAGATGACAATGGCGACGAAAGCGCACCAGCACAAATCGCTTCTCTGTCCCTAATGATATAGAATCTAGACAGTTATCGAAAGTGCTCCCCCGGTTTTTTCTTGGTGCCGTGGCTTGGCGACGAAGTATACGTTTTCGATTTGCGCGACGTTTTGAGGCCCTCCGAAGATTCATGCTGGAATGAGGTTGGTTTTTGCTTACTCCATATTGGATGACATCCGACCCTGGAGGTACGGGTTACTCGGGTTACTCGGGTTATCCAGTGACTGAAGATTGAGAGTATCCGTAGCAGACATTAGACGCCGTGCATGTACCACGGGCCTCGACTATTTCTTAACGGCACTGCACCGGAATATATCTACCATACCCTTCCCTACCCTGCTCTTGACATCCAGGTCCGAATCGGATTATCTATTGAGTAGCATACATTAGCGCTGTGCATGTACCACGGGCCCCAGCCTTTTCTTAACAGAACTGCGCCAGAATATATCTACCTACCTACCATTCGCTTCCCTACCCTGCCCTTGACATACAGGTCCAAATTTAAATCAAGACCCACTAGGGTGGCCAGCAAAGCGTCGAGGCATCCATCAGGCGTGGCGTCCTCATCTTGCATTATTTTCACTGTCTCTGATTGCTTCCTCGTATTGCCCGGAGCTTATTTGTTACATCGACGACGACGCGGAACATTCATGGTTTCAAGGTAAAGGGCCGGAACCTGGCTCAATGATGGAGCATTTCGCTCTCTTCTGTTTTCGATGCGAGAAGACCTGAACCTGGCCGTCGAACGACTGAATGCAATTAGTGACAACAACGGCATCTAGCTCCCACTCACCTCAACAAGTTGACTGACTCTCGTATAAAGCCCAACGGATTCGGCTTTCTCGTAACCTTCATCACCCTTCTCTGTCACAGATTCCGACTTTCTTTAGGGCGATACACATGAAACCCAGTGCTTTCAACGCTTTCGGTCAATCCTTACCATACGCTTCCCTGAACCAGGTTCACTACGGCGGCCAGCAAAGCATCACGGCATCAGGGAAATACCTCTCGTCTTGCATTATTTTCGCTGTCTGATTCGAGGAGCTTCTTGGTCTCCCCCGGAGCTTGTTTATTACATCGACGAAGACGCGGAACATTCAAGGTTTCAAGGCTTCTCATTTGTTTAAAGCCCCCGTGCGCGTGAAAGAAAGAAGAACCGCAATCTCAGGTAGGCGGCGCGCTTGGCCCGTTCTTAAATCGGATTGTCGTTATTGTCATTCTGTGTGAATGGAACTGTGCTCCTGGGAGCGGTTAAAATTCGCACATAACTTTAAGCACTGCGGAAGCATTCTTTCGCGGAAAATGACATTGTCATTTATTTACATCCTGTGCCTCTTCGGCGACCCTCTCCATTTTTGTACCTTCTCCACGAGCATACATCCGGGTACTGTTTGAACCGAGGCTCATTGGGCGGCTTGTTCGGCTGAGCTTACTATAACTTTTCTGCGCACATGAGCACGCGAGCACGACTGACATCGAAGGAAGTGGTTTCCGTTCCAGGAGATAGGGGCGTCTTTCCGGCATCGAAAGAGCCCAAAGCACTTCTGTTTTCGTAGGCTTCTTGGGAGATCTGCTGTCTTAGAGTAGGATTTTCCCTGGTCTTTGAATGAAAAGCAAAACCCGCGGCCCACGCGCGACGAAGAGGCTATCTTGATTTTGGATTTGAAGGCTCAGCACGTTATCGGCAATGGTTCCGATCCACGGCATCTTGGGCCAGAAGGGCTCGGAGCGGGCCGGCATCTGGTCGGTACGTTTAACCTTTAACTCCTACCGGCATGATATCTCGGCTCCTTCAGAGAAACCCGAAGAAATTGAACATTTCTTCATCGCAAATTTCATGTACGTGGCCAATTCACCATTCACGCCGTTTGAGATCCGTCGCTTCTAGGCCTCAGACCACTTCTCGCAACTATAATGAAGTATTAGCTTGACGTATAATTATTAGCTTGACAACGAGCTCGAGACAACGACTGGCGGCGAAGGGGGGGCGCTGAGGACAGAATAGCCGCGTTCGTCGGATTCGTGAAACCCTGGCCAGAGACTTGAAAACATAACACAAATCCGATACGTATACCTGTCACTGTGCGGTGAAGTAATGGCGCGGGGGTATTTGGTTTTTTCGGAGCCTGTAGTTGTAGCAGATGAATAAAGGTAATTCATTTCCGTAACGAAATCTCATTTCGATTTCGGACATTCGTGTCCTCGAATTGGGCCTCCTGACTCCAGAATAATGTTAATCAAGTTCCCAGCCACGGGTAAAATTTTGTATTCGTCATCGGTAGGCCGCGGGAAAGAACGGCCAAAAGACTAGGCCTAGGCGCGGAGCTCCATTTGTTCACTTACATATGTAGATCATCCGAAAATTGAGTCCACTCGCATATCTCGCATATGGCTATGGAGGCTCAGTGATATGCGGAAGACAAAGGCAAAGATTTCCGAATCCGATCACTGCGGGTGTGTGGTGTGTGGAATGATGGATGGAGGTTGGATGGAGGTTGAGGGACGCAATTTTCCGAGATGATGTACTCTAGTTGTTAATTAGGCCATTTTGGGCTCTCGGGACGCGTTGCGCCGTGTTTGATCCGGATTCGGAGTGAGAGAAACTGAATGCTAATGGGCTTACCCGTTTCTCAACATCTGATGGAGATATGGAGATACTTTGGTAAACGGCAACCTTTCGGGCGTTCCTTTCCGATATTGCAAATACTAACACTTCGCCAGCTATGGATGCGCAGATTAATCAGCTACGAGTTCAATGCTTTCAAGAACACGTGGATCGACCAAAAAAAAAAAATCAGCACCGCATGGTTCAATCAAGTTTTTCCCCGCGCTTCCTCTGAACTTTGGAAAATCTCCCTTCCAAAACTAATTGTCAGAATCTGGCGTGACCACTACCTTCCATTAGGGGGTTTTGTCTTCAGGAGGACAAATTCTGAAACAAACTTCACTCCAAGGATACCTTTGAGCAGAGAAATTCAGACGTATTCAAACGAGACAACAGCTAGACGGCACGCGGGCCCCGGTTTGCCGACCACTTGCATTATTATTATTTCCGCAAATACTTGAAGCGAGGCTGCGGTGTTCCGATTACTTGGCCTGTCTGTTCAGTGTTCAGTTGTGGTAACTGCTCATGAATTGTTCAAGTTAACCGCAAAAGAAATTTCGGCTGGACATTCATTCAGGGAAGGGGAAAAAAAATGTTCATGAATTCGAACGAGGTTGCCCGCTGGGAAATCAAAAGCGAAGGTTGAAGTGGAAAAATTACCAGTCGTAGAAAAAGAACAGCTGTGAGGTCGTACTAGCGGTATTTTATGAGGTTTCAACCAAGAAAATGACATAGCGAACCCTGGTTGAACAAGAAACCATGTGAATGAGAAGATCCCCACCGGACTTCAGGCTTATGCGGTTAAGGTTGACGCGTGAATCGCCAATCAAGTTCTAAGCGGCCCATGCGGGTTAATGTGCGCGGCCCGCGGGTGAGTTCTATATGTAGTCGTACAGCGACGTGCAGTTGATAACGAGATCTAGACGTCCAGAGCAAATGCAGGGATCAGCTTGCCCGTTCTCGTTGAACGGCGGGCATCGGAAGGTGCACCCGCGGAATGAAAGAGGTGGTTGAAATTGGATTGAAAAGGAAGTTAGTATCACACGGATCATCGGCAGATACATTTTCACGTAGCTCAATTTGAGATAGCACTTGGGTTGGGGTTGGAGTTAAAAAATAAAATAAAATGAAAACTCAAATATGGATAGGCTGCCCCGGTTCGTTCGAATTCACACAACAACCATACCTAGGGAATGCCCAGCCTAATTTGCATCTAGCCAGGTCCAGCCAACGTAGAAAAATCAACTACCTGTCTGATGACCACTTTTTTTTAAGATTGCGCTCGCCACCATCGATTCTTTGACGTGCATTTTGGCGGAGTTTCCGTTTCGAGAGATCGGCGATCGCGCGGGGATACGTCCGAGCCGTTGTCTTGACATCTGCGAACCAGTTCGTCACGCTGTCACTGCCAGCTCAGCTTGAATCCTAAACGGGGTTCTCGCTACTCACCGGCGTTCCTGCGGAAAGCGCGTGGCTTTTTTTTTGGCAGATCTTGGATGATCTACTGTCTTTGACTCACTGGCGAGCTTTATTCTACATATCCATCTCAACGTTTTCGTGAATTGCATTGGAATGGCGGGGAGATTGCGAAGCGAATTGTTATTGTTGATCCCAAAAAAATAGAGTTCAATCAGAAGACGGGGGAACGCAAGCTGTAGGATATGTAGTCAATGTGCCGAGTGTTGGACGTCGACGCCACCAGAAGAAACTACCTCCTTCGCACCCCACTGCCTCGTACTGCGCCCGGATTCGGATCCGCACGGTCTTCGAACGCTGTGAGGCACACACATGCGCGCACTTTATCCGAAACAGGGTCGTACGATGCATGCCGCCAGCGGGGTGGGAGTCGCCCAGAAAAGGATCGGAAAGGGAGCGATTCAGATGGTGACGGCGAAGACGTCGTCCGAGATGCGTTCTTCCAGCACGTTACCCACCTGTTGGGACGGAATGTGATACGGGTCACCATAAGATGGAGTCAGTCGTGAATGAATGAACCTTCCGGTTTATGGATACACCAAACGTATCACAGTCGAGTTCGCGTAAGATCGTGCGGCGGGAATGCAGTAAGATGTATGGACGGTTGCAACAGAAAACTCTGAGACTCCGGCCACGGTAACACCATGACGGGACAATCAGCTGTCTTGCGATTGGTCTCGGATTGTTTTCTCGCCGTCTGGGGTATGATTAAGTTCAGTGAGGTGTATCGAGGCATGATTTGTACCGGATCGTGACATGCATTGAGATATGATCCCTTCAAATTTGTGGCTATTGAGGCGAGAGCAGAGCGGCGCAAGTGACTTGCCGAGAGATATGTCGTCGGGAACCTCCGCAAGAAGGACGGCGTCGAACAGAGCTGCCCGAATTAAGTTTTAACGCACCACGAAGCGAAGTGAAGGTGACCGAAGGAGGCAGAAAGGTAATCCACACACAAACGAGTGCACAAAAGAAGTTTAGCACACGAACCCCACCCTGGATGCGAAGGCGCCAAAAAAAAAGATAGAATCGAAACGGTGTCGCAGAATGATACAGGATAAGAGTCTGCTGTAAATGTAGTCACAGCTGCGGCAGTAATAAAGCCACTAAATTGCCCGCTGTCGCCGGCGGCCGTCGGACCGGTAGAAAACCTCTTTCCAAATTTGTAAATTACACCTCCATTTGCAACTTCGGGCAGGGGCAACAAACCGAGATGAATCTCTGTCTCCTATCATTTTGTGTACCAAGCAGTTACAGGCTCCTGAAAAATCACTGGATAATTAAACTGTTCAAACAGCCTCTATATAAAAATCGCGTGCCTGGCATCCTCCTTCCATAATTCTACCACGTTCCAGATGGTGGCGGAAGGTGTAAAAAAATCGAACATAGCATTTTGTGGCGATCTTTTTAATTATTTTCTCTTATTTATTTATTGCTTCCGTAAACGGCATGCTAACTAACTTAGCGGCGCATCAAGCTTATTTGATCGCATCTTTCCCGTCCAAAGCGCTCAAACCCTTCCTTGGATTCGACCAGTGCCAGCTGGCAAGCTTGATGCTAAATGATTCCCATTTCGCGGGGCGCCCAATTCAAGGCCCTGGCGCCGGGCTCGTCGGGCCTTCTTATCTGTGATGGACGGGGAACTCAAGGACTTTACGGTGTAGGTATGTACTGTAAGCCGTCGAGGTCCACGGAATCTCGACATCCAGGCGAATTAAATGTCTATGCATGTGAGGTTTCTTACGCAGCCGGACTTGGGGCTTGCAGGTAAGCCGGGTTTGGATCCGTGTTGCCAGCTACTGATCTGTCTAATGTCTCTTTTGCCGCCTTGGGCGGAAAAAGTTCCCCATTATGCTGTTACCTATCACCGGGACCCTTCAACGCGGTTTCCTGCCCGCCTAGCCCCGATCTCGAGCTCGCGTCCAGTTCTGGCGGCCCAGATGACGCGGATAACACAGTCTACATGCCGGGACCATCCATCTTCCCAGCAACATCTTGATGGTCCGGGCTGCCGCACGACGCAGACGACCGGGCGCGCTCCCCGGAACATCAACCAGCGCTCATTCGGAGCATCTGATCATCATCATTGTGTAGGGCCTTTTGTCTATCTGTTCTGTGTTTGAACGGCAAGTGTTGCCGCCGGCGGTCGAATCGGGTTTCTAGGAATGATGTGGCGTGCGACCATCTCACCCTTAATTGCTGACTTCTCAGCGTCCTTGGGGGTCTCACTCGTACGGTAAGTGTGTTGTTAGCACTGTTCCCGTTTATCTTACAGGCCGTGCCTTCTGTCTGCAATCCCACGACGACCCCATTATCCCAGTCTTATCCGCTGAATCTTCTGTATTTTTCTCACTTTCGTCCATTGTCCCTCAATCCCATCTGTCACCCAGAACACGCACACAATTTATTTCCCATTCTCCCGCCCCTGCACGTCTCACTCGTTTGTTGTTCTCCATCTATTCAGAATGCCACATCCAGATCTCTTTTCTGCAATACCGTGATCCTTCTACACCACATACATGTGCGCGCGTCACGTTTGTCTGGCTCTCTTTAGTTTCACACAACGAGATCCGCTGCCGCGTACCTAGGCCTCGTGGGGAATAATCCCACCGAATGCAAGACGTACCTAACTTCATCAGGTCTGGTGTAGACCTTATGCTGGGAATCTACCATGGCACCACACCCATATGCCTACCACCGTTAGCAAGCCTGTCACCCGCACGCGAGGTGTGTACAGTTGACAAGCTGATAGAATCTGAATTGATTACGCATTCGGTTGTAATAGGTCGGTTCCGTCGGGCGTGTTCGGACGGAGCTCCAGTGTTCGATACGGCCTCCATGTCACCCCGCAGCGCTGACTCAATGCGGTGCAAGTCTGTGCCAGGCAAATCAAGTCCGGTGTACTCGACCTAGATGCCATGCTCATAACGTGGCCAATGGATAGGTGCATGAATCAATATTCCTACACGTGTGCCGTGACGCCCGCCTTGACCCAACATGATCCAGGCCCATTGAACATTCCGCAAGTCCTGGAATCCGTAAATGTACGACCCCTTCTGTTTCGATCACTGCCACCTCCCATAATCTGCATCCAAATCTCCGTGGGCTGCCTGGCTACCGATTCCTCCATCGACATTCCATACACACACAGGATCTGAGGGTTCTAACCGCAGCTGCACACTCAGTCTCAGTTCAGCCACTGACCCGTTTGTTCACACCGTAGATCCAAAGGTTCGTACGTCAGTCCGAGCGGGATACAGTGGAGATCCGCGGATCGTCAGCTGGTATTAATTCGACGTCTGCTACTAATGGTAGGGTTAAGTTGTGCGCAGGACCCGCCGTAGTCGCTGATAGCGATGCTAACGTAATCCATGTCACCAGCCCTTACCATCTGTCCATCGGTGGAGTCTGCCCGTCTGCTTTCTGGCCTGTGCCTGGCACCCGTTTGATCATAATTCATTCTTTTGTGCTTCCATAGACTTTACTTTTGGTCGCAACCCTTGATTCAGCTGGCTTCCGGTCGGCATCCTTGCGTATCGCTCCCGGCTTTGAGTTCAGATAAGTACCTCATCCCTACCGCACATTAATCCGCCGGCCCTCTCGGGCTGGGGTTGGATGTAAGTTTAAATTTGGGCCACAGTGATGTCAATGGATCTGTTTCGAGAGGAAGCGAGGTACGCTTATATTTATGGCACTTTACGTTCGACGTGCATCCCTGCACCGACTCTCGTTCACTTTTGCACTTGATAGGAGATGCACACCGCTAGAATGGGAAACCTCCGTCCAAGCCATAATGCCAATAAGGTTTTCTGAATGAATGAGAAGAAGGATCCATTGGGTAGACATAGTAAGTCCAATTTTCGGCGCTCAGGGACTTCAGAAGCTCAGTGGAGAGATACACCTGGTTCGGAGGTGGGGCATGAACTTGAACTAGAAGTATTTGAATGTCCACACAGCACAGTAAACCGCTGCCCAGCCTATCTTGCTACCTATTCATGATCCATCGCGGCCACCCTTTGAACTCCAACTAGCGAGGTATAAGCCTCAAGTCAGGTCTGTCTAGGAGAGACTGTCGCTACAACTCGGCACCTTTCGAAAGGGGACCTAATTGGGCAATTTATTATCCTGAGTCTGAACCTACTTTTCAACTACAACTTCTGTAGTCTCCGGTCAGAGAGCGGGGGGTCTTGATGGAGTAAGTGAGGGATTATTTAATATGGTTTCTTTTTAAGTGATTGCTGATACTCGCTAGTGAGGCTCCAGCCTCCTGCGGTGGTTTTTAAGGTACGGACAGGGAATGAATGGGCCGTCTCCACTCTCTTATAAAGGCACAGCAGGAGGAACGTCGCCGACCCTGGGCCCGCAACTAATGAGGTCAACCATATCAACGTCTCACAGAGTAAAACAAACCATTGTGGGCCATAGTGCCTAGTCCCCCGAAGGTTTTGTGGGCTAACAGAAGTTCGATTCCTCCCGACGGCGTGAAATACTCCTTGAGTTGTTTTTTCCTTCTTCATTTAATTCTCTGTTGAAATTTTGTGCTCATGTGTGGTGAGGCTTAATTTATTGGGTGTCATACAAAACGTCCCCCTGGCCCCGGTGTGCACGATGGGGTCTGAGGATCTTGGTTTGAGTCATTCGAAATTAACCATGCCGACCCACCGATAAACACAAAAATTCAGAAGTCCCTCACAGAGGTAAAGCAAGCCATCGGTGGCCATGGAAGTTTGAAGTGCCTTGAAAGGGTTTGAAAGAGGTTCCATCCCTCTCGATGGCATAAGTAACAAAATAACAAGTTCCTTTTTACTGCTGTCTCATGCTCGCTAGTGGAGAACCCAAGCTCTTGCGGGGAGATTCTCCGACGCAGTACAAAAACATGAGATGAATCAACTTTGGGCCCGGCGGCGAATAAATTCAACTATATACTTGCATGCTCGGAGTAGAATATACAAGCCGTCGTGGACCATGGAAGGCCTTCACCCTCCAGATAGTTTGTCTGGACACATTTCGTTTGAACGGGGAATCGGAGGTTCGACTCCTCCCGATGGCATGCCTAGATAATTTGCACGCATCTTTTTTTTACAATGCTCAGAGTCAAGGTTAGTTTTCTTCCACTGTCATAGTAGTGTTGGGATACGATACTGATATCGATGTCGAGGGACCTTTTCAATGAACCGAAGCTACTAAAGGGCTGGACCTATTTTTAAAAGAGTTACGGCGCGCTCCGTATCTCATCGACCCGAGATACCACCATCCTGGACGCGGGTCGGCGAAAATCACACCAGGACAGACATCAAATTCGCACTGCGGGAGGGGATGGAGGGAAATGCATCATTGTCATGTCGCCAAGATACAGGATTAGGGGTTGAACATATGAATGAATGGAAAGAAAGATAGCGGCGGGTAGATATGGGTTCAACGTTCAGGTTCTAAGACTGGAGAGGCAATTCAAAGGTCAGTTATTTTCGGAGTTGTGGGCGAGAGCTAGAACCAAAATATCAATATTCACTTGTGTTTCTTTGACCTACATCGGACATCGAGATCCAAGGATAAACGAAATGAAACGAAATAAAGCGAAACGGCAGAGATGGTGGAGACGGGACTGGACCCAACGATTAGATCAGAGATGGGATGGGCGTGAGTGTACAGTTGAAATTGCTTGAACAGAAAGATGTATCTCGAGAGCTGGAAATTCGATGTAAATAGAATTTTCAGGGCAGAAGGTGAGAAGTAAGCTTACTGTAACCCAAATATATGTGCCATTTCAGGTTACCGTACGTGGCGGAGATAGCTTCGCACATAAGTTCAGAGATATTTATGTATGAGTGGTTATGGTGAGCGTTTTCAGTGTTCTATATATTAGTAACCAAGAAGGAAGGACCTGGAAACGTCTCCGGGATAAACGGGAGGGAGGGACCTGCAGTGGATGTAGCAATTTTTCTAGCAGCGGGCCGCGGCGGATGCATAACAGACAGTGGAGCGCAGAGGATTGTTCGTTGGGCACCTTTCGGCTGAAGAACCATAACCGGCTTGATTATAACAAGTTCCGGTTACAACTTCAAGTCAAGTCAAGTCAGACACCACAGAGGGCGAGATCTCAAGGCTGTCGCATTGGGTTTTATTTGGTGTACTCGGGATGAGGTGAAGCAACACTCGGAGGTTGTTGTGTCGTGGCCGGGTGGGGCGGATACCACCACCCAGATCCGAGTCGCCACTGATAGATTGCGTTTGATTTTTTTTGTTCGTGGGGTTGTAGCCGAGGAGGGAAGAGAACGAATGGGCGAGGTACCTGCTACAACTACAAGGTGCAGATCGACAGAGATAACCACGCAGTGAGATATTTTTCTTTTTGCGTGTGTACCTGCGGGCGGAAGGGAGATGACCGGTATCAGGGACTCGCAGAAGTTGGTAAGTACTAGCTCGGGTCTTGTGTGAGTGATCGTGGATGTGGAAATCAGTGGGCGGTGATGCACTGGCGATAGATTAATACGGTGATGAACGGGTGATTGAGGGTTAGGAGGAAGGCCTAAAATAAAGATGGATGGATGGTGAGATGGAAAGCAAAACCACCAAGACTGGGTTTCGAAAAGGCTAACCCAGCCGAAGGGATATGGATCCAGAATTTTAAATTTGGAAGACCAAAGAAAGAACCGGAGATAGATAGTAGATAGAAAGGTCAATTCGAATTAATTTGGAGGTTCGAACTAAGATTCTGAGCAGAGAAGAGAAGAATCCGGAGCTTGGAGGTTGGTTGAGCGCTGTAAGTTCTGTTTCGGTAACAACGGAAACACGGAACCGTTCCAAGTAGACATGAGAGAGGCGTGCGATCCCAGCGCTGTTGATTTGAATTGATTTTGATTTTCGGGGGAGTAGGGTGTGTGTCTGATATTCGGGATGAGGTGAAGGTGAAGAAAGGTCGGGTCTTGTTTGCGGCCGCCGATGAATGGAAAGGGTGTTGCTCGCCACTGATAGATACTAGAGTGCTGCCTCGACGGAAGATAACCGGTAGTTAGGTATGTGTTGTGGAGTCGACGAAAGAAGCGCTAAGAAAGTTTGTTTGCTCGTTCAGGTGGGCGGGCGGTGATATGTACAGTATGCCATTCGGGTTCGCGTTCGAACTGATACCAAGATGGATTTAGAACGGAAAACGTAAAAATAAAAACAGGTAGTGGTATTCAGAGTCGGACGTAGGAAGTAAGATCGGAAGGTCATAGCCCTTGGCCAGGAATAGACTGAGAATAAATTGTGATCAAGAGACGATTGACTGATACGGTGATGAACTGATGGACTGTGAATACGGTGACGAGAGAGTGATGAATTGTCGCGTGTTGGCTGGCCGATTCAAGAAGGATCCGGAAGACTCAGGAAATACGCAGAGTGAATCCAAGACATGGTCAGAGGTTAGAAGACGGGTATACAGTTTTTGGAAAGTAATGGGAGACAGAAAAAGAGGTATATTCGGATTCGGATTCAGCTGGTGTTACTGCACGCGCACTTGAACAAAAGCTCGCGGCAGGGAAGATGGTGTTTGGAGGGTTGATTGAGCATTGTTTCTGTTAACAACGGAGAAACGGAACCGTTCCAAGTAGATACGAGAAAAGAGTGCGATTCCAGCGCAGTTGATTTTTTGGGTGTGTACCCGGGATGAGTTGAAGCTGAAAACAGGTCGGGTGTTGTGTGCGGCCGCTGATGAAAAGAAAGGGTGTTGTTCGCATTCGCCACTGATCCACGGAGTCACGGTGCTGCCAACCTCACACTCTTGGTATTCGGGAATCGGGAGAGAGATAACCGGTACGAGTACAGTGGATATCACGAGGAAGAAAAGTTTGTTCGTTCGTTTGTTCGGCCAGGTGATGACATGCACTTGTATTCGGAATCTTAAACTAGAAGTACTAGAACTGATGCTGATGATGATGATGATGATACTATGTGATCGAATGAATATCCGGAGCCCCGGATAACAGAAACACGGAATAAACATAAACACGGGTACGAGCCCAAGGAGGGAAGGTTCCCGAACCAGACCAGTGTGCTTTGGTTTAGTTTAGAGTTTAGACCGTCGACAAGGGATGAAGCGAGGTGAAGTCAATTGAATTGTGGAAATGAATGTGGAAATGAATGAATGAATGAGCGGTGATGTATGTATTATACTACTGACTGACGATTGACTGATACATACATCGAAACCTTCAGGACGACAGAAGGACAGAATTTCGACACGGAGTGAAAGATGTACATAGCCCGTCGGGCGACTCGGAATATTCGGGTCGGGCCGAGATGGCGTGGCAGCCCACTAAGTTTAGCGTTCTTTTTTCTTTTCTTTGCTTTTTGGTGTAGTCGGACGAGGTGAGGTAAAGCGAAAGAAGGAAGGGTCGAGTCGGGTCTTGTTCTCGTTCTTGTTTGGTGGTAGGCGGCCGCTGATAGATATTTGGACTGATGAGCCCCAAAGAGATGGATAGAAACGGGTGTTAGGAGTCGGAAGTGCACAAACGAAACAGTTCAAGGCGGGGAACAATAGACCTGACGACTGACTGTGAGGATTCAGAAAAAGCGATATTGATAGAGTATCGCCGGGTTGTTAGCTCAGGAAACACGGGATATGGAAGAGAAACCCACGGCCAGGTGGCCCGTGAGTAGGTACTGAGACAAGACGCGGAACGAACGTGATAATTTTGATTTTGATACTCGCCCGATTGGGGCGGAAGGTTTGATAGAGTACAGCCTATAGGAAGATATTCTAGGAAGAAGACAGAAGGAATGCGGCGAGCTTGCCGGAGCCCGACCAGGGTGATTACCGACGGCCACACTCGATTGCTGGAATGGCCTTGAATTCCAAAGTTAGCCCAGCCCGCATTGGAAGTGATATTTGGAAGGAAGTCTAGAATAAAGCTCCGACCGCTTCCGTTTGCAAACGTTTGTAAACGGAAATAATCGTTTTTGTTTCCATCTCGTTTGCAGACCTTTTCAAACGGTTCATCGGTTTTGAGTAGATCACTGATCTAGCCAAGGCCTGTAGAGTAGTATTTTTCTGGGCATTTGATGAGGTGCCAAGCACGGGTTCAGCGCTCAAGTCTCGTAAGGGTCAACAAACCTTCCATTCAGCATGTTGCACTGGGTTGGGTCGGAATTCGCACAAGATCGGCAATTTCCGAGTGTGTTCGGCCACCTCGGCGATGTCACCGGCACAGATTCGGCCCCATTTGAACCTCGCACAGGGAAATGATCGAGACAAAAAAGGAGAACTGGAAGCTCGTGAATTACAACTATATTTGTGGTCGAAGAAGGTGATTACATCTTCACCAAAAAAATACTGTTTGGAAATGGTTTAAACGGTTTTTAATTGTTTTCTTTTTCGTTTCCGTTTAGTTCAGCTCAAACCGCAAACGAAAACGAAACGGTTGGAACCTTAACATTGATTCATTTTAATCTACTGTAAATTAAGTCATTATTGACACTAAGGACGGCAATGCCAAGTACCACACAGAATGAGCAAGCAACAAGGCCCCCAAAAAAGCAACAATCCGAGAGAAGTGGGATTGATCGGCTTGAGGGAAAGAAAGAGGTAGGTAAGTACGAGATGAGGCCTAGCCGTGGAATGCAACATGTTAAGGTAGACTCTTACAAACAGATGCTGCAACAATATGCACTCGTACTTCGTGTGTTGTACAATTAAGGTCAGTGCCACTGCGACGCTGGATGGATGGATGGATGGATGGATGGGAGTGGTGGATCGAGACCGACTGAGATAATACCACAGTAGCGCAGTTATTTGGTGAGTCCGGAAGAGAGATGGCCGACCCGTAAGCATAGATATCAGGGACTTGGCGGACGGAGGAGTTCGAATTCGTTTGGGATGTATTTCAACTTGGCCATGGCCATGTGTTCGAGCACAGGGACTAACTGACTGATACCGGGATAAAATCTGCTAAGTAAAGACGCAAACATAGTCTGCAGACACGGATTCGGGATAGGAAGCGCGTTGGGCCGCTGATACGGCGACGAATTAAAACAGTAGCATAGAGTGGCGCCAGCGCGTTGGGTTGGCACGCGAAGGAAGGATTTCGGAGGCTTGGACAAAGCAAAGATCTCTATGTCAAGGATAGACACTTCTCCGCTCCCGAGTTTGAGTAGGCGTACATAGGGTTTCACTCTTGCTTCTGTTCGTTCGTTCGTTCGTTATGAGATGGTGCGCGTGCTCGGGATGAGGTGAAGCGAGGTGAGGTGAGGCCGTGGGCGGCCGCTGATAGATATTTGGACTGATGAGCCACCAAGAGATGGAAGGAGAGACGTGGTATTCAGAGTCGAAGGTCGAAAGTGCACAAACGAAACGACACGGTCCAGGGCAGGGCAGGACAGGGATAGACGGGGAAATTTGAAATAGACTGAACTGAACAGAGGGACGATCGACTCGTCTGGTATACTGTGATGAAAGAAAGAACTGAGCAAGGAAAGAGTGATATTGATGGAGTATCGATATAGCCGCCGGAAAAACGGAATATGGAATGCACTGATGAGCCGCCAAGAGATGGGAAGAAAGACGAATAGAAACGGGTATTCGGAGTCGAAAGTGCACAAACGGAACGGCCCCCCAGGGCAGGGATAGACGGGGGAAAAATAGCGACGGAACTGACGATTGACTGATGTAAGAAAGAAAGAGTGATAGAGTATCGCGGGTTGTTGGTTCCCGGAAAGATTTTGGCAAAGAACGGAACAGGAACATGGGATATGGAAGATGGATTAGAACCTGCTCGTAAGTAGGCACTAAGATGAGACGCGGATGTGATACTTCTGATTTTGACACTCGCTCGATTGGGGCAGGAGTGCAGCCTATAGGAAGATATTCTAGGAAGAATAAAATGTCAAATGCGGAATGCAGCCAGCCCGAGCCCGACCAGGGTCACGGTAATTACCCGACGGCCACACTCGTAGTTCCAGCCAGCCCGTGCCAGCCCGCGTTGGAAGTCTAGAATGCATTCGACGACGGACGATGGCGATGGCAATGGAACGGAACGGAGGTGCCAGTGGCGCGGGGAGCAGGATCATATCTACTGTAAATTTAAATCAGGTCGTTACAGCAGCGATTTGACCCTATGACCCCAAGTAAGAAACAGAGTGAGCAAGCAATAACCGGGCGAGGCGCAACAGCATCCAAAACAAGGTAAATGGGAGGATTGGAATCGAATCGGAACTTCTGTTCGCTGTTTGTTAAAAGGTGCGATTCCAGCACAGTAGGATCTTGTACTCGGGATGAGGTGAGGCTATGGGTGCGCCGCTGATAGTGATAGATCGATGATGAGCCACTGAGGGACGGATAGAAACGGGTATTAGGGATCGAAAGTGTACTAATGAAACAGTCCAGGTCAGGGATACACGGGGAGAAATACACATAGACTGAACAGAGGGACGAGTGACTGTGATGAAAGAAAGGGTGATATTGATAAAGTATCGCTGGAAACACGGAGTATGGAAGATGGATTGAAAATGTCCGTAGAGGAGACGCGGACGGACCTGATAATTTTTGATTTTGATTTTGATTTTAATGTTCGCTCGATTGGGCGGAAGGTTCGATAGAGGTAGGTAGGTATATTCCGGCGCGTTCCTGTTAATTAAGGAACAGCCGGCGCACGTACTACATGCATCGCATCGCATCGCATCTTCTAATGCATGCTACAGCTACTCGCTGGCATCTTCAGCCACTTGACAACCTGAGCAAGCCGCAACCAATTGTCTCCCCAGGGTCGTGTGACATGCAAAATCGAGTATGAAAAAGAAAGAAAGCAGGTACTGTATCATTCCATCGTGTGTGTGGCCTATGGGAAGGGAAGGTATTTCAGGAAGAATAAGAATGAAGCGAGCCCGAGCCTAATCAGGAAGTCAGTCTGAAAGTGACCGACGGGCACGCTCGTTACAAAGTCGGCCCAGCCCAGCCCAGCCCGGGTTGGAAGTCTGGAATGCATTCGGGATGGACGATGGCAATGGAATGGAATGGAACGGAACGGAAGAGGGACGGAGGGGGATCGGATCTGCTGTACTGTAATTCAGCGGAGTTGAACATCGTCAAGTGAGAGTGGCGTCTCGATTTCGAAATTGAACACAAGGAGACTCCGAGAAAGAGGTATGTAAGTACGAGGTGCGTGGAAGGGAAGCCGGTACTACGACACGGAGGCCTGAGACTGAGACCGAAATGACTGAGATAATAGCGCAGTTGGTTTGTTTGGTTGGGTGAGCCCGGAAGAGAGATGGCCGTACCAGGGACTTGATGCGTGCGGAAGAAGGACAGGACAAGTCCGTTCGTTTCGAACTCGGTTGGGAATCCTGGTGATATGTTACGATTCTAATTTGGGTGTCGACTTGGGATGTGGGGAAGAGCACAGTGGGACTGACCGGCAACTTCTGACCGGGATGAAGTCTGCAGATGCAGATGCGGATTCGGATTCTGAATAGGAATAGGAATAGGGATGGGAATGGGAAGGAAGCGCGTTGACGTTGACGTCAAGCCGCTGGAGATGATGCGGCGATGAAAGAGCGGCGGTGTCAGTCCGTTGTGTTGGCTCGCGAAGGAAGGAGGGTTGAACGAAACGAAACAAAGAAAGATCTTTATCATAGATAGCCTCGGACCAGAACAGAGAAGGTTCAGGTGGGTGGGTGGGAGGCCTAGAGGTGGAATCGGAGCTTCGTTCGGTGCGAGGTGAGGTGAGGTGAGGCGCGGAAATGGAAGTGGACATGGGCTTGAGCGGCCGCTGATAGTGATAGATAGATAGATAGGAGAGGATAGGATAGGATGGAAGGAGAGTCGGGAGTAAGGCATGGGCGGAAGGGAAGTGGGTGGGTGCACGAACGCAGGCGAAACGGTCCAGGGCAGGGATAGAATAGACGGCCGCGGGGGGGGATGGAAATGAACTGAACGATTGACCGTCATGAAAGGAAGAAAAGAGTGATAGACTATCTGCCGCCGGTGTGTTGGCTCTGAGACAAAGGAAGACGGAAAGACGGAACGATGGAATATAGCCATAGAAGATGGATTGGAATTGGAACTTGCCCGCATGTAAGTGGGTACTAAGATGAAAATGAGACGCGGACGAACGGACGGACGGACGTGGTGATTTTGATCGCTCGCTGGATTGTTGGTTGGGCTGGCTGGCTGGCTGGCTCGCGGAGGAAGGAAGGAAGGAGGGTTGAACGAAACGAAACGAAGAAAGATCTTTATCATAGATAGCCTCGGACCAGAACAGAGAAGATTCAGGTGGGTGGGTAAGGTAAGGTAAGGAGGAGGCCTAGAGGTGGAATCGGACCTTCGTTCGGTGCGAGTGCTCGGGATGAGGTGAGGTGAGGCGCGGAAATGGAAATGGAAATGGGCTTGGGCTTGGGCGGCCGCTGATAGTGATAGATAGATAGGAGAGGATACTAGGATGGAAGGAGAGTCGGAAGTAAGGCAAGGGTCGGAAGGGAAGTGGGTGCACGAACGTAGGCGAAACGGCCCAGGGCAGGGATAGAATAGGAATAGACGGCCGCGGGGGGGGGGGATGGAAATGAACTGAACGATTGACCGTCATGAAAGAAAGAAAGAAAAGAGTGATAGAGTATCTGTCGCCGGTGTGTTGGCTCACAAAGGAAGACGGAAAGACGGAACGACGGAATATAGCCATAGAAGATGGATTGCAATTGGAACTTGCCCGCATGTAGGTGGGTAGGTGGGTGGGTACTAAGATGAAAATGAGACGCGGACGGAGGGACGGACGGACGTGGTGATTTTGATCGTTCGCTGGATTGTTTTTGAATAGGAATAGACGGCCGCGGGGAGGAATGGAAATGAACTGAACGATTGACTGTGATGAAAGAAAGAAAAGAAAAGAGTGATAGAGTATCTGTTGCCGGTGTACATGTGTTGGCTCACAAGGGAGACGGAACGACGGAACGACGGAACGATGGGAGATGGATTGGAATTGGAATTGGAACTCGCTCGCATGTAGGTGGGTACGAAGATGAAAATGAGACGCGGACGGACGGACGTGGTGATTTTGATCGCTCGCTGGATTGTTTTTGTGAGCCTCGCGAGGAAGGAAGGAAGGAAGGAAGGAGGGTTGAATAAAGATCTATCATAGATAGCCTCGGACCAGGACAGAGAAGATTCATATAATATAGGTGGGTAGGTAAGGTAAGGTAGGTAGGTAGGTAAGGAGGAGGCCTAGAGGTGGAATCGGAATCGGGACTTGGTTCGGTGCGAGTGCTCGGGCTCGGGATGAGGTGAGGCCATCTGCGGGCGGGCGCTCGTAGTGATAGATAGATAGATGATGAGCCACCGAGAGATGGACGGATAGAAACGGGTGTTTGGCCGAAGGTAGGAAGTGCACGAACGAACACGGTCCTGGCAGGCCAAGGATAGGATAGGATAGAATGGAATAGGATAGACGGCCGCGGGGATAAGTAGACGGGACGGAACAGAGACGGAGGATTGATTGACTGACTGACTGTGATGAAAGAAAGAAAGAAAGAGTGATGTTGGTAGAGTATCGATGCCGGCCGCCGGGAAGACGGAATATGGAACGGACTGATGAGCCACTGAGAGATGAAGATGGGGGAGAGACGGATGGACGGATAGAAACGGATATTCGATCGAAGGTAGGAAGTGCACGAACGAAAATGAAACCGAAAACGGTCCAAGACAGGGATGGAATAGAATAGACGGCCGCGGGGAAAGACAGAACTGGAACTGGTAAAGCGATGAAAAGAAAGAAAGAAAGAAAGAAAGAGTGATAGAGTATCGCCGGTTTGTTAACGTTGGCTCACAGAGGAAGACGGAAAGGAATATTGTATGGAAGATGGAAGAGAAAGATGGATTGGAATTGGAATTGGAAGTTGCCAGCCCGTATGTAGGGTAGGTAAGGACTAAGATGAGACGCGGACGCTCGCTGGATCGGGGGGGAAGGTTTGATATGATAGAGTGTAGCCTATAGGAAGGAGGACGTTCTAGCAAGAAGGGAGAAAGATATTCTACGAAGGAGGATATTCTAGGAAGGAGAAGAAGACGGAGCCCGAGCTTGACCGAGTCCGAGTCCGACTCCGAGTAGAAAGTCTGAAGGTGATTCCCGACGGCGACACTCAGTTCCAGTTCCAGTAATAGTAATAGTCCAAAGCCAGCCCGCGAAGTCTAGAATGCATTCGTTCGGGCTTTGCCTGCGAGACATAGACACAGAAGATGATAGGATAGATAGCAATGGAATGGACTCGGAATGGGGGGCGCGGGAGTAGGATCATATTGAGATCATATCCAGTGTGAATCAGCGGTAACAAGCAGCGGGTGAGATTGACATTCGAGCAAGCAACGGAGTGACTGTGAGCAAGGCGGGGCAACGGCGGCGCAAAGAATAAGGATCTGAGAGAAGCAGCGAACTCGGAGACAAAGGCCGAGGCGGGTGGGAAGTGAGCATCGGGACATCTGAGGAAATCGAGAAAGGGACATCGGGGTGCACGGGCACAAAGGACAAGAACATTCCAGCGCGTAAGACGGTTTCCATTCCTTTGTCTCGATGGGCGCGCACAGTTGGTTGGGGAGCGCGAAGGCACGCAGCCCGCGGCGAAGACTAGGCAGGGAGTGATAAGGTTCACGGGCGCATGCCCGAAAGAGAAACCCCAAAACTAAAATAAAAAAATAAATTAACCCGTCGCTCCGCCGATAAATACATTAGGCCCGCGTGATCGGGGGCGGTTAAGTGCAAGGCTATGGGGAATCCCAGGGACGCCGCGTGGTGTGATGGTGATGGTGATGTTCTGCGGGTAAACTCCATTAGTGCGATGAACCGCATCTCGAATCTGGGGCCGTTAGCGTGACACCGAGCTGGCGTGGCTCGTTCGTTGCGAAAAAAAAAGAATTTGAATTTGCGTCGGGGGTAAACAATGGAGCACGGCCACCTATGGCACCACGCCGAAATAAGATATCGCTAAAATAGAATTTGCTGGAAAAAGAATTGGTGGACGAGTGTGATGATTTGGTAAGCAGATACGATATACTGTGTTTTCTTGCCAAAACTCGAGTCCTGGTTCCCCTTATAATAATGAATATCATAATGCAATCGCCCCTCAAAACTGCGACCGTCGTCTTGATTTCGAGGTCCACCACAACTTAAAATGGCCGCGACGTCGCTCGACGCGCTGCCCCGCGAGCTTGCCCACTGGGCCGCCGCCGCGCCCGCTTCCACCTTTGTACCGACGACGACGACGACGACGACGACGCACACGACGACGCACGGGCACGGGCACACGATGCCGATGACCCCGCCGCATACCGACCGGCTCACGCCCAGCCACTGGCGGCAGCACGACTACAATAGCGCCGCACAAGCCTATACGCAGATGCAGATGCAGGGGAGGCAGGGGCAGCTGTGTGAGTTGTCTTTGTCTTTTGGGGGTCTCGGTGTTCCTCGCCTTTATGTGCTCGCGACATTTCCAAGTGTCGGTATCCTCGGCGCAACCTCTATACATTTGCATTTGCATTGCACTTTGGTGTCGTGTCTCAGTCCGAGTCTGTCTCACCTTGGTCCCGGACCTTCTCGCGTCCTTTATTTACTGTGGAATTTATATGCTGACCAGATTGTAGTAACGCCCCCCGACGACACGCCCCCGCTCGAACGCGACGTGCCCATGCACCAGTCTTCACATACACATTCACATACGCACTACGCGTACGCACCCCCTCCGCCTTCCCATTCCGCCTCGTTCTCCTCCACATCCTACACCAAACCCTCTTCCTCCTCTCTCGCCCCCGCCTCCACCTCCACACTCGCCCCTTCCGTCGACACGACATCGGTGGCAAAACCAGAACCAAAGCCAGAAGCAAAGACAGAAGACGAGCCCCTCGCCTGGACGCGCGACTGGCTGCACGTCTCGCGCACGCGCCCCGAGAGCGCCGCGCTCGTCGCCGAAAAGACGTGCGAGATGATCTGCTACCTGTGGTTCGCGCCCGCGAGCGCGGGTGGCGCGACGAACAATAACTCGACGGGGAAGGAGAATAGCGGGGAGGAAGGGCGGAAGACGCCCAGCGCGCTGCAGCTCACTGCGTCCCCGACGTTTGTGAGCTTTACGCAGAAGCTGTTGGAGACGACGCAGGTGCGCGGCTCCGAGCCCCTCTTTGCCTTGGTTTTCGTTACTCACGCGTGGCTCGCTCCGCTCTCACAGGTCTCCCAATCCGTCATCGTCCTCGCGCTGCACTACATCCACCGTCTCCGCGCGCGCAACGCGGGGACGCCCGCACAGCAGGGGAGCGAGTTCCGCGTCGCCGTCGCGGGGCTCATGATGGCGAACAAGTTTTTGGACGAGTGCGTTTCGCGTTCTTAATTCTACTTTCCGAAAAAAAGCAGTGAGAGCTGACTTTAATTTTTTTTTTAGCAACACCTACACGAACGCGACCTGGGCGGCGGTCTCGCTGATCCCGCTCGCGCAGATCAACACGATGGAGCGCGAGTTTTTGTTGGGGTGCGACTATAACCTCTATGTCTCCAAGGGCGTGTATGAAGATTGGGGGAGGCTTCTGAGGGGTCTTGTGGGTGCGAGGGCGAGGGCGAGTGTCGGGGCTGGGTGAGTTTCTTTCTTGTCTGTTTTTTTTTTTTTTTTTTTTGCGGGTTTTTTTGCGGGTTTTTTTGGGGGGCGCGGACTTGTTGGAGGGCGCGGAATCGGAAGGCGGGGAAACTGCGGGGAGACGCGTCCTTGTGATTGTGAATTTGGACTCCGACTCTGGGCCCGGGCTCCCCGACGGCGGGGCTGGCTTGTCCCTTCGTGGCGGTGGCGCCGTTGCATTGCATTGCATTCCTCGTTGGGCCGGGCTCGAGCTCGGGCTCGGTAGTTGAGCGGCGAATGGGATGACTCGACTTTGCGTTTTTGGACTTGCATTTATTTTCAATTTTTTTCTACTTTACTTTATTTTTATTCCTTGCGGCTGACGCGGTTTGTCCCCAGTCTCGCGCGGCACCGCGGCGGACGCCTCCCGCACCTCTCCTCCCACGCTTCGCACCACCACCACACCTCGCGCCGCGCCGCGCCTGCATCGCGGAGACGGCGGAGCGTCAGCCCGGGGCGGCGCGCGCCCGTCGCCGTCGCCGTCCCCGTGCAGGAGGAGCGTCGTGCCCCCGTCCCTGTGTACGTGAAGCAGGAGGAGGACGTGGACATGGAGTGCAGCCGGGGCGACGACGAGGAGCGGGAGGAGGAGCGGGAGCGGGAGAGGGAGCGGGAGGAGGAGCGGCGGGAGGCGGGCGCGGGGGAGTAAGCGGCGCGCGGCGGCGGCGTTTAGCCCCGGGAGCTATCACCCGCCGGTGCACCAGCACCATTCGTTCGCCGCGCCAGTGTCGACGCAGTATGCGCCTCCGCCCCCGCCTCCGCAGGCGAGCTCGTATGTGCACCAGCAACAGTCGAACGCGAATGGGAATGGGCAGCAGCAGCAGCAGCAGCAGACAAACCAGCGCCCCGCGCCGACGCTCGTCATCCCGCGCTTCACCTCCGCCTCCTCGCACTCGACCTCGCACCACGGGCACGGCCACGCGCACACGAACTCGACCTCCTCGCAGAACGCGGCCTACTCCTCGAGCTCGAGCACCTCGTCGCACTCGAGCGGCGTCTACTCCGCGCTCGCGCCCTCGTCGTCCTCCGTGCACCACACCTCGAGCGCGTACGGCGGCGGGTATCCGCGCTCGGCAAACCCGGGGACGGGGAGCAACACGCCCGCGGGGACGACGCCGCTGGAGCGCTTCGGCGCGCTGTCGCTCAGCACCGAGGAGCACGGGCACGGGACACGGCGGCGGGCCGCGGGAGAGCGCGAAGCGCGCGCGGCCGGTGTCGTACGCGGGGCACAGCTCGAGCTCGCCGTTTGTGACGACGAGTTCGAGCTCGAGCTCGGTGTTTGGCGGCGTGTACGCGCAGCACGGGCAGCTCACGCCGGAGCAGGCGCGCGGGCGGCCGGCGCACGTGTACGGTGCGGGGAGCGGGCACGGGACGCCTGGACGGTCGGCGTCCGTGTTTGGCGCGCAGACGACGCCGTTTACGGCTGTCGGGGCGCGCGCTTCCGGTTCCACCACCAATTCCACGTCTGCGTCCACGTCGTCGTCTTCGACACCGCACGCAGGAGCAGCGTACGAATACGTCCCGCCGCCGCCGAGCACGGTGGTGCAGTACCCGCCGCAGTACGCGGCGCACCCGCAGCTCGTCGCGACGCAGTCGACGCCGGCGGTGTATACGCATGCGAGCCTTTCGGCGTCGCACCTCCCGTTGTCTGGTTCGAGTTCGAGTTCGACGGCGACGTTGGCGCCCGCTCAGGGCCAGGGGAGCGGGAGCGGGAGCGGGAGGCAGGCGTATTCGCGGCCGCATACGCCGCCGCCTGTGTCTGCGACGTACGAGAAGCACTATGGAGGCGACGGGCACCAGCACCAGCAGCAGTCGCCGTATGTGCATCAGCACCAGAGCCAGAGCCAGAGCCAGTACGCGCAGCCGCAGACGTTGACGGCGAAGTGGGATTATGCGGGGCGTGGGGCGCATGCTGCTTCGGCGCAGGTATGCGGGCTCTTATTTTTTTCATGAAGAGGGCGACGCTGACCTTTTTTTCGTGTTACAGGACCTGTACTTCTACGCTCTCGCCTCCTCGCCTGTTTCGTCGATTTCCTCGGCCTCGTCGTCTACCTCTGACTTTGACGCGCGCTTCGACTCGCACCACGCGCGCTCCGGCTCGGGCTCGTACTCGGACTACTCGTACGACGGGTCGTCGGAGGGCGATACGTCCGAGGACGTGGACGGGGACGACGAGATGGAGGGCGATGGGGACGACGGGGACTCGGGCGCGTCGGACGACGGGCGCGGGTACGAGGGCGAGCGGGTGTACGAGCGGAGGCGCCCCGCCGCGAAGGAGGAGGCGGAGTACCGCGCGCCGCCGCCGCCCCCGCCGCCGAGGAAGAACATCGACGACGCGCGCGAGGCGGCGCGGCGCGCGCGGCTGCGCGTCGTGCCGACCGTGCCCGTTCCATCGACGACGGCGCACCACCACGTCCCGCACCAGCAGCCGCAGCCAACGTTCCAGTACCACCATGCCACCGCCGCCGCCTCGCACCTCGTCCCGCCCGCCATCAACGGGCACGGCGTGATGCCGCCGCAGAACCACGCGGCGTCGCCCGCGCGGTGGGGCGTGCAGAGCGCGCGCACCTCGCCTGTGCGCGGCGGCGCGTCGTCGTGGTCGCCTCCGCCGCGCCCCGCCCAGCCGCAGTGGACGCCCCCGCGCGCGGCGGCCGAGTCCCAGCTCGGGACGTGGACGCCGCCAAGACCTCTTGGCGGCGGTGCGGGGACGGCGTACGGGAGCGAGTGGACGCCGCCGCGCGTTGCGCTGCCGCGGTTTGCGGATATCGAGCGGTGGTCGTCGGCCGCGGTGCAGCAGTCGCAGCAGCAGTACGCCCCCGCGCCGACGGTGCCGTCGCAGCAGCCGTCGACGCGGACGACGCAGACGCACCCGCACCAGCCGCGGCGCGCGGTGTTTGCGAACGCGGGCCCGCCGGGGGTGAGCGGGTATGCGTACGCGTATTAACGCTTTTCACTTGTAACTCTGTATAATTCCTTTCCGTCCTTGTGTGTAATCCCTCCTTCACTTTCGTCCTTCATTATGCTTTTCACGACCTTTGACGAACGTTACATGCACCTACATTCATTTCTTCGCTTCGTCCTCCTCATACATCCATTTCATTCTCATTTCACTCATCGCACTGCATCCTCTACATTCAATTCGACTCGGCATCCATACACATACCACTGCTACATACATATTACCCACTACATCTCATCGTATCGTACAGACAACAGACTGACAGACAGACGCATTGCAATTGGCATTCATCCACTACACATTGGCAGCATTATTGGCATTCACTTATATTACCTAGCGCTACTACCTACTACCTAACTACTTGCTACTTAAGAAGAAAGAAATTGTATTTTGTATTTTTGGCATGCATCTATCCATCCGCACGTTTCGACTAGGACGGAAGGGCGAATGCATATGAGACTTGTGACCGGCAGCTCATCTCAATCTTGCGCTGGCGGATGTCGCATAGAAAAGGGACAGCGGCCATCCGCCACGGGCGAAATTTGCGCCAGGTCTGAATGGGACTCGGAAGTGAGATATGCGGGGACGGCAATGGGGTGACGCGTACATAGGGCCGGCAGATTTCCACTACCGCATCACGGAGGGTCAACTGAGCAACAAAATCATGCCAATTGCATGGCGCCATGTATGTATGGAATGGATTCCTATTTGAAATCTTCAGAGCGGTCTGGCTCCACCCTGTACCTTCTCGTCTAATACCATCGTGCCCACCATTACATTTTTCATTTCAATTCAAGTTTCCTCTCCTGTACATATATCTGATACTCCCACTCCCTCCCCCTCACGGCCTAGGAGATAACCGATGATTTAAAGTTCTGGAGCAGTGATAGTGAATACACACTATCTGATTCGAACGTACGCTTGTCGGCGCGGGCGCCACAAACCCTCTTGGACTATGCGCGTCTGTCTGTCTGGATGAAAGCATCCGTTTTGTCCGTTCGTCCTCACTGAGGCCGCACACGAGGCCCCTTGTGATTTAAAATCTTTACATCTAAGTTACCGGCGCCCCTTCCTTCCTTCTAATAGTTCTAGCATCTTCCGAGTCAAGTTAGACAGATCAACGCCGCTTGTAAGGAAAAAAAAAAAAAAAAGATTTCATCTTCCGGGTTAAATCATCAGTCAAACGCTCCTCAGGCTTTGCGGCTCGGAGCCTACGACTACGGGCCCTTGATTTGACTACGAAATCAGACTGGGCATGCATCACGGCCGTATTGATAGGAATGGAGAGAGCCGACCGACAGAGACGCGTAGAGCTGCAACATGTGAGACAACCCGTTGACAATGGCGACCTACGCGTACGCGGACAACAACGCATTTCGGTAGCGAGCTGCTAAGTCCTCAATGTGATCGCAGGGACACAGCTACAGCTGATGGGGACACTACGACGAGGGCGGACAGCCTGATGAGGATACATGCATATGCGCAAAGTCGGCATTGTTCAGTTGGCCTGAAAATTGAAACCGTCCTGCCTCACTCCGCGCATCAGCATGAGTGAACGGAAGATCTTTCTCGAACAGGAAATTGCCAAGTCAAGTTCAAATTGAAGTTTCGGAAGCCTGAGAGGCGCCTATGTCGTTGTGCACAGCCAAACTGGCATCTGCGTGCGTCGGGGGCGGAGCAACAAGGATTGTATTCGGATCAACCGACAGGTCGCATTAATGGTCTGGGCGGTCTGGGCTGCCCACGATCCCCCTGTGCGCATGCTGAATTGGATGTCGAAAGGCGCAGCAAGTGTCGCAAAAAAAAAAAATTATAACCATCTATCGGCGGAACCCCTCAAAGGAGGCCGAGGTACAAGACTTTATTTTACGCGGCGCGTGGCCCTGCCGCGAGTTTTTTTTTTCTGTGTCCTGCGACGTCGACGTCAAGGAAAAAGGAGGGTAGCTTACACATCCCGCTGGCGTCTCATATGAAATGCACCGCAGGGTACTGCATTCGAATCGAGGAATCGCGCGCGGGTGCGGTGGGGAGCGCATCGCACCGACTGGTAGGCGATAATTAAAATACTTACGCGGTGAATTGGGTTCGACGACGTGTCTACAAGTCAGGGCCCGATTAGGAAGGTGAAAGAGCCGCGTGCAAGCGTGCAGGCTCCCAATGGGGTATGTACGGTATGTTTTGACAGGAGAATGTATATTCGCCGATATCAAACCACCAGGTCGAACTGGCTCGGTGTTGGGTGGCTGTCCGGGAATTAATAGATGTGATGAGAACATCAACCCTTGTTGGGTGTTGCCGTGCTGCCAAAGGGGTCAGGGAGATCACGACAGCCCTGCAAAACATATAGCCAGTGCTATTGTCTGTCAGACTAGGAAGATCCGACGAAGCAGAACAGGACTGACCCACTCAAAATGATTAGTTTTGGACGCGGTCGCCGGTTGGCCGACAGTAACGCTTCAGCATTGGACCGCGGACCGTTGCTCTCGCGATCAACGGACGATGAACAGAGAAATGATTTGGCGGCTCAATGGAATTCAAGTCGGAGATGTTGCACGTGCTCGCGTATCTTGAATTTGCCTTTTTTGGGATACACGCTCCGAATGGCCGACAGTGCGGCCCATTCGGGGTTCTTGCAGCTGTCAGATCTGCGAATATAGGTTTTGTTACCCTCACAACTCAACGTGTGCTCTTCGTGATCCCAATCCTAAACTCTACTTCATCTGTCTATTTTTCCCCTCTGCTTCCTAGGCGCCGTGTCTCCACCAGCAAAAAGATTGCCGTCATGGTGGCGGCCACATGGGCGTGCCTTTAGCATTCGCATGTTCTCGAACGTCCATGGCCAGTTTGTAAAGGGGTGGCCACTGGTTAGTCTCTTTGACATCGAGTTTTACTTTGGCACTGGCTTCTTTTTTGGATCCCATCGCCACCCAGACCCAATACCTCGTCCTGCTCTAACCCTTTATTGACTTGATTTTCTTAACGCTGTCTGTCGTATTGTTGCTGTGTTTCCATGTCGCATTGCCGGTTCCTACTGTATCGGCCCTCTTAGGAACGCCATCGCTAATATTCCGGCGATTCTTGTCCATACACGGTCTCCTCTGCCCATATACAATGGAATTCCGTGGAGATTCACTTTTGTGCCGGAAATCATTCCTATCCGGGCGGACATCGACTAAACCGCACTCTGTAGCGGAACTCGCGTCATGTTGTCAGTTCTCATTGAGCTTTGTTTCCTTACGCCACCATTTTCTATCCGGATTCTTATCCCATGTGTGGGCTTTTTCATTCAGGTTCTTCGATGCTTGCATCGCCCAACGGAGCATATGGCGCGGAGGAGCGATGGAGTCCGACCCGACCTATCCCCGTTGGCCATGGGTGGCTGGCGACCCGTCCTTTGCGAAACCAGCGCGACAAGCAACAGCACATTGGCACCGTGTATGTAGCAAGCATGTTGGCGGCCTCAACCTTCCGGTGGAGCGGCAAGTGCCAGCTCTTGGCTACGACACTCGCGGACTATCCCCATCGCCGTGTGTGCCCACCGCAAAGCTTCTTGTACATACCGCTGCCGTCAACGTCCTTCCACAATACAGCTCGGTTGGCCCGAACCTTCTCTTGTATTGGTGCCCTCTGCATCACCCAGCGCATGTGTATCCATGTCCTGGCTGTCGGACCATCGCGTACGTACCAAGTAAAGGCACCGGAATAGCTCCATCTTGTCTCAACGCTCACCACTTGATTCTTGCGCGCCGTTGTCTCACCCTTGAGCCGTGCCAATCCCTGTCGCTCTTCAATTGTATCTGTATCCTAACTTTCTGTGGGCACGCCACGTCTGCTGCCGTTCGCTCATCACCATCGGACATAGGCCAGTGATTAAAGTCACAAATATAGCGGGAATGACGCCGTCTGTTTGATAGTTACCCGGGAGATCCTGACTTGTACATCCTCCTCCTTCCTGGCCGCCCGCCACGGGTGCTCAATTCAGATCCGCTCTGGGCTCAACAGTTGTCCTATGTCATTAAAAAAGCTTGCGCGGCGGCCGCCACCAACGGTTCTCTATAGCTATAGCGGTTTGCGGAAACGGACCATACATAGCCATGCGCCTCCAAATTATCTCGAACTTCATCTCACCGTGACATACCAGCTCTATCTACGCGGTGACCCTCAATTTCCGACCCCATCGTCATTCAAGCGCTTTCGGCTGGCCCCGCGCCGCAATCTTGCACTCCAAGTTTAATGAACGTACTATGGAACGCCTGATCTCCACAATCTTTGCCAACCGTTTCGTAGTCATCTTGGGTTAGTTTGTCTTTTCTCGTGTTGGAATTATTTCCCGACATTCCCGACTGCGCTCGGAACAGACTACTAAGTGCTCTCGGCGCCGGGGTTCCGGGTCAGCGTCGGGGAATTGGTAAATATATCTGCGGGAATTGTGCTGGGGTACTTTCTAGGCTGGGTTAAATCACATCTGGTCGGAGGTTAGTTCACTCGGAGCCTGCGTCGACGTTAGGCGAAGCTTACGGGGCGCAGTTTTTTGGGGGGTGATCAGAAAAATGGGGGGTTGACCAATGGAGTGTCACCAAATTTTTTTGTCGGTCCGCCTTCTCTCTTAGCGCAACACCTTCAACATTGTGAAGGCAAGTTCCGGTTTGGATCAAATGGGGATTCAGGTTAAGGTTGGGTATAACACGAACAAACACGCCCTCCTTCGTCTTCTTTTTCTTCCGGTCTTTTCCTGAACGCGTTTGTTGCCCATCCACTGCGTTCTCCGTATCGTATCAACGTTGGACTGGACACCGCTCGTTTCCGGTCTCCAAATGTCGGCGCGTAAGAAGAAAAGTCTGCCCGACCTGCAGAAGATATTCGATACAATCAAGGGTGCGCCTGCAATAGACAGCCGACAAGCCGTTGCCGACAGCCACAACACATACTTAATTATAGATCTACTTATCACCGCAAAGCCTCAGTTAGACAACCCTGACCCCAGCGTACGGCCCACTTTGATTGAAAAGCTCCGTCAAGTCGCGTCGTTAGCCGAGTCCTTCGCGGAACAACGTCCAAAGTCCAACAAAAGCTGGCTTCAGCTCTCGGACGAACTGGACCAAGAAGGTCTGTCTGTCTCGGGCCCTATCCCAGCCCTATATTCGATACTCTCCCACAGGCGTCAATCTATGGAATATTTCCGGTTTGGTGCAAAAGACGCCGCATGGCGAGGGCCTGGTGCTGGTGGCAGCACGTAAGCGCTCCTACGTTCTGTGCCATCTTCGGCCGTCCGACCATCTATACAGTGCGGCTTGCGGCCTTCCGCCTGATCGAGGCAGGATTGGAATTGAAGCCAGGAATCGAGAGTCTGTGTTAGGCTTACTCGTCTTCGCGCTCCCGTTTTCTGATACGTATATCCCATTTTTAAAGCCCTCGTACACGTTCTCCAATTGGCTAGCAAGACCGGAGCTACGCTATCAGGTTCGATTCCATTAACGTCCTGTTGGTGCCTTTCCGTCGTTGACTGTGCGCTTCAGAAGCGGGAAATAGGGACGTAGCAGGGAGTGTGTTGGCAAGCGCCGCCCGGGTGCGCCATCCATGCATTCATTCTTGCCGTCTTAATACAACTGACTTTTAATCTTGTTCTCGGAGAACAGTTTGAGGAATTATTGAGAAATGCGGAAGACGCCGACGGTGCACATCGGGTCGAAAGAGCCTGCGCGACCATCGTGTACTTCTCCTCTAGAATGGAAGCGGTACTATCGTTAGTGCTAACTCCGCGTTTTCGCACTGAGCCACCTTCCAGGCGTGGAAAGAAGGGAACCATGGCGTGGCTGCATTCATGTCACAGAAGATAACGGGTATTTTTCTATGTTCCTGTGTGCTTGAGACGATGGTTAACGCGGAGTAGACGACGAGCAACGGCTTTCACTCCTACCGCCCCACGATGTAAGTCTGGTCGCATATCATCCTTCTCCCACGCCACATACTAATGCAAAGTTTTCGGAATAACAGCGGGAACGCTTGGCGTGCAAACTGCATGATATCGGCAAGTCTGTGCTAAAGACTCAGGCGACTGCCGGAGAGGCGGGTACTGAGGGCCTGGAAGCGGTTTCATGGCTACAGAAAGCCTTTGCCATCGCTGACAAGCTTGACGACTCGGCGACGCACGCCGCCCCAGAATTAAAGGTGGCGTTGTCCCGTCCATCTTTTGCTGTGTATTGACGGAATACAGATCTCCATTCTCCGAACAATGGGTACGTTGTGGAACAAGTTCCGCCGAAACCGCTCAACCAATTCTCCACAGCTAGAGCATATTTCATTTCTGGGTCGTACGACCGGGCAGAAGCCGCCCTTGATGAAGTTATCCCTACCATAGACGCATTCAATGAGAACGTAAGGCCCAGCCATGTGTTCCAGAATTCACTGGAATCTCACCTCGGGCCCACAAGGGACGCTCTGAATACCAAGAACTTCGCTGGCTGAGATTAGCCGTCTTAAAGCGGCGTAAGGCTGGCGAGTCAGCACTGCTCGATGGTCCGCAATGGCATTTAGTTCTCTTTTCTCACACTGATGACTGATATGGGCGACTGCGCAGCGTTCAAATCCATCATCGACCACATGACGTTCTGCGAAGCCAATATCACCGAGTTTGTCCTGATTCAGGCCCTTCACGTCTCTTTCTCAAGCTATTTACGGCAGTATTCTCCAAGATCTTCGGACTTTGAGCAATCAGCAGTACGTTCAGCTCGGCTGTGCTCGGACATTGTCTTATTTTTGCACCCAGCACTCTGGTTACCGCTGTTAATCAGTACTGTCTTCAACAGCTTTTGGCATCTAAGGATATTGAATCGGATTGCGTTGACCGTTTGCTTCTCTCTTTGATCGTTCACTGCTCCAAGGACGAAGACCATTCGAGAGCTATTGCGGCAATAGACTCGGCTTTCACAGGTGCGCAAACCTAGAACTGTGCGCGCTGCCTTCTTATGGTAGGTGTATTTCTGTAGCCACGTTTGAGGCCGAGTATAATCTTCTCAATTTGCCTGCCACGGCATGTCTCACGGTATGTTCCTTTCGGCCCCACAACACCGCCCGCTACTGCAAGAATAACTCCGATATAGCTTATATGGCAATACGGCGACCGCCATTTCAATGCGAAGCGGTGGGCGGCTGCAGCGGACTGGTTTCTCGCGGGAACCCATCAGCTCTTTCGGGCGAGTTGCCCGGCCAGCGGCGCGAAATGTTTCCGGAAGGCCGCGCTATGCTACATCGAGCAGCATGAATACGCCAAAGCTTCCGCTGTGATCCGCCGCTGCCCTTCCAATGAGGCGACGACGCATTATGTGTTGTTTCTCACCGCCGTTCATCAAGGTTCGTCCTTCGAGTCTGCGTATATGAAGCTTGCTTACGTCTGGGTCCCTTCAGGATTAGACGACGAAGGTTGTTTACAGGTGATTTATAACATTGAGTTGGCTAACCGGTAATATTTTCCAGCGATTCGGGCCATTCGTGACATGGTAAACGCTGCGGACTTTGACCGCAAAATGCTCTTGTTGGCAACGCAGATTTCACATGAGTCGGAGATGAAAACAGTTCTTCTTTCAGTCCTCGAAGCGCTCTTGAAGACCCTGAAGATCGAAAATAGCGGTGAGACGGTCGTTGAAGCGATGACCTTGATCCGCTGCATAATCAGGCTTGTGTTGAAGCTCCTGGTGGAACCAGCTTCGAACAAGTGAGCCATGCCATCGTCTCTCCATCTCGAACTGCCTAACACCCAAGTAGACCTGTTTTGATAGAAACTTTGATTTCACACTTCCACACCGGTGCGTGTAAATGATTTATTTCTGATGATCTACCGGCTGACAGCAGGACAGCTAAGATCCTAGCGGAAGCCGCCTGCGCTCAAAAGGCAATTGCCCTGATAATCAAAGACGTCTCCTGGTTATGGCGAACCGCATACAATTGCGCGGTACAGGGGTGCGCCGAGTGGGAACGGAGCGAAGTGCGAATCTCACAGCTATTTGAAGTTGCGAGAGATGTGGGTCAATAGTGCCGGCTCACAACAGGTTAATATATATTTTCTTATAGCTCCTTACCACATGCTGCGAGGCGTCGCCGGTCGACGTCGATGCCGACCTTTATCTTCATCTCATCAATGCATCGTTCTCGGGCGCATCCGGTCGAGGTGATAATCGGTTGGTCTCGGATACTCAACAACTCACACCACTTCCGTTAGTGTTTGCTGGCCGTTCAGCCACCGCTGACGGGACAATAGACGTGCGAATTCTCGAAGTATAAGTTATGTCTCATCGCTTAATGTTTTCTCCTAGAATGGCCGCTTACGCGAGAACGCGGCAGAAGTTAAGATGTGCAAGCAGAAGATTTTATCCATTATGGAAAAGAACAAGATCACGGACGGGGATGATATCCTTCGTGTGCAGTATTTTCTGCACGTCCTCCGTGTTTTCGAAGCGGAGATGCTGGCTCAGCTCAAGGAGTGGGATCAGTTGTTACACATCGTCACGGTGCGAGAGTTTTAATTAATTTCTCTGGGCCTTGACCGACGTCTGGCAGGATGTTGTAACATCTGGGCCGCTGGGAGTCGGCACATACGAGGCAATTGCAGACATATTGGTTGGTTTTGAATCTTAAAAGCGCCGAAAACTCTAATGCCATTTTAGTGGGCGGAGCCCGATTGCCCGATCAACAGTACGTTCCACGAACCAAGCATCCGCTATGTTTGACTGACTTTTTTCTTTCTTGCAGCTCTCCTGAGCGGTTTAGAGGCTTGTGTACCACTTCAACGTGATCCCTATTATGCTAACATCTGCTTAGGCGATCCTGCGTGCGAGCTTGGACCAGAATTCACTTTCGGTAGAGAAATTTTCCCGTTGGTTGCGTGCCATATGCACGATCATACTGGCGCGAAACACGCCGTCGGATCGGCTAAAGGCCATTGGATATGTGGAACAAGCAGTCAGCGTGATAGAGGATAATTGCGAGGGTGAAGACGTACGATCATGACTTACCGATCTAACAAGGAGTTGACGTCCCATCTTGCAGGCCTATCCTGTAGAGGAACGTAATTGGCTTCTGGGGACCGCATACAACACAGGTTTTGAATGTCTCGAGTAAGTTGTGTTTCATCTGCCGCGTGCGCGCGATTCATTGACTGCCCAGAGCATCAATGCTTGATGAGGCCAAACGGTGGTTCGAATCCGCCACTATTATTTGCCGATTCGTCCCTGGTGGGAAGGAACGAGCAGACAAGGCATGTGTTAACCTCACAGAGATGTCGCCGCTTCTAATTGTCTCCAAGATTTCCGAAACGTATATGCATCTGCTCGCTCGATATAACCCGACTTGAATTGCTCCCTGCTAGTCGTCTCAGTTCTTTTTTTGCTCATAATCGCTACAGTAAACATCTTTCTTGCCACCAACTGTATCACTGTCTTGTCTTTTGTACGCTCATGATGCCTGTATCTTAATCGATTCCGCTTGAATGCCTCGATAGAAATTCTGTTCCCTGCAAGTATGATATACAGCGCCGGTCGGCGCAACAAGCAATCATTACACAATGTCGGAATGAGATACGAGCACCTAGGTTAACCCTCGAGTCTTCCGTGCCATACTATTAAAACATTTCGATTAGCAAGACTGTCAAGAATCGATTCTCTTTGGCTGTCTTCTTCGGGAATATCTTCTTGTGTTTCTTGCTATACTTCCGCAGCGCTTCCGCCGACGCATGTTTTTTCACCGGTTCCCCTGTCCTCTTCGCATCCACCAAGTCGAAGATGTTGACCCAAACAGTGGTGCGCAACACCTGCGCTGTCGTCAGATTATCACCGCCAGCCGACGGTTAGATAGAGCCCACCTGCTTGCACTTCTTAATCGAGTCCGGGACCTCATCCACCTGCACCAACGCACACATCGCTTGCCATCCGGCCAGCCGATTGTCGTCGCGCCCAAAATGGTGAGAAAACTCCTCCACCCCACAGCGCGCCCATTCTTTTTTATATTTCTCTCCGCTCCACCCGCATTGTGCCGCAAGGAGCTTGAATTCCTGTTGCAACGGCGCTGTTGTATTGTGCACAAAGTTGGGGTATGCGTCCCAATACGTGGACATGCTAGGTGAAGAGGGCAGAGCACGTTGAGTGTATCTTTTCGCAGCTCTGGGAGATGGGGGTTTGGACGCAATATACTCGCAGTCGCCCGCACATGCCTCCAGCACGAGGCAGCTCACCGCAGGAAAGACTTCGGCGCACGATCATGAAAGGCACGTCGACGTAATAGCGGCAGATGCTATTTCTGTACGGGCGTCTAACTAAACGCCTTGAGTGGCCACACAAAGCGGTTCACACCCCGTAGTCGTTTGGGGGGCTATCAGCAGTGCGTCTAATTATCGAAGGACTCAGAGTCAGGTACAGGCATGACATTCTTGCTCGTCCACCTATTCTAATTTCCGAGCTATAAACTTTCTGACTTATCAGGCCTCGAGAGGTTGAGCGGCGGTTCCTATTGTAAAATTTGTAACACAAACGCACACTATTGGGATTTCCAGAATTTGAAGACCAGGCCTATTGATTTCAGCCAGTGTCTCATCGGGCTTGAATTTAATGTGAATTATACCCTTGAGTGCCGCGGGCTCTCGGATCAGGCTTTGGGTAATCCGGGATCGGCATGTTGGATTTAAGAACTTCAACCGAGACCTCGAAACATTAGATTTATCTGCTATGTGAAGTATGGACACGACACCTGAGTCGCCACTGTATCAGAGGAGTGCCGCCAAGTCGGCCTTGAATCCCCAGTTCCGTTTCCCGTCGACGGCATTCTTCAATACCGGCTTGTCCATCGCATCGTAGTTCGACACCCTCAACCACTTTTCCAGAGTATAAGTCTCTGGGTGAATACTTCTAATCCACCCCATGTCGTACATGTCGTCAAAAAATCCATCGCGAAGAATCCGCCAAAACCCGGAGTAGTTATCCCGGAGCGTGACTGTGCTTGAAGGTTCGTCTCGCCTTTCGTTCCCAAACGGAAGGCTTACAAGCTTCTCGTCAAAGAGGGACCACCACTCATCCAGCGTAAGCCGCTTGAAAACTGCAGGCTTGCCTGTCACTTTCGTAAATATCTGGGTATGATCATTAGAATAGGATTCCTGTTTTTGGTAGAGACCAGCCTGACCTCAACGAGGTAATTCCAGTCGACAAACTCAGATGTGACGCCCAAGTTTCGTCCGGACGTTTCTGAGCGATGGTCGAATGTCCAGCGGGCCCACCATCCGAGATCCTCCAGGGCAACCATCGGGACGCGCCCGTCCTCAATGGGGGCGGCGAATACCACCGTCCCGTCCTTGCGAATATTCATCGGCCTGAAGAGACTCTATACGTCCGAGCACTATTAGGGTCCATGCGTCCAAGTAATCCGAGAACTCACGCCCTTGAGCATATCCATGTATGGACTGCTTGTGACAATGCTCCACGAAAGCGCGTCGTCCGCCACTGGCACCACTGATGGTTGCACGCTAAGCCAATCTGCCACGCGGCCCTTGCCGTTCGTGTTTACCGCGTTATACTCGGGGTTGAATCCAGCTTTCTGGTATCCCAATTAAGATGGCGGATCGAGAAAGGCAACTAAACAACACACTTTCAACACATAGGGCAAATTACTCCAAACGTAGTGCCGTAGCGAAGGTATCCGCTTCGCAACTTCGTAAATGCGTATTCCCGCATACTGGGAGGCTCAGTGATTTCATGGCAGTGCATGCAAGAAGACGCACAATTTCCTCCATTTCACCAACGGTACCTCCATCGGTATTAATCCACGCGCCGTAAGCTCCCTCAAGGGCCTTCGCGACGGCGGGGAAGTCCGTAAATGAACCTGCATTGCCATGGTCAACGTTGCGCTCACCCAGGCTTGGGGAAAATGGACTCAGACCTTGAAAGCACTCAACCCCACGCGCAGCTAACGCCTGCGCCTGCGTGCTCAGCGGGTCTCTAGTGAGGGCCCGCACTGTATAAGGCGATGGATTGCCTTTCTCGTCCGGCGCAAGCAAGGCCCCAATCACAGCCTGTCCCTGGGCCCCGGTTGCCCCCACAACAAGAATGAGCTTCAATGGAGACATGGCTTTTGGGGATTGAATGCTGAAATTACTTGGGCGCGAACGCTGCTTTATACTGTTACAGTAGTTTTGTTCTTCGTCTAAACCTTTTCCCGCTGATCGTCGTGCAGTGCGTCAGCACTTCGGCTTCCCGCTCGGGCTTTACGTTTGTTATGTGGCTCACGGTTTGCTCACGGTATGCATAATCATCGATAACTGAACCGCTGTAGGAATGGCTCACTTTCCCTGCGGGGTCTGTGAAAATGCGTTCTAGAATCTTCTCAGATGACATCTGTCAGCATACTGCAGTGGGACGGCGAGCAGCAGCCTTAAAACCGAATACTCGTGAATTTCTGGTATCCAGTGGAGAAGAGACACAAAGCCCGATCCATATTCGCCGTGCCACGAAAAAGTGCAAGGTGGAAAGAAAGAAGGAAACAGGAGAAGTATACTCAACGTAACCCAGAACTTAAATCGCTCGGGAACAGCTCAAATCACGAGTCCCACAAATGGAGCTCATCTAGCCCCGCGAGCGGCTTTTGGAGTAGACGCCGAAAATAGAGAGCTTGCGCCAAAGCCGCATGCCGCTTTTTGATTGCGCAAAAAGCGGCATGCAGCTTTTTCTTTTTTTCCCCTTTCAAGGCTATTGCGACTGTGTAATAGCATTGGGATGTTGGAATTTGACTACCATGTGCTATTTGTAAAAAGCTGCATGCCGCTTTGCGCAAGTGCCAAAAGCGACATGCCGCTTTGGCGCAACCTCTCTAATGTCGTTTAAGCTCCTTAAGTGCTATTCACCCAAAGAGCAAATCAACGCATCCGCAACAGAGTCATTAGAATTACAATTTCCATCCTCCATACAAAGTGCATTACGGCAGTTCCTGCGTTTACCAAGTACTCGGTCTGGAAGATGATGCAGATAGGCTTTGAACATCAGCTTGAACGTAGAATAGAAAAGACGGACCCGAACGTCTCGCCCGGATTGAGCGCCTGAACAGGTGTTCCGCCACCATTTGGCCCGTAGTCCGCTCCGGCGAACGAAACCTGGAACGGCTCAGCTGTTAACCTGTAATATAAAGAGCACTGCCCACCGTGTTGCCCCCACCACTTAGCGATGTTGGTTGATCCAATCTATTTTGGCCGCCGGTGAGCAGGGAGTAATATCAAAGTCTTCGAAGTACTCACTGTGCCGTTCTTGGGGAACTGGAGCGCAAAGAAGATGACGATAATAGAGACTGCGACGCCAGAGTCGAGCGCAGCAGAAAGCACATCTGTATGATGTATGCGTGAGTGCTCGCCAAGAATATCGACCAGGTGCTTACAGTTGTATTTAGTCCACCAAGAGAAGTGACGCCTAGAAGAGAGTTTGAACGTCGGGCACGACATGGAGAAAGCTTTTCACTCTCACCTCCGGATAACGTATTGGAAGATAAAACCGACAGCCCTGAATTAGCTTCTGAGTTTCACGGTCCATTCAACATTACTGAAGCATACGCACGCCCAAGGAACATAGTTAATGGCTGTTGCCGGCGGAATGAGACCTGTGCCGCTGAAGATGACGGGGCTGTTGGGCTCGAGTCAAGCACTAGCGTAGAGAGCCTTGCCGACTCCGACTTACAAGCTGTCAGCAGGACCAAGTAAGTAAGAGGATATCAAGGCAAGATGCTCAAACGCACTTGACGTATTTCAGGAAGCTGTTGGGGTACCTCTTATTGAGAGTCCACGCAATCATCGGCGCCGCCGCGCCAATCAAGAAGAAGAAGACCAAGGCTACAGAATGGTGTGAGATTGGAGGACGGAAAGTGGTATTGCTATTGAGATTCACGGCTGGGGAGTTTGGTTGGTAGCTGAAAGGCAAAAGTAACGCAGTGGACACGCACTAGTATGTTTGTCCCTTCGAGAACATCAGCTTGGGTCCTATAACGCCTGGTGAAGATTGTCAGTAAAGTAAGGCTCCATAGGTTGCTTGTTTACGCTACCCCACTATAAATTTAACCCTCGTCAAGAGAGAAATTGGCTTGGAGGAAAAAAGCACGTACAATGATACTAGCTGTCCCGAAGACTTCAGTGCTGGGACAGATGAATCTAGGTGGAATTAAGTAAGTGAGTAAAAAATTCTCATTTCCGGTTGTCGTCCTCACCCATCCTTCTGATTGGGAGCACAGAAGTCGCTAGCGGAAGTAATCAAATCAATAACCAGATAAGAGCATTATTATCGTACTTGATGTTGGTGAACATCCAGGCTTGGACTCCCAGCTGTACAGTACCGGCCACAACTGTGGCAATAACCTAACTCATAGATCAGTGTTGAAAACACCGCTGAAGGGAAATAATCACTTGGCTCCAGAACATGGGTCGGGGAGGGATTTTCATGTAATGGCCTAGTTTGAAATCGGATGTGAAGGTCAAGGCTAGAGGAGATACCTTATGTTAGAAGGCTGGAATTAATTGAAAGGGAGTTAGATCTTACCTTGAGCCATGGTGATGTATCCCCTGCGGGAAACAAAGTAATAAGTACGAGCGAAATACAAATAAATCAAGCTGACCAGGTCTTGAACATCATCATCGCGACGGGACGACCGGGAAGCGCGTAGCCGATGATGAGCTCGGTGATAACGTTCAAGCCGACCTGCTGATTCGTGATAGCCTGGATCATCCCAATGGGAATGACATAGGTGAAGGCTAGCAGGGCATTCTGTAAGGACGAGAGGCTCGTGCGAGACAAAGAACTCACCAATAACGAGGGCAACTACGAAAGCCCACACGGGCATTTGACTTTGATATCGTTTAATTTGAGTCCAGGGTTAGTTTTGATTTGACTCACGTAGGCCAGACTTCAATGCTGATAATTCCGAGAACGAACATTGACAGGAAGAGGACTATGTACCACCACTCAGGGACTGGACAAATATCGTCAGCTGGATCTACACAAAATACGGCGTCAACTATACCTTGAGGATAACTGGACATCAGACGGGCGTGAATGTCAGGCTGTTCGTGAAGAGCCCGGCGTGCTTGAACCCAGATTTGCTTCCTAAAGTAGAGGAAGGCGTGCATGAGAGTAGCTGAGTAACGAAATCCTTCAATATTGAGGCAGCCAGGGATAAAATTGCACTGACCGGTGATCGAGGCGAACGAAAGTCTAGATGACGTGAAAGAACATTAGACTCTGTATCAGAAGGGCAGGAATTTATTGTACCCATAGGATACCGCAAAGGTCGTCCTGTTAGCGAAAGAGGGACGAGTTAGAATGGTGAAAGCGCTGGGTTAGAACTTACGATATGAACAACGGACTGTAATTGTGGTACTCATCCAAATCGACGGTGTTGTCGGCCGTCAAGATCCTCGAGACGTTGTAAGAGCTCATTTGGTTGTCATACTACGCGAAGGCTGAGTTTTGATATTTTCCTTCAAACAATGAACGCACGGATGTCCTCGACGAGATTCTGACCAGGATGTATTAAACATGAGATTTAAATTTTAGATCAAGACTCACGGCATGAACTTTCCGAACCAAGTGTTTGTGAACTACCCATGGTTGTTTAGTGTATCGTTTATCGATCCGAAGCATGGACAGACATAAAGAACGGGAGTGAGGAACCCTGCGGACGACATGAGCGAATGGGTAAGCGCAAAGGCTTTCACTGCTCACAGTAAAAGAAGACGAAGCCTTCAAACAGCCCGATCAGCGCGTAATCAAATGTGCTCGAGATCTATAATACCTCCAAAGATATTCGCTTCGGCCCACCCTAGAACGAACCTTGTGGTAAGTACTCAGGGACGGTAGAGTTAATGGCGGCATACAAGGTGTTGCTAGTGGAGATCCGATGTTTCTATCGAAGAATCAATTTCGATTCGGTCTAGAGGTTGGTTGAAGCGCACGTAATCTGGTTCCAATCGAATGTTATGACAGACATTCCCTGGAAGACACTTTCGAGTGAATCAATGAAGCGAATATCAGTGTTGCAGACAAACCATGCCGTGGAAGTATCTGATTTTCGTGAGCACGGGGGACCGGGAGAAAAGAAACTGCAGAAACACACCCGAAAAGTTGCGCAATGGCTGATGTTCGGGTCAGACAGGTGAGTGAAAGCAGAAGGGCAGAATATAGATACTGGGGTTGTTCGGTCTAATCCAGGTCACCCAAGAGAAGTACGAGAGGGCCGCGACTAAGAAAATTCTCGTTATTGAACAGCCCACACCGGCAAGCAGCTATCTTGCTCACAGAGGTATCCGGGGAAGAAATCTGAGGAATAAGTATATCAAGTCAGCGATGGCATGGCCGGGGTACGGATACGTTTCCCACGTACACCACAAGAATGAGCCCAAAAAGGCGTACAAGAAGAAGCGTTCACGGCTCAAACCACCGTGGCTCCCGATGCCGGCGTAGTATTGTGAGTGGAGGGTGTTGAACAAGGCACAGTTGACTAGGTTCGTAGGCCAGACTGGGAAGGATACAAAGTTAGGTACAGATCATAATAACGTCAGTCGGCGGATAAGCCAACGTACTCATCGAGGGTGGGGCAACCAAGAATCGACGCGCAACGCCTCCGATCGAGAACCCAATGAGTTGGGTGGACATTACCATGAACCTATGAAGCGAGGTTTGATTTATAGGTTCAGAAATTGGTTGCATACCATTGATCTGGGAGCGCGTCAGTAAACTCGTCCTCGATCGGCCAAAATCAACTTACAGCTGAAGTTATAGATTTGATTATAATACACTCGCTGAACCGCAACTATGCTCCTTAGTGAACTCAAGCAATTGAAAGTGACAAACTAGAAGAATACCAATGTCTATAACCATTTTGTCAGTTCGTCTTCTTGAAAACAGATATCTGAATTACCTGTCGCATAAGCACTTCCCGCTCCCACGGATGCCTGAAGATGTTGTCAAAAAATGAAGAGTGTTCGAAGACGCATTACAGACCATAATCTGTGAGACAGATTCAGTTCAGTTCAGTAGGACGATGTGCTAATTTTTTTTACCGTGATTAGCACGTGTTCCTTCACCGTGAATGGGCCGGGGTTTAACGAGATCCCCATGATGCGCCAATTCGGGATATACGCCGCTGCCGCACGACCGCAGGGGAAAGACAGAAGCTGAGCCACAATGGCGGTGATGGTGACCCCAGGGTACCTGAAGAAGAACTGGAGAATAACATTGATCAGAACGCAAGGAAAAGTTGAGACACCGGCGTACAAATTGATTGAGACCCTGAACGCAAAAAGAGGTGGATATGAGGAGCGGGCCAAGGGATAAAGTAGAGGCGGGGACGAACAGGGATAATGATTGCCCAAACGAGTCCAATAACCCAGGTGCGCACGGTGGTAACAGGCATATCAGGGTCGTCTATCGAGAGATATTACTTTGAGAAACCAAAGAGAAAGCTGAATGGTGCACGGACCTGTGTTGGATACGGCGGATCGCACCTCCGGATACGGACTCTCATCGTCATACGCAACGAAATGGTCTTTATCCAAGTTCGGGTCGTCGAATTGCGCTCCGGTCAATGCCTAGAAAGAAATTGAGCACGGAACTGGGTACGATCCCGAGCTGCATACCGCGATATTTTCGTCTGTTCCCAAATGGTCAGAAATGGCCAGGCTCCGAGTATGATACTTCTTACCATCCAGTGCCTCGATATTGGCCTCATTCGCCAACTTTTCATCTGGAAGTTTTTCATCCGCATCTTGGATGTTTTCTCTTGCCATTTGGTGATGGGGAGACGCAGGGGGGACGGCGCTGGTGTCAGTGTCGGCCATGACGAGAGGAGGGCTGAATCCGCCGAGAATTCTCAGACGGAGATCTTTTTAATGGCTCTAAGGATCCTAGATCATCGCGGAATTATCACAGCGTAATGTGTTGGCTAATTTTGGTTCTATATAAACGGAGCATCAGTGCGGCGGCGTCTTAGGCGGGGTTGCAAAAATGAACACGACCGGTGATCCCCTGAAAAAATATAGTTAGGACCGGCACAACACAAGGCAGCGAAATCTGGGACCAGGTTGAGCGGTTTGTTTACTCCCCCTTGGGCCATGGTTACCCGAACAAACCGCTGGATATTCTTCTGCATTTAAATCCAGGTGAGGCCGACAGATGCGAGATCCTTACTTTGTATTAAACCCCGGTTCACGGCACGATGAAGACATTCATTGGCATTTATAGAATGCTTTTCAGAGTAAAATTAGATGTCCCACCTATTTCAAACTAGTCTCAAGGACGGGAGGGCGGGAGAACGTATGGCTCCGAAGATCGAGCGAATGATATCTGTTCCCGGCAGAGTCTAGAAGCACTATTCGTCAGAAGCGCAGGGTGAGGAATTGTTTGCCGCACCCAGCCCTATATATTATACATTAGGGCGGCATCTCAGAGTCTTGGCTTGATATGGTGTTTCAAGTATATGAGGGGCGTCTGGCTCGTCTAAAACTGGGATATTACACTGGCTCAAGGGGCTGAAGTGGCGGTAAGTGGTGAATCAAAAGAGATCGGGAGCAGGTTTGAGGCTTGTCACAAGCTTGTCATGTGACATATAAATAGAGACGAACAAGGGAAAGCGTCCTTCGTTCCCACTCTCATGTCGCCCGCACCATCCCCTCGGGGTTTTGCGGTTTTTGTTGGAGCTGCGAAACTTCTAAGTAGTTATCCATACGCACGCCGGCTTTTCGTTTGGCCCGATATCCTTCAGCCTGACGACTCGGAGCTCACCTGGTCAGCGTCGAGCGGGAGATGATCTGCCGATTCCTTCGAGTACCTATGTGATCTCTCTGCCTCATCAAACAGACCGCTTTGATGATATGGAATTTAAAGGATTACGCTCTCGCCTTGGCCTCCGATGGACTTGTGTTGTTGCTGAAGATTACCAACGCCCGTTGTGGATCGAATCATGTCCCAGGTCCGGTTTCTGCGCCAAGACGAACTCAAAATGAAAGAGTACCTGCCCAATACCACCATCAAACTTCCATTCCAGTGGCCGAGTCTAGGTACTGCCACGTCCACTGCGCCTTTTCAGGACTCGAACTTAGATCCTCCACTGTCTCCTGTGCCCGCTGCTTCTGATTCCACCGAACCTTTGACATGCGCGACGGAAAACTTCACCATTTTCCCGTACTCTCCTGGGCTCCCAGAATACAAGATCCTATCGCGCAGTCGATCGCCTACTGGCACTCTCATCTATCCGTCATTCAACGTATATTAACCCATGCGCCCAAGAAAGCTGCACTTATTTTGGAAGACGATGTCGATAAAGCAGACATCAAGGAGCGTCTTTCAATTACATGGAACCTATTACCGTCCGACTGGGACATTGTATTTTTTGAGTGAGTCACACCGTGGTGTGCGAGGACAACACTGAGCCAACCTCAATCGTTCTATCTGCCTCTGGAACATAGCTCAACCACATCTCCTCACTTGAACGCATACATTTCAACCAAGCTCCATCACTTGCACGCCCCGCTATGCATGCACGCATATGCCCTTTCGCCGGCGGGTGTAAGCGCCTCCTTCGGGATCTCACGTATCCGTGCCTTGCATACTCGCGTGCCATCGGCCACGCGCTGGCGTGGCTCGTGCAGAGGGGCTGGCTGAACAGCTTCTCTGTCGTTCCGAGCGTCTGTGCAACGCAAAATGGGGCACAGCGATGTCATGCTCGGAACGGGTAGCGGATGGAGAGATCGTCTCGTCCACGATGTTCTCGCCGATGAAGATGAAGGATTTCCATAGCCCAGGCGTTGGTCAACAGCGGAATGTTTTCTTCGTTGCTGCCTTCAATCGCCAACAGAAAGACTGAAATCTGCCCCATTCTGTACCCATTTAGTACTACCCCTTCGGAATAAAATACAGGTACAGGAAAGCCGTTCAATCAAACCCATTCCCATTTCACGCCATGTATCCGACTATGCTTGGTCGATGCAGGCTTCGAAAATCCAGTTTCCGTGAATTCGAGATCGGCGGCACCGGCGCAGCCTGCACAGCGATCCTCTACACTCACCACAACTGATTTTTGCCCGTCTATAATTGCATATATATAATCAGCTCTACACGTCGATTGCACGCCGATACGCACAGGTTGCCCTCAGTTTCTTTGGGTTCCTGCCAATTTCGGTTTTGTAAAATCAGCCTGAAGCGCACATGTTCACACTCACTTATTCGCATTCAGTTTTTTGCGCCACTAATGGACTGTCAGAAATTTATTACGTACGCAAGGTGGCAGGCGTACGGATACGAATCAAATATCCCATGACCGACAGCCACGATGAGGTCGTGTTTACTATTCCGCTTCCCGCAAGCTCCCAGAACCGGTATGTATCAAGTGCCTGGCAAGGGAAGAATACTCAGGTGGCTGTAGATACAGCTTTGAACAACTGACCATCGTCGGAATGACTCTTTGACCGGGATTCAACCGAATCTGAGTATTTCATTAAAGAGAGCATCGTAGAAAGCTGCGAGTAGGTGGATGAGGGGGAACAGCATCTTGGTATGGGTATGTGGAAGGGTCTGACTGGATGGGGGTGAGGTTAAGGGACGGAGTGAAAGAACCATCAGTGCCGAGAATGCGGCGTGAGACACTGCTTCCCTCCTTGGGTAGACAAACCTTTACACACCTAAAACGGCAAAGTCTCCGGCTTGTTGAATGTGCAACGGAATGTTAGAGGGAATTTTGCTATTGGTTCGGAAAATGCCGCCGTTTTAGGTGTGTTAGCTACCTTGGTCTACCTTAGTCTACTCATTGTCTACCTGCGTCTACCCTTGTACACGTACGTGTACAAGGACATGTCGACACACGTTGGCCGCCTTCGGTCTATCTTTGCCGACCTCACACCGCAAAAAAGGAATGTTCTATCTGGCAGAAAACGTTTCAGAATGTAATAGCTTCAGCTGTAAATAAAACTTAGATGAATATTTTGTTGAATACATTGCCTTTGGCTTGCCAGAAAATGTTGCAGAAAGCAAGGAATTAAGCTGTGATTTCAACCTGGTTGAAAGTAAAAGATTCAACTGCAGTCTTAACATGACAGAAAATGTTACTGAAATCAATGAAGTCAGCTGTGCCTTCCACCTTGCAGAAAGCATTACATTCAGCATGCAGCCGAAAACAATAGATTCAGCTACAGTTCCGATAATTCCGAAGCTGTTGCCGAATCTTATTGTTTCGGCACGTGCCGAAAGTGCGGCTGAATATAATGCATTCATCTCAGCCGAAAGTGATCCGTTGATCGATGAGCTCTGAACCTACTATGGAAACCAACGGAAACTTATTCCCTAACTCAAAAGCCCAATAAAACCTCGAGAAGAGACGAATCTAATCACGAAGCTCCAAGAGAATGAGCGAGAACCAGGAAACCGGAAGTTCCAACAGTCAGACGAGTTATAGTCCCTGGCACAGAGCCTTGTAAAGGTTGGAGGGAAGGTTATGGTCCTTGTTGCGACGGAGAAACAGTGCTGTGTTGTTGCAGAAAGCGTAGGAACTCGCTTTACCGCCCACACGAGACAAAGGAGTAGGGTGGCAGACAGCCAACAGTGGTTTTTAGGAAGCAAGAACACAAGGTTCAACGGTTCCAGTGGGTTCCCAACGATGGGATAGACGATTCAATATGCAAGACGCGATTCCAACGAGCCAATACGAGCCAGAGACGATCCGAGACGATTCAATAGTACGATTCGATACGATTCAAGGTCCAAGACCGGCGATTCAATACGATCCAAGGTCCAAGACCGGCGATTCAATATGATTCAATACGATTCAATACGATTCGAGATGTTTCCACCCAATAGAATATATGATATTCGATACAATTACAATCCTGAGATGGTAACTGGCTCGAAGACCCGGATACACCCTCTAGCGTGAACTGAGCTCACTTGAACTGGGGTGGATCGCGTGCCGATCAAGTCAGAAACCCTAGCTACTTATACTAGTCCGAGAATAAATATTACAAACAATGAAAATAAGAGAAAATGAGTCAAGACTCCGTTTATCCGTCTTGGTAAGAGTCTGGGTATAGTTCCTATTGGTTCCCAGCCTGAGCATGCCATTCCTACGCCATTCCGAGTGTATTCCGGATTACAGAGCGTCGGGCTTTTGTGTGGGGCCTGATGTAGGATTGATCCCCATCAAAGTCCTGGTCTCTCTAGCAGGGTCTCCTAGGTTTTGATTGGTGTCCCTCGAACAACTCTACCAGAACTGAGCAGTACTGGTCAATAGCTTTCGAATGATACCCAAGTTGTTGTGTTTCCGAGAAAGGGATCCAGAGAACTAAGTATAGTCCTTGTTCCAGGATAGTGATGCTAAAGATAGCATGGTTCCTTGGACGATCTTGGTGGATCGGCACCCCATTAGGGACGATCCCCATCGGTTTCCATCATCTGACAGAACGCGTCTCGCATTCTGAGCCAAACACCAATGAACAGAACTGCGAACCAAGCTGAGCATAGGTTCCAAGAGATTCCCGTCGCAAGGAATCTTGTAAAATCAAACGAATATCCCCAATGTTTAACGTTGGACTGCACATTCTCCTACAGGTTTCGGAGCGAGCACCTGCCAGAGACCCCAAAGGTTACCCCTTTGTGATCCACTTGTTACTCTGTGGTCAACATCCTGCCAGCTACTTCGGGAACTCAGTACTGACACCAGTAGATGACATGCACGATGTTTCCGTTGATGAAATGCGAAAATATAGTGTTTCCGTAGCCGGACACATCCACTGCATATCACCGTCTCGCCTTCTGCCGAGCTGAAAGTAACATTTTCTGCTACACTTTTGGCACACGCCGAAACAATAAGATTCGGCAACGGCTTCGGAATTATCAAAACCGTAGCTGAATCTCATGTTTTCGGCTGCATGCTGAATGTAATGCTTTCCACCTTGTGGAAAGCACAGCTGACTTCATTGATTTCGGCAACATTTTCTGTTATGTTAAGACTGCAGTTGTATTTTTTACTTTCATCCAGGTTGTAATCACAGCTGAATTGTTTGCTTTCCGCAACATTTTCCGGCAAGCAAAAGGCAATGCATTCAACAACATCTTCATCTAAGTTTTATGTACAGCTGAAACTATTACATTCCGAAATGTTTTCTGCCACATAGAATATTCCTTTTTTGCGGTGTGCCTCCGTCTACCTGATGTACACAGCCTTCGGTTACTTACGTCTAACCTTGGTCGATGCCGGTACACACACCTCGTCCAGGCCCACACTGCTAATTTAGGCTCACCTTCGACGCTCTTGTGTCTGTGTGCCCGCCGAGAAGAAACAAGTCAGTAGAATCAGTCGACAGATGACACCGGCTCGGGATCGCTACACTGCGGAGATCCGTTTGTTTTACCATCAGTAAAGTGATCTACATAGAAAAAAGTATTGGAGGTCCACGGTGTTTTACAAAGGATTTTACCCCACGGTAAAATACCACCAAATTTTTCCTTTGTAAAATGACTTCTTTTTGTTCTGGTAAAACACTTCTCTCGCTATGCCTTTGGTGAGAGAAGTGTTTTCCAGGACAAAGACTGATAGTTTTAACAAAGGCAAAATGTGGTGATATTTTACCATGCAGTAAAAAAAGCAGTAAAACACGGGGGACCTCAAATACTTTTTTCTAGCCCATTTTACCCGTGGTAAGGATGGATATCCGCCGTGCCAAGCATGTGCACATAGCCATCAGATCAATCAACGCAAGCTCACTGACATTAACATTCTTACAGTTCTTCGTCAAGCTGGGTCGAAGGTTGGCGGCATTGAATCCGCTAGTTCATGTCAGCCTAACTAAGTACGTCTGCATCGGTCTACCCTCGGTGTTATATCCGTGTCGGACCGGAGGGACGGAAGGCCGGAGTCCGGAGGATCGGAGAATTCTAGCCGGAGGTAAGACGGAGCTAACGCAGATCACCACAGGGGTCTAAGGGTGAGCGCCCTCTTCTTGGCTGCCAGACGGAGTAGGAGCGGAGGTCAGACCGGAGCAATGCGGAGGCAAAGCACGTTAATTAACAAACTAAAGTACATCCATGAACGACTACGTATTTATACGAAATCCGGAGGTTTCTGGATGTGGACGGAGAAGTAAGTAAAAGACAATAAGGTCTTCGAATAACAATAACAACAATAAGGAGTAGCATGTGGAGCATAGGGCATATGATCATAAGTAATTCTGGGGAAACGCTCAGAAGACTTCACTGCGTAAAAACCCCGGAGGATTGTGCATCAAACCGTAGCATAATGCACAGAGAGTAATCGGACGCGGGCCCATAGATTAGGACGTACGCATCCGGAGGACGGAGATATCGGAGATCCGGAGATCCGGAGATTCCGGACGGAGGTTTCCGGACGGAGATGTGCACGGACGTAACAGTATCCCCCTCTTAAGGTTCCTCGCCCACGAGGAACTGAAGAGGTACTGGACGGAGACGGAGACGGAGACGGAGACGGAGACGGAGACGATGGAGCTGGGAACGGAGTGCTGAGAAAATTGTATAGTTGGTCACGGGTCGTTGACATGTTGAATCAAGGAACGAGTGGCGTGAGACAAAAATTTTCTTCCTTTCAACCACCACCATCCCCAATTACCCCCATGTCCGACGGATCAAACGCGACCCCACCTCCGCGCAAGGACAAAGGCAAAGGGAGAGAGAGTTCGAGGGAGGAACAGGAGAGGGAGGACGAAGAAATGGCGATGGATATCGCGGGGGGAGCAGGAGAAGAAGGAGGCCGATGAGGAGGCGAAACGGGATGAGGTGCGCCTCTCCCAGCTTCTTTTCGCGGCGGAGAACGAAGCTCGGGGGGCCGAACAACGCCGCCGTGAAGTCGCGGAGCTTCTGGCGCGTGCGCAGCGCCGGGAGTTAACGGCGCACGACCTCGTCACCATCGCGGACCTCGACCGCGGGATTTCGCCGGACCGGAACGACGTGCCCGGACGAGCCGGTATCGGAGGATACGGCGAGGACGGAGAGACGGAGCCGGAGCCGGAGATAGGCCAAGCGGGGCCTAGTCGCCTCAAGCGAAAACGTGAGGCGGAGGCGGAGTCGGATTCGGAGTCGGAGGATGGTGAGAGGAAACCACGCCGCCTGATCACCACGCCGGATTGGGCGTAGGGGCCCCGTGGAAATAGAATGGCGGGCGCTGAGGGAGGAAAACGGTAAGTTCCGCCGACTGACCGGAGGATTTTTTATTGATAATTTCCAGCTTGTTTTAGTTGCAGGAGGGACGGAAGTATCTGCTACGTGCAGAATCACTTCCGGAACCGTAACCTCGCTTGCAACCGTTGCAAGCGAAAACACTGGAAGTGCCAGCTCCTGCCGGAGAACGAGGCGCGTCCGGCCATCGTGAAGCCAAGGGCGCCAGCGACGACGGAGGACGGAGGGGCGAGGAAGAAACGGAGGACGGAGAAGTCGGAGGGAAGGACGGAGCGGAAGGGAAAAGGCCGCGGCACGCGAGGTTCCGCTGTGGGTTGGCCCGCAGGAACCAACTCGGACCCGATCCGGAGACATGCGGGCGGAGCTGACGGAATTGCGGGAGACGATCCGTCTCATGCGCCGCTGCCAGGCGCTGGACCGAGTCTTCCCTTTCGTCAATGGCGACGAAGTTGGTTGACGAGGGATTGGATGATGTCGGAGCCGCCCACTACCTCGAGGCCTCGGCCCGCGAGCGTATCTCCGACGCGATGGTCAGCACGGAGACTGAGGAGGCTCAACAGCCGGAGGACGAAGATGGGCACGCGGATGAGGACGGAGATGAGCAGGCGGAGGATGACGGAGCGCCGGAGGATTCCCGCATCAACGAATGGCGTCGTGCGGTATCCGACAACGAGGTCGGTAGGAATTGTGCTCCAACAGATCGTGGATGCACAGGGAGAACCGGAGGAGAGGGAGGTGCGGGCGGAAAGCCCGTTGTCGATGGTGGAAAGTGTGGTGGCCGCGCCGGAGGTCCAGCCGGAGTTCCAGACGGAGCCTCCGGTCAAGATCGAAAAACGACAGTGCCCACCAAATGGCACTAATCCAGGCCAACGCCGCCAAACGGCGGGAGCTGAAGGCGGCGGAGGCGAAGAGGGAGAAGGAGCGCGCGGAGGCGGAGAAGGCGAAGGCGGAAAGGGCGGCTATGATAGCCAAGTTGTTGGAGGAGGGTAAGAAGGCGGAAGAAGATGAGAAGCAGAGGAAGGCGGAGGAAGAAGCGGAGCAGAGGAAGGCGGAAGACCTCCGGGTGAAAATGGAGGAAACGGAAATTGCAATCCGTCCGCCAACCCCCACCGGCCCTCCGTCGCATTGTCGACGTCGACGAGCAAGTTGTTTACGAACTGGTGGACAGCGACGAGGAGATGCCGGAGGCCCCGGAGGAAAACCCGGAGCCGGAGAAATGAATAAGGACATTAGTATATAGTGTATATATCACCGAAAAAAATTGTATATTTGATTTTCTTGTTGAAATAAGGCGGAAATTTGAAGAAGAGAAGACGGAGGTTAATCCGTAAACTCCGGTCCCGGTTTCTCCGGATAGCGCTCATGGAATGCGGCGATAAGTTCCGGAGCATCCAGGTCCGTCGCGGAGACCCATTCATAACGGGTGTCGGTATCCTCGTAGCCCAACCATTCGACGTAGTAGCGGAGCTTTACGCGGTACCTCCGGTCGATCTTGGAGTCGACAATGGAGCTGAGTTCGTAGTACTCCTCGCCGTCAAGTGTATGGACGGCGCCCGGAGGTTCCGCTTCTCGTCCGGGGAATGGATTCGGAAAGTGAGGCTCGAGTTGGGAGACGTGGAATACGGGATGGATGCGGGAAAGAGCTTTAGGAAGGCGGATGGTGTAGGAAGCAGCGGATGGTTTCTTGATAACTTCGTATGGTCCGAAATGAGTCTCTGAAAACTTTTCAGTCGGACGTGTCGTTGCAATGAACTCGGCAGTGATGAATACTTCATCTCCGATTTCGAAGATGGGTTCCGGTTCACGTTTCTTGTCCGCAATCTCCTTGTAACGCTCCGTAGCAAAAGTGAGTTGCTGCCGGAGGTATTCGTGAACTGATTGGATGTCATACACATATTCACGAGCGGAGGGATCGGAGACTTCGACGCCGGAGAAAGTAATCGAGGGATGATAACCCTTGTTGGCAAAGAACGGGGGTAACTCCGGTAGAGGCGTTCGGAGCATTATTGAGTGCAAACTCCGCGAGCGGAAGGAGCTCGTGCCAGTCGTCCCTGCTGATAAGTGCAGTACATCCGGATGTATTGTTCGAGGGTTTGGTTCATCCGTTCCGTCTGTCCGTCCGCCGACGGATGGTAACCGGAGGTAAAATGCATTTTCATGCTGAGTAGTTCCCCCAAGGAACGGGAAAAACGCGGAGACAAACTCCGTGCCACGATCGGAAGTGACATGGGACGGAACTCCGTGTTTGGCGAAGACATGTGTAAGGAATGCCTTGGCTAGAAGGGCGGAGGTTATGTATCGATCACAGGCAAAGAGAATAACTTGTTTCGAGGCCCGGTCAACAATAACGCAAATTGCATCATATCCGCCGGATAAAGGAAGGAATTCGATGAAGTCGATAGAAATGGAATGCCAAGGACGGAGGGGAACCGGAAGTGGACGGAGGAGTCCGTAAGGTTTATGTCGTGGGGCCTTGTTGCGTTTGCAGATCACGCAAGACCTGACATAGTCGCGTACAAAGGTCCGCATCTCCGGCCAGGAGTATTCCCGGCGTACGAGGGCAAGTGTGCGATTCTGCCCAAAATGACCGGAGAGTATATGATCATGTTTATGTTGTAAAACACGTACACGGAGAATATCCGGAGTGTTGCCGGAGGTTTGAGGTACATAGATCCGGTTGTAAAGGCGGAGTAAACCGGAGGAATCTATAGACCAACGCGATGAAGTGCCGGAGGTTGCGGAGGTAAGTCCGTCAACAGTGGCGGGATCGTCCGCATAATGGGACTTGATATCGCTGTGGAGCTTGTCGACGTCCATAACGACGGAGGCTCGGAGGACAACTTCCTCGAGTAGTGTCGTCCGGAGGGATGTAGTGAGTTGATCGGAGGTAAAAATGGGGCGAAAATTTTGAGGATTAACTTGGCTGAAAGCCGTATCCCCCTCTTTAGGGTAGACGTCCCATCGTCTAGTCAAAGCATCCGGTTTTCCTCCGAGTTTTCCGGGACGGAACCGGATTACCATATTGAAATGGCAAAGATATTCGGACCAACGAACTTGCCGGCGCGTAAGCGTCTTTGTCGTGGCAAAGTATTCGAGATTTTTATGGTCCGTGACAACGTCGATAGTGAGCGGAGCTCCCTCAAGGTAGTGGCGCCAATGTTTAAAAGCGTCAAAAATCGCGAGTAACTCTTTATCATGCGTGTCATAGTTGAGCTCCGGAGGAGTCAAGGTCCGGCTCCGGAACGCAACCGGATGAAGAAGCTCATCATCCCCTATAATGGAGAGAATGGCGGCAATGGCATAGTCGGAGGCGTCCGTCTCGACAGTAATCTGTCGACCGGGAATCCAGTGGTGAAGGACCGGAGCCTCCGTGAATGCTCGCTTGAGAGTCTCGAAAGCATTTTGACAAGCGGGAGACCAATCCCATGCGACGTTCGAACGAGTAAGTCGAGTGAGCGGAACGGTGATTTGGGAATACCCGTATATGAAACGTCGGTAAAGTTGCAAAAACCAAGGAAAGACTGGATATCCTTGATTTTTCGTGGGGACGGGCCACTCCGTGATAGCGGAGATTTTGGCCGGAGACATGCGGAAACCTTCCGGCGAAAGGATGTAGCCGAGGTATTCGCAAGTGGTGACGTTAAACTCGCATTTCGGCAGTTTGCAGTATAGTCCCCTTCCCGGAGGCGACGGAGCACCTCGCGAACATGAGCCGTATGTGCGGACGGATCGTCGGAGTAGATCAAGATATCGTCGAGATATACGACGACATAGACGTCCAGCAAATCGGAGAATAGCGTGTTCAGGAAGCGTTGGAAGGCGGCCGGAGCATTGGTAAGGCCTTCCGGAACTACGGAACTGATAAGAGCCATAGCGGGAGCGGAATGCGGTCTTGTACTCATCGCCCGGAGCAATCCGGAGCAAATGGTAAGCGTGCCGGAGGTCGAGTTTAGTATAAATACGTGCCTTTCCCGGAGCATCGAGGAGGTCCGCAATCAGAGGAAGTGGATAACGATCTTTCTTCGTGATGCGGTTAAGACCCCGATAGTCGACACAAAGACGGAGACTTCCGTCTTTCTTCTTAGCGAAGAGAATCGGAGCTCCGTGAGTAGAACTAGACGGATAAATGAATCCTGCCTTCAAGTTCTTGTCAATGAACTCCCGGAGAGCGGTAAGTTCAGCCGGAGAAATGGAGTAAACATGGCCGATCGGAGGTTCCTCGCCGTCGATAGTTTCGATTTTGAGGTCGAATTCGCGGTGCGGAGGAAGATTGTATGCCTTCTCCTCGGAGAAAACATCCGCGAAGTCGTGATATTCCGGAGGTAAACCGGAGAGATCCGGTTCCTCTGCCGAGGCACGACGAGCCTGGGCTTCATCGGTCAGGGTTGCACGCAAAGTATACTGCGTTGTACTCTTGTCTCGTATAATAGCGCTGTATGCAGCTGCGGAGACTAGCGAAACAAGCGGAGCGGAGGTGAATGGATGAGGCATTGGAACCTCAGGGATGTCATCCATTAAAGGATCGGAGGGGACGTCCATTGAAGGACCAAACTCTGGCGAAGACGTCAACGGCGTAGACGGAGAGTCCGCCGGGGATGCCGGAGGTTCCGTCTCGTCCATAGTAGGAGCAGCCGCAACAGGGATCGGAATAATTTCCGGAGGTGTCGACACCGGAGACTCGGAGCGAACTGAGGGAAAAGTGATGGTGGCACTGCGCCAGTCAATCAACGGATTGAAGCGGGCAAGCCAATCGTATCCCAATACCAGATCACAGGGAGAATCGAGACGGGTGACGTAGAATTCCATTAACTGGACATCGCCGGAGGGAAACCGAGGGAGCAATTGTAGCTGTCGGTTTATGATTGATGAAGAGCCGTCGAGATACCGGAGCTTAACCGGAGACACCGCGACGGGTAAAAACATTGGATTCGCAGACATTCGTGGACACAAAACAGTGGGAAGATCCGGAGTCAATGAGTGCTCGTAAGCGGAAGTTGAATCCCGCGGCAATTCGTTTTACAAGAGACGAAGACAGGGTTTGGCCTGCCTCCGATAGGAGTCCGGAGAGAAAACCGGAGGGAGAGATATAGTCCACGGAGAGTAAAGATATATCGAGATCAACATATAAAGCGTTCGGAGAAAAGAGCGGAAGCGTTGAGACAAACCTCTGGAAGCACCTCGGAGTCAACGCAACTCGGGCTCGGTGCTGAGGTATCCGAGCTGCTAACTATTTTTTTGACTCGGACGAAGAGGATGCGTCAGCAGAGGGAGCAGGCGGAGTGGAGACGGAGCCTGCCTTGCCCTGGGCTTGATTGCCCGGACGCTTCTTGCACTCGTTAGTCTTGTGGCCGGAACCTCCGCAGAAAAGGCAGAGGTTGTTCTTGATACGCCGCTCGCGTTCCTCCGGTTTTAGTTTACCGGACTTGTCGAGCTTGTCGGCATACGGTTTGGGCTTGGCCGGCGTTGACGTCGACGCCTGGCCTGCGCGCACCAAGCGGCCTGGGAGGATGATCCGGAGGAATGTCCGGAGGATTGTCCGGAGGGCCTAGGCTTCTGGGGTTTGTTGCCCTTGCCCTTCCCCTTACCTCCGCTAGTGTTACCGGAGGTGGTCGGAGAGGAACCGGAATCACCGGAGGTTTTACCGGAAGATCCGCCGGAGGTAGCTTTCTGTTGAGCACGTTCATGCTCTAGCTCCCCTTGACGCTGCCAATAGCGGCGTCAATCCGGCGTGCCGCGATTTTAAGACCATTAAGAGTGTTGTCGTAGTCGGTGTGTGCGAGTAGGTCCTTGATCCGGCGCGGAAGTCCGTCGTAAAAGAAACGACGGAGCGCCATGTCGTTGTACCCAATCATTGCCGCATAATTGTCGAAATCGACCTGATAAGTGGCGATTCGATCCGACGATTTCATGACCAATGCCTTAAGTGCCTGTTCCGCATCCCCAATCGGATCATGGGGACCGAAATTGGCTTGCAACTCCTCGATGAATAGACGGAAGTTTCCGTCCCAGAGCGGAATGGGAGCTCCGACATACATGCCGGGCTCAAACCATCGTTGTGCAGTACCCCGGAGATAAGACCGGACGTAGAGAATTTTCTCGTCGTCGCCGGGAAATCCTGGGGACGTTCCGCAATGTGAAGATAGATCTGGGATAGGAAGGAGTGAAATTTCGATGGATCAGATCCGTCGAACGTATCCGGAGCTTTGAGAGTGCTCCGGGTGGATCGAGGTGGAGCATTGGCATTCTGAGCGAAAGCGGTCATGGCGGTTGCAAAAGTTTGCATCGGGCGTCAAGCTGGGGGTTATGAACATAAACCGGAAATCCCGGAGGGCCAGGAGGGCCTTGGGGACCAGGAGGTCCTTGAGGATTGATTGGTGGCGGAGGTCCGCCACCACCACCACCACCTCCTCCTCCTCCGCCAGGTCCGCCTCCTCCTCCACCTCCAGGTGCGGGAGGTATGGTGGTCCAGCGGGAGGAATTGGAGGGTTAACCGGAGGTTGATTTGGATCCGGAGGATTATTAGGACCGTTACCACCGCCTCCACCACCTCCTCCTCCGCCGCCACCTCCACCACCCCCAGGAGCCGGGAGGTCCTGCCGGACCAGTTCCGGTAGGGGTAGGAGGTCTAGCCGGCGGAATAGGAGGGTTGTTAGGATCCACACCTTGGGTAGCAGCCATCGGTTGAGGGGCTGCTGGGACTGCAGGAGTAACCGGAGGGACCGGAACTATTGGAACAACCGGAACTCCGGTTAACGGAGGTATGAGGGGTGTTCCGGATGGTGTGTGTTGTGATGGATGTGGTGAGCCAAGCTGATGAGGAGAACTATGATGACTACCTGATGCCGAATGATGTTCCGTACCGGAGGGCAGATTTTCCAACCGCTCCTCCAAAATGCTTTCCATTCCAGCGTGACCCTGGAACTCAGAAAGTGTCGGTGAAAGACTAAGACGTGGGGCCCGTCTGGAAGGACCAGCCAAGTCCTCCAGGACGGGACGGGACCACGAGACCGGAGCATTAGGCCGGAGAGCCCGGCCTTCCTCGAAATGAGGGTGGCGTGTAGAAACAGGTGTCGAAAGAGTTGCAGTAGCATAGGCGGGAGTAAAATTACTGGTAGCAAGAGCCGGTGGGTGCAAGGGAACCATCGCCCGGATGATGGATGATTCGCGCCGCCGTCTGCCTTGAGCATCTGGCGTAGACGGTAGGTGAGAAAAAGACATGTAGAACAGCCAAGAAAGGTGAGTTTGTTAATACTGTTATATCCGTGTCGGACCGGAGGGACGGAAGGCCGGAGTCCGGAGGATCGGAGAATTCTAGCCGGAGGTAAGACGGAGCTAACGCAGATCACCACAGGGGTCTAAGGGTGAGCGCCCTCTTCTTGGCTGCCAGACGGAGTAGGAGCGGAGGTCAGACCGGAGCAATGCGGAGGCAAAGCACGTTAATTAACAAACTAAAGTACATCCATGAACGACTACGTATTTATACGAAATCCGGAGGTTTCTGGATGTGGACGGAGAAGTAAGTAAAAGACAATAAGGTCTTCGAATAACAATAACAACAATAAGGAGTAGCATGTGGAGCATAGGGCATATGATCATAAGTAATTCTGGGGAAACGCTCAGAAGACTTCACTGCGTAAAACCCCGGAGGATTGTGCATCAAACCGTAGCATAATGCACAGAGAGTAATCGGACGCAGGCCCATAGATTAGGGACGTACGCATCCGGAGGACGGAGATATCGGAGATCCGGAGATCCGGAGATTCCGGACGGAGGTTTCCCGGACGGAGATGTGCACGGACGTAACACTCGGCCATATTGGTCTATCTGTGTCTAGTACATTGGCCGAGGTCCGTGTACATGGGTAGACGGACAGTACACACACCTAGACCGGATGTGTCTACATGGTGTAGACATAGGTAGACAAACTGGTTTGTGTACCCTTGGTCTACCCATTTAGACAAACCCCTCGGTCTACGCGGGGCCGGAATGCAGTGAGACCGGCTCGGGGTCCTCCACGACCATAGGCTTTTCAATCACGGTACAGGCTTTCGTGATTCACGATGTATGTATGACGCTGAACTATGTACCGAGGACGGAAATGCCGAAGTAGGACAGGGTAGTAGGACGGAAATTGGAAATTGCAAGTTGAACGCTCTGATGAATACAAGTTGAACAGATCAACCCGGCTCAGATTCAATTTGTTTGCGCCGCTAATGGACTAACGGTCACAAGATTGTGATGCACATGTACAGAATGGTTGGCTAACGCACGGATACGAGTTGAATATTCCATGACCGACAGCGACGATGAGATCATGCCCGTTTTTGGTCTTACCGCATGCCCCCAGACCCGGAATGTAAAATGTGCCTGGGCATCAGAGTGAGTTGTACTTTTATGCAGTTCATTTTTAACAATTGACCATCGCCTGAGTAGCTCTTGGACTGTGCCAGTGAGGCAGCAGGTGAAGGTGCAGAGTACGTCCCAGGCAGAAACAAGGCCATCGACAGCACTGCGAGCTCGAGTATGCTGTTCCAAATGCACTTTTAATGTTCCCCACACATTTTAGTGTTTTCCCCTCAATTCATTGGAAATTTGGTAAATTTCCCCTCAACTTTCACACTTTTTAAGGTCAATATAATGTGGGGATTCTTCTCAGAAATCCCCTCCTTTCATTTCCCTATTTTACATTTCCGCAACTTTTACCGCTGCAAAAAATTTCCCCTCAACAAATTCAGTGCAAAAATTTTCCCCTCAACTTATGGGCACAAAATTTTTTATTGCTCAAATCGACACCTAAAGTCATTTAGATACTAGATTTTGATCCCCTGCAGGCCTAAGCATGCCAGTTTCACCCCAGGAGTGGAAATACGGCGAGCATCAAATATCAAACATGGTCACATGGCACCCTGGCTGGCAAGCGTGATACCTGTTATTCCAGTTCTAGATGTGCTACTGGCAACCTGAGTAAAAAATATACTAAGAAATGAAGCCAAACTCCAGGGGATACCATGATACCTGCCAGTCCAGTTCCAGGTGTGCTACTGGTAACCTGAGTGATAAATATATTAAAAAATGAAGCCAAACCTGAGGGGATACAGCCCATATTCATGGTGTGAAGTAAATCCAGGGCTATTATGACTGGATTAGATGTGAACTGGACTAACTGGTATCGCACTTGCCGGCCTGGGTGACACGTGATCGTGTTTGATATTTAATACTCACTGTATTTCCACTCCTAGGGTGAAAGTAGCATGCTTAGGCCTGCAGAGGATCAAAATACAGTATTTAAATGACTTTAGGTGTCAATTTGAGCAATAAAAGATTTTGTGCCCATAAGTTGAGGGGAAAATTTTTGCACTGAATTTGTTGAGGGGAAATTTTTTGCAGCGGTAAAAGTTGCGGAAATGTAAAATAGGGAAATGAAAGGAGGGGATTTCTGAGAAGAATCCCCACATTATATTGACCTTAAAAAGTGTGAAAGTTGAGGGGAAATTTACCAAATTTCCAATGAATTGAGGGGAAAACACTAAAATGTGTGGGGAACATTAAAAGTGCATTTGGAACGGCATACTCGAGGGTAGTGAACATGAGCAGTACGGAAGTCTGACGGGGCCAAGGTATAGAAGAGCGAGTGCACAGCCAGCATTAAGAGAAGACAGCAAGGGGGCAGGGTGAGACCGGCTCCGACTACTTGCAGGGATTTCTTCCGCAACCATGGGCTTTGTATCCACCGGCAAGTCGATGCACGTCCATCCCTAGCTGATGCATAGGCACTCTCCAGGTGCCCGGACCCCGGCCACCAAGGCGGCAATGCTATTGCCAAAGTGATATATGGCCGTGGGCAGTAAAGCGGCAATTAATTCTACTGCGTACTTTAACTGGCAGTGGGGACGAAACACGGAAATGACTTATCTAAATTCAGTTCAAGCTGCCTTGCGTGCACTCGGCAATCTATCCTTGATTCACCTCTTAGTTCAAAAATGAAAAATAATAATGGTTTCCTGGGATGTGCAATGAGAGTTATACAGGACAGTCTTAGTATATTGTACAGTCAACCTACTTAAATTATACAGTGATACCAATTTCAAGTTCTGCGTTGCTGGGTCTAGAAATGCCACTGTCACAGAGAACGACTGATGTCGGCCCGGAGACCCCGATGAGTCGCCTGCGGACCCGTTGGGGGGGAAGGGGATGAGAGCGGCAGTGAGCCCAACTCTCTCTCACACACTGCCATTAAAACCACTCCTCAAAAAAAAAAAAAAAAAAAAAGAAATGCCACTGTCCTCTCTAGCAGCAGAATATTCCTCATCCTAGTCAACCAAGGCAGTGGACGTGATGAAATGCAAGAACACTGTATTCGTGCTCTGTTCCGCGACCACAGCAGGCCATATCTGTCGTTCGGTCAATATGCCCACGTCTGCGACCTTGTGCAGATAGAGCATGAGATGGGAGACTAGCGTGACTGAAAGTCTGAGACCAAGTAGAAAAGCACATCATTTGGAGGCGGAGGGTATGAATAATTGAGTGCGAGGCATATTTGCGTCGATGTTGGCCATGAGAGGCTCGCGGCCATCCAGGACTATATGTGAAAATTTAAACCCTGAATGGTTCTCAGGTGAAGGAGGAGCGGTATGGATGACATACATTACCGAGCTATCAGCGGGTTTAAATTCGAAGGGTATTTTGCAGGAAAAAGAAGGCCCACATAATACATCAGGATATTTCTTAGGTTCATGAGTGCTAGAATGCTGTTTTTTTCGAAATTAATTCTTGTTAATGTGTCAAGTTGTAGGGGAGCAACCGTCACGGTCACGAGCCGCTGGTTGTGTTGCCTCTTTCTCTGAAGGTCATGGTCACGGAGTGAGTGGTTGCCTCAAAAAATCGTGACATGGAGAAAAGAAAATGCCAAAAAAATTGCCCAGGGCCAGGTTTTAAGCAAAAATTGCTAGGAACTCATGAATATAGGCTTGTGAATTTGGATTTCAACCTGTTGTACCCTTCACAAGGTAAGAAAAGAAAGGTTTGGTTTTCTGCCCAGGAAACAGTCATGCTCGCGGTCGAGACTGTTGCCTGAAAAACAGACAACAGGCTTGTCACAGTCATTGGGCCGTTGCTCCCCTACAACTCGATACAGTACTTTGTACTGCAGCGCTCCTGTCAGAAGTTGAAATTCATCAATGTCACATTTTATCAGGCAGACGCAGAGATCCACCATCACGCGCCATATATGGCAGGATCGAGCCGGGCACTTTGCAAGGTTGGCGGTACGCCCACAGGACAGTGAACACAAAGACACTTAGGTCGCAGAGGAATCTGGGTTGAGACGAAAGATAGACTTGGGCTTAGACAGACTTTTAATGAGGGACTAGTATTGGGCGAGACACACTCTGCTTCCCATGCTCCTGCCATTCCTATATATGGGGTGCTGCTTTGAACAACAATATCTGCATTTTTGCTGGATGCACTTACACAAGCGGAGATGCCTCCATTCAAAGTGATAAACTGCTGACCAACCTTTGTTTGGATATTAGGTATTTGCAGCCGGAGTTGGACAGGGCCAACACCGATTTCCCCATCATCGACCACTGGAGAAGATTAGTCTCGGATTTGCGGAGAACAAAAAAAAGCTAATGGACATACCAGCCCCATGGCAACCGCTGCGACTCTGGCAGCTACTAGAAACAGTAGAATTATTTTACTGCGGTTGTACATGATGTAAACACGCAGTGCAAGGACACCTGCAAACCAAGGTTTAAATTTAGAAAATGGTCAGAGCCTTCCAACGATTATGCATTGAAAGATGAGCAGCGTGATGAACCAGAGGGCTAATTTATGACATCTGGTATCAATAAATGTAATGAGAGAATGCTGAATCTTAAGTACATAGGGATTATGGCGGTCAATCTGCACCTTTATCAAAACGGTAATATATCTCTGTTTTTTGTGATGTATCTCTGTTTTTCATGATATATCTCTGTTTTCATGATATATTTCACGAGCTTGAGGAAATGTTCAAAGCCTGAATATATTTCTCAATGTGCTTTTTTTTTTTGTCACTCAGAAGTTTTGTATATATCTCTTTCTCGGCATGACTGAGTGGCAGTGCCAGCCGAGTGATGGCCTTTCCGTGGCCGAACTTGACAGACCACCGCAGACTCCATGCCTGATTGGCTAGTCATATGGCTGTTAAGAAGCCTTAGTTTGCACATGAAGGAAAGCCACCTTGTGAACTTTCCTACAGGCCCAACAGTAGACAATGAGGTGCATACTAGTCTTATGCCTGAGTCTGACCTGGGCCATGGCCATCACTCGGCTGGCACAGCCACTTAGTTGTGCCGAGAAAGATATATAAGAAAACTCGAGTGAACAGAAAAAAAAAGTGGAGAAGATTTTTTTTGGTGCTGTCAGAAAAACATATATTCACATCTCTCGACATATATTACGCAAAATCAAGACAAATATCACCTTTTAATAAAGGTGCACATTGACCACCATAAGGGATCACTCCTAGTCTCACAGCGGTCAGCACTCTATTTCAGATGCCACGCTAAAACACACATCTTGTGGTATATGACTGAATTGTAAAATATTCAAGCCGATGTTGCTTGATAGTGAGCCATAGCGTAAGATAATGAAGAGGAAAAAAACTGAGTTTTTTAGGCCGTCTCCATATGTCGGGAAAATCAAATTAGCCTTAAAAGGTCGCGGTCTGATCTGGCCTTAAAAAACTGCCAAAACTATCCGGCAACATTATTATGTCATTTACTATTTCAGACCAGGTACTTGGCCACCCTACCTAGTTGGCCACCTGGGAGCTAGAAGGTTGGAGCTTGATAATTATGACTGGGCATGATATAAGAATGGAGTACGACCTCCAACGAAGGTTCATACCAAATTTTAGCCGAAAGTGATGGGTTGATCGAAAGCTACGGCATCGCGGAGGTGTGGAAACATCAATTTCTTATCATCAGACCGCTCGCCTCACTTGCCGGGGCCATTTCTCCACCATTTCTTCATCAACCACAACTTTTGGGGCTTGTTCTGATCCCCCGATGTTGGGCCTCTGTCTGTGATGCTACCAGATGGAAATGGCCTCCACTACTCTTCTTTATGCACTCAAGGAAGCATGACTACTTTTTTGGGTCAGCTGTGCTGGCCACCGTCGTGGAACACGATACCACCATGCTATTAATCTAGAACTTTACAGAGTACTTTTTACTATCCAATCCTTCATTCTGAGAGGTATTTTGAGATTTTATCCATTTACCTCTGATAGCTCTGCAGGCCATTATCTCAAACCACTCAATTTCGGTCTTGCTAATAGTCAGATTTTTTGGAGGAGCTATCAGCATTTTGGAATAGATTGGGGTGCTCAGGTACCTCCCAATACTTCCCATTAAGCAATCTGGATCTTAATTTGGCCCATCTTGTGTTTCTTCTACTTGTAGGATGCTCGTTCATTTCACGACCCTGATTTTGGGCTTTTGTATCAGTTGGAACCAGATTTTTTGACCTTTTGTATCTCTCATATATACACCACAACTGTTTGAGATAGTCAATACAATCCCCCTCTATAATTTAGAGGCAAGTTGTGGCCATTTGAGAGCTCAGGCCATTATTTAGCGGGGTGGCTAACTACCCTGTTATTTGGCCATGTTATACTGCTGTGCAAAAGAAATTCACTATGAACTCAAATGTAGAGATATTTGGGAACTTAGGGTCTTGAATCCTTCCTAGGAAGCATGCCCTTGTTTTGATATAGTTGGGACTGGAATGACTGTCTGCAATGATGACAGACAAGGCACCAATGCTTAGATGGCCAGGTACCTGGTCTCAAATAGTACGACAGCCGGTCCAGGCCTGCTGACAGACTCTGAAGCCTTTCCCACCCTTAGTTGAAGTCATAACATCGCGAAAACAATGTAGGGTGGTTATTTGAATGTCAAGCTATGTGTTTGAATGACCAAAAACATATTTTACCAGGTTTTGGGGGTTCCATTATAATAGTTCTTTGTTGTTGTCTTGACATGATAGCGCAGCCCGTGCCGTATCGCATTACCCGGAATTATTTGGCCTGATCCGGTTCGGAGCATTTCTCTGACATATGAAGTTGATTTCAGACTCAAGCATGAGTAGGTGGTTGTACACCAGGATAACAAGTGGGACCAGTAAACAGGTGCTCCTGAATTGGCTTGAATGGGAGGCCAGCATTCAGTCAGTATTTTTTTAGAATGGAGCAGAGGCTGGATGCAGATCTTACTGGCTGTACACCTCAGTGACAAGTTCAGTCTCTGATGGCATTAAAATATTATAGGCCGGCCTGTAAGATTGGAGGGCAAAAGGACTTTGGAAGTCAGGGCAGGGACAGAGTGCAAGAAAGGGTGCTGTGTCAGCTGGCATCCATACCTAGCTTGGACAAATGAGGGTATTATCAGTCCATCCGGGCGGCAAATTTCGGACTAGTGGGTATCTTCTTGAGCAAGTTCAGAGCAGACAGTACTCTGTACGCCTTGGACCCGTATTTATGGGTTCGTAGGGGGCTGACACATACCCACACTGCGCGGGAGCGAGGAATTTTTAAACCAGATGTTGAGATGATTTACTTGAAGACATGTGCATCGAAGGATCAGCAAGATAGGAGGATACATTTCCATAGAGGCATGAACTTTTGAAGTGAGACAAGGAATTTTCCTGATCACGTATGCATCTATCATGTGCATGGTCTGAATTGAAACAATCAGCACTGCATGCTGGCCTCCATCTCTGCACAAACACTTCAAAGAGATTGCTCTCAGAGCTGACAGTGATATGTGTGTGCCTGCTTGTAGTTTCCATCAACATGGTTGCATGCAGTGTTCATGTTGTTATGCATGCATGAAGGCTCAAGGGTTGGAGAAAGTCTGAGTTCAGGTTCTCAGAGACAATGGTTGTGGCAATGCTGAGTGTGAAGGCAACTGGTTGTGTTTGGGCTAGTGGGAAATTTCAGCCATCAGTCAATCTTTTCTTCTCATGCTAAACAGTCAAGCTCTGGTCTTCACTGTGGTTCTCATCCTTTCTAGAGTGGGGAAAACCACATATAACTCATACTGCTCCACAACTCATGCCTGTTTGGCCACACTGCTACCTCACTCAGAAGACTGGGGAGAGTTTCAGTTGTGTTCACAGTGCTGATGATGGGTTCTGCAATTCCATTTCAGTGCAGGTTTGCAATGAAGGCTTGTGCTATGCATATTCAGTCCCTCACTTTCTTGGACAGATGTTGACCTCAGGACTTCAAGAAGCAACAGCGCGTAATCTGTATCACATCATAGCTCCGAACAAGTTGTGCATCTCCCTACCTCTGCCTGGATCTCAGGGACATTCATGACACTTGGCACATTATTTCATTTTATTCCGATTTTTTCACTGGTTGATTACTTGCTCCATCCTTCTTCAATGACAGGCACATAAATAGCTTGAACTTTGATAGCTAAAGCACCTGTCTCACAACCCACTTCCTCACTATCCACTATGGACAACCTAAAGTTCCTTGTTCTGTAGGGCGTCCTGGCTGGGGTTGTATTTGCCTCCCTCTGCAAGGTGTTCTGTTACTTGAAAGTATGCTATTTATCCTGTATTGAGCAGGTCTCATTGTATGCCCTTTGCTGGATGCCATACCTATATCCAGATCTTCTGGGTTCCTTTCCAGCTATTGGGATGCCTGGACATTTCTTCACCATGCTCCAGAGCTGATCCAGTGTGTATATGACCAGCATCCCGAAGGAATATTTCAGTTCACACACTTGTTTAGATGGGAGTATGTGGTGTGTGGACCAAAACTCATCAAGGACCTTGCCAGTGCACTGGAGCATGTTGTATCTTTTAGGGAGGGTATCAAAGAGGTACAAGATGTTTCTTTCCCCCTGATTATATCTCAATCATTATTGTCAACAGAGCATTCAAGGTATGCACCCTTTGTTTCTTCACTCAGTAAAAATTCAATCACTCATTCAACAGGGAAGCACACAATTGGGCATGACCTACATCAGACTCTTCCCACCATCATGTCAATTTTTGAAACTTTGCAAAACCCAGCCTCTGTGGCACTAGGATGTCAAGTAATGGTTGGAATGCTGGTGCCCAATACACACCCATTGGAATTCCAAAGATCAGCATGCTCACTGCCTCCAGACAGCAAACTCTGCACAACAGCGTGCTCACACCTCAAGTTACCCCTGCCCTCCTCAGAGGTGCAAACAAGATCTTCAAGGGAGCTGTATGCCCCACCCCCCACACCACCCTCCAGGGTGTCAATGGACTTTGTGTCCGTGGGTGGTTTCCCTGATGTTGCCAGCCCACCACCTCAGGACAATGAGGCCTTAACTGCAGCGGCCCTCTTCCTCTCTGACACCAAGCATCTTTCCATCAATACTGTGTCCATGTGTGGTGATGCCCATGAGACCTTTGATGATGGCCCAATGCCTAGGGCAGATTCCTCAAGTTGGGCAGCTGCCCCCACCACGAGCGGTGTCTTGCTAGCACTTGCCTTTGCAACTGGAAACCCTGGGTTGTTACCCAATTTGGCCCACACTCTACCAATCATTATCAGGGATGTCTTGGCACTGTCCTCTCGCTTGGCCACGTTCATAGGTGTCTTCCGTTCACACCATGTCTGTGCGTGGCAATGCCTGCGAGACCTTTGACAATGGCCCACTACCTTCAGCGGATTCCTCAAGTTGGCTAGCTGCCACTACCACAAGCAATGCTTACCTTTGTGCACAGAAACATCGGCTTATTATTTGCTTCAGCCTGCACTCTGCTGATCTTCATTGAGGATGTCTTGGTATCTCACTTCAAGTTCTTCAAGTTCTCTCTGCCAATCCATCATTAGGATTTCTTGGTGCCTGCCACTCGTTCTTCACTTGATATCAGGGATGTTCTCCTCAAATATTTTCTGCTCTCTTCAAGTTCTACTATGTTTGCACCAATGATTGGCTGCATTATGCATGCACGCTACAAAGGGAAGGACCTACAACAACTATTTGTGCACTGGTGGGCACTGGGGATTTTCACCTGGGAGGAGAGAACTCCTCCCATACACTAGCTCTGAACTACTCACCTGGTGGTCAGGTCCTATGGGTTCTAACCAGAAGTCCTGCCAGTCAAATGGCCAGCCAGTTTGCAGATAGTCAGCGTCTTGTAGTGATTGAACCCCTGGAATGGTGTGTGCTCCATTGACTTCTTGTAGTTTTTATGTATGGATAACCACCTGTACATACCTACCTGTTTGTCTTTGGTAAACTTGTTGTTCATGTTGTGGACCATGTGAGTATAAGATACGCCCCCCCCCCTATGTAAGTTACAAAACTCCAACTATGTGCACAATTCTAATAGGTTCTCAGCCAACAATCCATACCATGTCCATGCAATCCACACCAGTCTCACCAGAAACCTACATGCCTGCTTCCCTGACGCCAGAGATGAGATTGTCTGCACCTTCAACAACATTCTGCAATTGCAGAGATTGGGTACGCACAAATCTTGCCTTCCATTCTCCTGATATCCTTACCTTTCAACATACAAGCGCACTGGGGGTGCTTTGTGCACCCCCAGCACTTTGCCTGAACATCATGGTGCTACATGGCCCACGTCTAACAGCACCAAAACTCGGTGATGTCCTGTTGGAGTTTAGAGGCTTCAGACACCCATAAATTTATAAAGAGTTAGAAATCAGAATGGAAGTCTCTGCCCGTGCTTCCTACGATAATGGCAATAGTGGTGCGTGTGAGCAACCATCTCTTTGTCAGCCTCCCATTATGTATGTCACTATCTCCTCCCGTCCCCATCCCCATTTCCTCCTCTGTCAAAAATTTAAAAGTATATTTAGGCAGAGACAGAGCATACCTGCAGAACAACGTTGAGTACACCATTGATGTTATCTGCAGCACCAACCGAATTGTATTGTTCCCACTTTTCCTGTGCCTGTAAGTTCTTTTCCTTTTGCCCATCACATCTTGCGTCCCAACTGATGGTTCACTGGTATGAAATAAAATTAGCTGATCTTAAGTTCTTCCGGTCCTTACCGTTTTGGCTACTTAAGTTCTGTGCCCAATGGTGCCCCATTGGCACACCCGTTCTCTACCCCACCACCCTTGAACTTAAGTTCTTGCCAAGCTTAAGTTCCTCTGTGCGACACTTAAGTCACGGAGAACTTAAGTTTGTTCTTGTGACACCAAGAAAAAATTCATAATATAATATATATTGGAATGTACTGAAAAATGGCAGAAAAAGAGTGCAAATAGATGTATAGAAATGGTGCATGTGAGGGTCTGTACTTAACGGGCATGAACGTCGCAGGTGCAACAGGTATAGGCGCAGGGACAGTGTGGGTGCAGGCAGGTGCTTCCATTTTCTTCCCTTCTCACAGCCTCCCTCGCCTACGTTCCACCTCAAAACCCGTCAAGCTCCCCAAGCACAACCTCTGCACCCAAAAAAGAAAGAAAGGAAAAAAAAAAACCAATGCACACACCTCATCAAACTCCCCCTCGTCGTCCTCATCTTCTTTTAAGCTTACCAAACTTGTCGTCGTTCTCCTTGTCACTGCCGTCCAGCATCTCGCACTCGAGCACTTTGCCGGTGATGTAGTCGACGGCACAGGGATGATTTAAAGAGGAAGGGGGATTGGTGTTTGGGGGTGAGAATGAGATAGGGAGTGAGGAAAGAAGGAACAAAACCCACCTTCTCTTTCAGATCCTGCCCAATGTGGCATGAAGAAGTGGAGATGCGAGAAGTTGAAGAGATGTTTTAGCAAGTACTGAAAATGGAAATGTGAAGGACTGACCCATATTGATGGCGAGTTTGCACAGGTCAGAGTTAAGCTGACGAGGGAGGCACAAGCTGATGGTGGACATGACAATGGAGACAAGGTTCTTGCTGTTGTTGTTGGTCGGGATCGATAGCTTCAACGTCTGGAAGCAAATGTCATATCGAGAGTATAGAGCCTCGTTGTCAATGCAGAAGGTTTTGTTGGAGTTCCCAAGCTGGTTGACAGAGAGAGTGGCATTGTAGGGCTGGAAGAAACTTGAGAACGCATTAGCATTGGACAAATTTGGGAAGGAGAGAAAGTGCGCATGACCGGGAGGTGGAAAGCGACAATGAGGGCAGTTGGCGCCACGCCCGGCACAGTGCTCAGGCTTTCCGTGTGCCGCAGCATGTGGATGGGGATCGGGTGCGTGCTGTAAACAGGAGCATGCAGCTGTTGAGAAACAGAAGGTGACGACGAGGGCGGTGGCAGCATGGAGGAAGAGGATGAAAGCAATGGGTCACAGGGTTTGGAATGTGGCGGCCGAGCGAACTTAGCGAGCTCAGTGGAGATGTGTGCTGAGTCACGGTCACTCAAACATAGTCTTTGCCTTTTCCCCCTTGGGTTCATGACTAAGCATTCCCTTATTTGAAAGGAGCATTCACGTGAGTTTTGGCAGGATTTTCGGCCAGCGATGTGTTTTCATTCTCCACCTGATCATTGCGTTCCACTCTCGCTCCTCTACCACCACCATATGCATGCCACCCTGACACCCCCATCCTTCGCCCATTTCTTACCTAGTACACAGCCTTGGCCACTGCTCTTCATTCACAGACACCCGCTCACCTCAGGCTCTCGCCCATCATCCCCTTGTATCAAGGGCGCCGCCGCCACTGTTTGACGCATCGCAGCTCAATGAGAGCCCTGACAGATATTCCATGCGTGTCAAATACTATTTCCGTTGTGTATCTGCTTACCCTGCTCGTCTCGACGCATCCCGGTGTCGAGTCTTCCACCTCGGCGGTGGATCATCGTTTGACGGCCCTTTTGAGATCCCTTTCTCATCCTCTTTAAAGTCACCGGTCGCAATACCCTCTGCTTATTGCTTCCCTAATGCCTAATTCTCACTACTGTATTACATACCACCCCACTGGAATGTACCATTACACATGCCACCCATAGATAGCGCAAAAACTTTGTTGTATTGACTTGAAAATTCAAACGGGTCTTGTTATCATTACCTTTCCGCTGGAAAAGTTGCACATCTTTAACTTTGAGTATCTCTCTAACTTGTCTTATTTATATTTAGCCAACGAAGGTAAATTATGAAGGCAAACACTGCCGCCCTCTGCCACATTGCCGTCCTGTGCCGTTCCCAAGAAGGTATTTCCCTAAAAGGAAACCCAAGGGCGAAAAGTACGCAAGTCTCAAACGTGACTTTGTGTCTTTCTCTCGAACGACTACCACCGCATCGTTTTGTATCAACCATCCTCAAGCTTTTTCTCTCCCCTCTGACACCACTTGGTTTCTGGACATTTGCATTGTGTCATCATCATTGCCAAACATGCGACGTATACTTTCACGCTGCATGCCTAGTCTGCCACCAGCTATTATGTCAGTCAATTTCTTTGTGTGCAAATTTCCTCTTTATTTGTTGTCTCTCCTATGGAAAATCAAGCTGATTTTTCTCCTTGTATTACAGTGGGCCAGCATCGCCTGCATGGCCACCCGAACCCCCGCAGACACATTGCCACCCGTCGTGTCAGGAAAATAGCTATGTATGTCTCCTTTCCAGTCTAATCCCCATCCCAAATCATCCCTTACTTCTTTCATCTTCTGTGATTTGTCTCCAGTGTCATCGTTAACTATGCGCAGGGATGCTTCCTACTGCGACTACACCATTTCGCGTTTGACGCCACCATCAGCTGTCAGATGGTACCTGCCAGGGCGCAGATCCACGGGATGGAAACACGCGGGGTACAGTGCCCATGCACACAGACGAGCACTCGGTGCAGGTTGGAGGGTTCTTTTGTGCGAACATCCGCATTCCCATCTCTTTTCTCAAACTGAAGTTTTGTGGCAGAACTCCAGCTGTACCGACACTCAAGTCCAGGGATAGAACTTAAGAACTTCACATGACTTCAGTTGTGAGGAACTTAAGTGGTGAAGAACTCATATAGTTTTACTCATTACTCATATGTATTTCATCCAAACTTGAGTTTTTAAAACTTAAGATGCGAGAACTCGAGTGCAAGTTTAAACTTAAGATGCAAAAAATTGAGTGCGAGTCCAGCGCACCATAGGAAGCATATTGAATGGGTATACAGTACCATTATAAAACTTAAGAGGCACTGCAACTTAAGTTTCATTTTCGGTTGGAACCACCTAGGTCTTAAGGTGAGCTAATAAAGTATTTGCACTGGTGTGGGAACTTTCAAACAGAATTTTTGGTCTGTTTATATTGAGCAAGAATAAGAGCAACACCTGGGCTCTGAAGATTTTGGGCCCACTTATTGAAGAGAGGCTGTCAAAAGCACCGGAGCTTGGTCTGGATTGGCCTGAGAAACCGGTGAGGTTATTTCATAACTCATATCTGAGCCAAGGATTGTGTTAAATGCTCATACCTGTACCCAGAACGATTTGATCTCCTAGCTTTTTGGAGATTGCGGTGGGCGAACAGTGAGAGGTGCTTCCCCTCATGCTGCACATACTATCAACGAACATGGCAGCCATCCATACCTTGTCCATGGTGGGCGTTGACTTTCCCCTGCAAAAGACGCATGGCTATAATAATGTATCTCCACTCGCACCCATGCATTCACTCAAGCGCTCTTTGATCTGATGACCCATCTGGAGTACCTCCTCCACATGTGAAGAAGTGGAACACATCATTGTGGAGGAGGGCTGGATGAAGGCCGCACTGAACAACATGGTCAAGATCAATAGCTTTTTGCATGAGTCGCAGCATATCAACAATAACAGCCGTGTATGTGTTTAGCTTATTCCAACTACCATCTGTGTTGTACGCTCATGCAGCTACATAAGTAGTAGGAATGGTGCACAAAATCGTCGCGAAGGATGGCTTTCAGTTCTCTAACAGCACCATCCTGCTGCACGGCACATACCTGAGCATCACTGTGTGGCCAACAAATTACGATGAAGGTATATAGCCTATTCTGCTCATATTTAAAAAGCACGAGGCTGATCTTCTGCTTGTTTTTAACCAGCGAACTACAAAAACGCCGTGACGTTTGACGGGTTCCGCTTTTCACAGGAGCATGCAGAGTATATAGCACACCATGACCCCGATGATAGGTTAAACCAAGACATTTTCAAGTGGCATACTGTACCAAGTTGTAGGGGAGCAACTGTCACGGTCACGGACCACCCGGTTGCGTCACTTTTTTTCAGGTGTGTCACGGTAATGGGGAGGCTGGTTGCCTGAAAAATTTGTGACATGGCAAACCAAATTTTCAAAATCTTTTCCTGAGGCCTATATATGATGGGGAAACTTGTGGCTCTGTGTAGGGAATGGTCTGTGTGTCTTCAAACCCTTCAAATGAACTCAAACTCACTGAAAATGAAAGAAATATATATATTGTGGTTGCCTTCTCAAGCAACGGTCATGGTCATGGTCAGGTCCATTGCTTGAAAAAGAGGCAACCACCTTGTCATGGCGTCTGGGGCGTTGCTTCCCTACAACTTTTTTACAGTATGATCAGCACTGCTGTCCATCATTTACCCTTCGGGATGGGAAAACACGTGTGTCCTGTGGGTCTAGAATCGACTTAAACTTAATGAAGAAGATTGATTCATTGGCACAGGGGTGCTTCTTCGCGGCGACGGAGCTGAAGGCGATGATGGCGAATTTGGTTATCGCCTATGATGTGAAGGCGGAGGTGGAGGGCGTGCGCCCGCCGGATAATGTGTTTGGGACGAGGATCACGCCGAACCCGACGGCGAAGTTGCGCTTTAGGAAGAGGCAGTGAACGAGCACCCGGGGGACAGTGTGTCGCCGTGGTCAAGTGAATGTCGTACTGCATATCTAACAAGAACATAAGCAGGCGGTGTTCAAAAGAATGAATTCGCAATCCACGAGTTTGTAAATATTCCTGGATATCACAACCTGCGAGGTACGATTCTCTGCTCTATGAGAAACCAGGGTATCAGTCAGTACTGGACATGCTCAACTCTGTGTCGAATGCCGAGGTGAGGCTATCGAAAGTCGCAGACCCGGAGGTGTTGGCATTTCAATGATGGCCGGTAATGCAACACAACGTGCGCACGATTAAAAATCCCAATTTTCAACAATGTTCACCAGATCTCGATAGTCTCTTATAGACAGACGCTCCAACATTTGTTTTTAATTCGTATCTCTTTCAAATTATACATATTTCGTAGCCCGCCGCAAAAGAACTTTTCGGAGTAGTCTACGTTTCTCCGGAGTATACATAGTCTATGGACTGGGAGGCATATCTTCGTGTGAGTTCAGCTTCCGAGAGCCGCGATAGATGTTTGGAATAATGGCTGAAGGAAATGAACCCAGCTTCCGCTGCGGTGTGCTTCATCAATGACTGCAGAGAGATCAGAGGACCTTATCGTGTTTAAAAGTTGAATGCTGTGGGTACGGTAAGGCAGCGGGGACCTGTGACGTAGACGAAACGAAGAGTAAAACCTTCGATAAACGTCTTCAAAAATGCTTGCTGAATCCCAACAAGTCGCAACAAATGGTAGTATGTTCGAAAGGGCCGCATCCAATAACGGATTTTCGACTGATTGGAGGGATGCCGAGACCCGTACGAGGAATTTAACGATATTTTTCGGGATATCGGGGTCCCCTGGCATGAATAAAACCACGGATGATTCCACGGTTGATCTGGTGCAATTAGTTGTTGAGTAGCGAACAGAGTTTCACAACATACGGATTGAGAAGGCTCTGGGCAATCAAATACTGAATCATCCGCGTCAAAGTCTTGACTTTTTTACGGTAGGACAGCCGGGCAAGATAGTCCACAGTTTGATTGTGCACATCACCGCCAATTCCTACACACCGTAAGAAATTCCTCATCAAGTTTGCTGATGATGCGGATTTCGAGTGTTTCGAAGTATAATTGATAGTCATCGCCTCGCTCTCGAAGACATTCCGCATGAAGCTTGCTGATGTCAGGACCTTTGAGTGATGCATAGGTTGTCTAATAATGATGTGTCAATTTATCGTCCACTGACTGTATAAAGGCGAAAGTCACAAGTAATAGAACCCAGCTGCCGACTCCCAGGCATCAATGCTCAAGGAATTGTAGTCCAACATTGCAATGGGCGCGCGGCGACTGCTCTCGGAGATAGATTGCTGTATCATTTCCAGCATGGCCCCCGCATGCATCTCCAACAATCGACCTTCTACGACCGGCCACATCCTGTCGACTGTGATAGAGTCAACCAGTCCGAGAAGGTTCGCCGACTGATTCGAACAAAGTTGGAGAATCTGTTCAGCAAAATCGGGCGAAGGAGGTTTCGAGAGGATACTGAATGCTTCTGAACATTCAAGTTCGAGCATGCTGTCAGAGTTGGTTCCTCGCCTCTGTGCCCCAGAAACCCAGATAATCGCCTCAAGGAATCTGACCTGGAGAACAGCAGAACGCATGCTATCGCTCAGTTCTGCGACTCTCGACATGAAATTGATGCAAGGTGACCAGGGGTGGCAGTCCAGTGGCAGGGCAGTCGTATAAGCATGAACCAGTCTCTTCTCGGGAAACCTGAGCAAATTCTGTCAAATCCAACTCGGCATTGGCCTGCGACCGCTTTTGCTCACCCGCGTTTTGAAAATAACACCACCTCGATGATCTCAGATAGAAAGGCAACCAGCTCTTGATGGTCTATTTCCCAATTTGAAATGCTGCATCGGAGATAGTAGGTCTGCCTGGTGGCAATCTGAGTGATAAGCAGCTGCATCGCCTGTACTCGAAACGCTTCAGGGTAGAGCGCTGGTCTAGATAAGGCAAGAACGATTTATATTCAGATCTTGAACACCAAGTTAGAGCTTACCTAGATAGTTCCAGGAGATCATCGAATATGCCCTCGAAATTTAGCTGTGAGAGGACATCGTCGGAGGTGGGTATTATAGCTTTCATACTTGATAACCTCCGGGAGATAACAAGATACTCAGCGCCCCGCACAACCGCTTTACCCATGGCCAGGATAGCTTTGCCCGCCATTGCTCCAGGCCCCCAGTGGGTACTTGACGACGTCGTGGTGTACAGAGAGCTGCTGGAAATGGTTTGGGTAGAGCGCAACAAGGGCGACGGTTCCATCTTCGGTATGTAATGAAGGAAGGGGAGGAGAGGCGACCGTGGGCCTTCTGAGTTCTCAGACACCTTGAAACAGAATTAACCGTTCCTAACGTAATCCCCGGCGTCGTGGGATGTTGGGGCTATGCCATCTTTAATCCTCCGTTTGCACTGCTTTTAAACATGATCACTTTAATTGCGCTGGCCTATACCTATGACAGAACAGAGTTCGTCGCAGTTCCTGCTGCACAAAAGATACGATTGTTCCCTCTGGGGTACCCACGACCACCGATGCTGTGGTGACCATGCTTGATGAATAATAACATTCATACTTGACTGGCTTGACTGCTAACTGCGGTTTCCCGGATCATTTATGAATCTACGAATCAGAATCGACTTTCTTTCCTCACAGAAGAGGCAAAAATAAAGACTGATCAGGTCCATATCATCGGAGGGATGTTGTTCGGCGGTGGAACATGACCGTTCGAAATGGCGGAAATTTCTCTACAAACGATCTGTCGATTTCCACCCAATTTTGGATTCATCATGATCAACGTGTATCAATATCTGAACTCTTGTTGGATCGAAATCTTCGACTAGATGGTTCCACCCGTTGGGGCCGCGACGGGGAGATAACGTGAACAATATTTGGGTCGGATGATCTTTCTGAGTAAACTTCAATGACGTCCATCAGCGCGCATGTTGAAAGCCACAGAAAAAGAAATTCCAAATTTTGATCAGTCGGGTTCGTTGAAATCTGACTTCATCCAATTGAAATTGAAGGGCACTGGTCCATCTCGGGTTTACGAGGAACCGGGAAGTCGTCATTGGCTGTATAGGACGTGATTCTGCTTCTGTTCCACTCACCATGGTCATCGAAACCCTCAATCCTAGGAAATACACTTTCTCCTTTTCCACTTCCCAACTACTTCTTGATGAAGATCGATGCTTTCTGAGATTGTCTCCACTGTCAAAGCATCTAAACTATTCTTTAATCTATCACCTTTGCACTTCTCTACCGTCAATCTCGGCGCACGCATCTAGTTGTGCTGAGATTGGCCTCCCATAGCTCTAGTACAATGTCGTAGTCCTTGTGCTCTACGGTCTCAGCAATCGGAAACTTGCAATCATCAACTCCCACCCGGAACTCTTTATTCCCTGCCCCATTCCCAAGCATGTGGTTACTTTTGCACCCGACCATGGCGGCTAGAAAAACACTCACGGTAGTTCGTTGCTTGGTTCCTCGGAAACTTCACGCATCATCGACCCGCACTTCTAAACGGGAGATGGCTTAAATTATCCAGATAAGCACTTTGACTTATCGTAGCCTCTTTCCAGGATCCCCAACCATTGCAAATAGTGAAGATGGAACCACTTTCGATTTCCTCCACCCCATCCTTTTCAGGAACTTCTTTATACACTACCACATCGTCTAGCACCCAATGGGGTCCAGGAGCAATGGCGGGAAAAGCTATCCTGGCCATGGGCAAGGCCGTTGTGCGGAGCACGGAGTACCTGGTTATCTCACGGCGATTGTCCCTCATCAAAGCCACACTATCCTCCTCGGACGGTGACCTCTCGCAGCAGCAAAATCCCGAGGCGATGTTCGACGACCTGTTAGAACTTTCAAGGCAAGTTCTGATTTGGTGTGCCAGGCCCAAACTCAAACTCTCCTCCCCTCCTCTAGACCACTGCTCTACCCAGAAACCTTTCGAATACAGGCGATGCAGTTGCTCTTGACTCAGATTGCCAGCAAAGAGACCTATCATCTCCAGAGCAGCGTCTCCAAGTGGGAAATAGACCATGATGTCCTGATAACTTTCCTATCTGAGGTTATCGGTGTGGTGCTGTTTTCGAAACGCGGGTGAGCAAATTTGGTTAATGAGAAGTTGAATTTCACAGCATCTATGTCTATCAGGTTTCCTGACGAGAGGCTGGTGCAAGCTTATATGACCGCTATCCCTAATGACTGCCACCCTTGGTCACCTTGCGTCCGTTTCATGTCGAGAATCGCACAGCTGAACGACACCACGTTTTATGGCGTCCTCCAAGCGAGATTCCTCGAAATGATTCTCTGGGTGTCTGGGTCACAGATGCAAGGAAGAAACTTCAGCGGCGAGCTCATAAGTGAATGTTCGGAAGCATTTGCAGTTCTCTCGAAACCACCTTCGTATGATCTATCCATTCTTTGGATTGAACAGATTCTCCGATATCGTTCGACGCAGCCGGCCAACACCCTTCTCGGAATGGTGAACTCTATCACGGTCAAACACTTGTGGCCGCTGATCGAGGGCCGCTTATTGGAGATGCACGCCGATCCCATGTTGAAGATTATGCTCAACGGTGCATTTCCGGATTCCGTGGTGCACTCGTATTCTTTCGTGATTCAGTGAGTTCTGCACTCTTGAGATCAGGTTATAACAATTGACATCATTCCCAGACCGCGTTCCGATGTCTTACACTCAAAGTCAATATTATTGGCAAGCTTCATGCGAAACTTTCTTCGATGTGTTGGAATTGGAGGTGATGTGCGCAACAAGACGATCCAATATCTTTCGATTCTTTCTTACCAGAAGAGAGTCGTGGTCCTAATTCATATGATCCAACACTTGATTGTCCAAAGCCATGTCGATCGGTCCGTCTTATTGTTTAGTTCAGATATTGCCATTATCGATAAAAAAATAGGTCGACTGTCGAACCTTCCACCGTCTTATTCACACCAGAGAATCCAGACATTGCCCGCAATATCATCCAGTTCCTCCTGCATATCTCGGCGTCACTTCAATCAGTGGAGAATCCTCTGCTGGATGCCGTGCTTCTGAACATATTGCCTTATGTTCAGGCCAGCTGGCACCCAGCGAAAATCTTTGAAGATGTTTATCGACGGCTTTACTTTCCATTCAGTCGCCGTCATAAAGTTCGACCAGCTTATCGTGCCCACACACTTGAAATTTTGCAAAGGATCAGATCGTCTGGTCTCGGTACAGTCATCAACGAAGCCAACCGCACGGCAGCTTGGGTTTATTTTCTTCAGCCACTATTTTAGGCATGCGCTTGTCACCTGCGGAGTTGTAATAAACGAAGTTGTAATGAAACAGAAATTATTACGCGTGACCCGGTTGGGAAGAAGAATTTCGTGGCAATATGCTCAAAGAATTGTACTGCTGCAAACATCTAAGGACTGAGCTAATCAAGTCCTGTACAGGTCGACTTTCGAAGAAGCAACCGGAGTTAAAGGCTCACTCTCTGTTTCCGTTGACTTGAAATCGACGCGACGCGTCGTAGCACGTGGACGCATCAAGCACGTGCTCTGAATTTTAGGGTCGATCGCGGTTGGGTTCAAGAGAACCAGGAAGCGAATCATTGGGGGGTTCTGGTTCTGTTCCACTCACCATGGTCATGGAAACCCTCAATCCTAGGAAATACACTTTTACTATGCACCCTATAATTACTATAAGTACAGAATGCTATTTGATGCACACCAATGTTCATTTTACCGATACCCGTTCGCTGTTCACTGATTCCTTCTCTGAATACTCCTTTTCAACCGGTGTCTCGAGCTCCTCTTCCGGTAGCGCACCCTCAAACAAGATCTCTGCCGGCGGCGTCTCCACCGCTTCTCTCAACTGGCGCCGCCGCCACGCCACGCCCATCGCAACAAGCCCGAAAACAACCACCCCGCCCAACCCACACAAAATATACAGCGCAGCGCCACAGAGGTTCTCGAGCGCCGGCCGCTCCAGCGACATCACCTGGTGTCTGGGGAACTGCCAGACGAATAGCCCGGTAGCCATGACGAGGTTGAGGATTTTGCGGCCGGTGGTGGCTTGCGTCGCGGCGGATCCAGACGTGGTTGTAGATGTGGATGGGAGTGGTGGGGGCGGCGAAGCACCGGAAATTTCCGCCTCGAGGACCGCGAGACGGTATGCGCGCATCGCAGCGCTCAAGCCTTCCTCGAGCTCTGCGGGTGTGGGTGGAGAGGGGTTGGGCTCAGCGGCAGACGTATCGCGGCCGGTGAGCCACAGACAGGCGTCATAGACGAGGGAGCAGGCCATCCAGACCGCGATGAGGAACACGGCAGACACAAACACCTGCATGGCCTTGTCGACGAGCCAGGAGACTGTGTCGGCCAGTGGGACCGTGGAGGGGTGGAGTCTTAGAAGGTCGGGGGCGTTAAGGAAGAGAAAGACGATGGAGAGACCGATCACAGTGCGCCTGCGCGGCATTAAAGAGTTTCGTCCCATCGCTGTCAATGGTGGGGGGAAGGATAAGGACAGGGTCAGAAAGATGTTGCCTACGATTCACAGCCGCTGTTGCCGTTATATCTAACCTTAGGCGCCGCACAGGTTTGAACCCTGATCCCAACCCGATAACGGTAGATCATCGTTGCGACCATCGTTCAGAAGTGTCGCAACTCCCACCAACTGGCCGACGAGTGAGATAATGAGGTCGCCATTAACGCATCCCCCTCACTATGACTTCTCCGAAAACTCGTCCTCCTTCTTGACCGGCGTCTCGAACTGCTCCTCGTTCGCCAGCGTCCCCTCGAACAACACCTCTGCCGGCGCCGTGTCCGCCTCCGCCTGCCGCTGCCGCTTCCACCACGCCACGCCCATCACAAGTAGTCCGAAAACAAATACGACTTCCCACCCGCGCAAGACGTACAGCACCGCCGCCGACACGTTCTCGAGCGGCGGATGCTCCAGCGACATCACCCCAGAGGTGGAGAACTGCCAGCCGAAGAGCACGGCGGTTATGAAGAGCATGAGGACTTTGCCGCCGGTTGTGGCTTGCGCTGTGGCGGAGAAAGTGGATGTGGACATGGAAGAGGGTTGGGCAGACGCGGGAGTGCTGCCGACCTCAACCTCGAGTACAGCGAGGTCGTACGCAGGCGTCGCACCGCCCCCTCCAGCTCTGCCGGTGTAGGCGCTGGGACTAGATCTGGGGTGGGCTGAGCAGCTGAATCGCTGTGGCCCGTGAGCCACCGATAGGCATCGTGGACGAGAGAGCACGCCGCGCAAATCGCAAGGAAGAACATGGTAGATGCGAGGCCCTGCATGGCCTTGTCGCCCAGCCATGAGACCACGTCGGCGAGCGGGGCGGTGTACGGATGAAGTCGGAAAAGGTCGGGAGCGATGAAGAAGAGGAAGGCGACTGTGAAACAGGTGAGGGTACGCCTGCGCCCCATAAGAGGGTTTCGTCCCATGTTGGACGTTGAATTGGAGATGAGGACGTGGATAAGACAAGGTGAGATGACGAGTCACGACCACTGATGGGCGCTAATCGCAAGCGCCAATCACTTTCTCCCTTTCTGCCTTCGTGATGAGGATCGATCCTTTCTGAGACTGTCTCCATCCTCAAAGCATCCAAACTATTCCCCAATTACCTTTGCACTTCTCTGCCATAACTGGCAACTTGAACCTCAGCGCGCACATCTAGCTCTGCCAAGATTCAAGTTGGCCACCCATAGCTCTACAATGTTGTGGTCCTCATGCTGTACAGTCTTAGCAATAGGAGACTTGCACCGGTCAACTCCTACCCCAGAATTGTTCTCGAGTGTCTATCTACGAAAGACAAGGGTACCATGAACATGGCCGACTCTGTGCCGAATGCCGAGGTGATACTCTCGAAAGCCGCCGACCCGGAAGTATTTGCATCATGGTCTTCAGAATGGCTGGAAACGAAATCCCGTTATCAACATAACGTGCGCACAGCAAAAAATTCCAATTATCGACCATCTTCACCAGATCTCGTTAGTCTCTTACACACACTCCAACATTTTTTAACTCGTACCTCGTTCAAATTACACAGATCTTGTAACCCGCCACAAAAGAACATATACATGGTCTATGAACTTGGAAGCATTTAACGTGGTTACGTGCGAGTTCAACTCCCGAGAGCCATGACAGATGTTTGGAACAAGAGCTGAAGGAAATGAACCCAGCTTCCGCTGCGGTGCGCTTCATCAATGACTGCAGAGAGATCAGAGGACCTTATCGTGTTTAAAAGTTGAACGCTGTGGGTACGGTAAGGCAGTGCTGACCAGCGACGTGGACGAAACGAAGAGTGAAACCTCCAATGAACGTCCTCAAAAATGCTTGCTAAATCCCAACAATTCGCAACAAACGGCGGTATGTTCGAAAGCGAAGCATCCAATAGCCACGGTGGGTTTTCGAAGGATTGGAGGGATTCTGAGACACGTACAAGAAATTGGACGATGTTTCTGGCGATATCGGGGCTCCCTGACGTGAATAAAACCATGGATGATTCCACGATTGATCTGGTGTAATTAGTTGTTTGAATAAGGAACAGAGTTTCACAAAATACGGACTGAGAAGGCTCTGGGCAATCAAGTGCTGAATCATCCGGGTTAAAGTCATAACGTTTTTGTGGTAGGATAGCCGGACAAGGTAGTCCACAGTTTGGTTGTGCACATCACCGCCAATTCCTACACACCGTAAGAAATTCCTCCTCAGGCTTGCTGACGATGTGGATTTCGAGTGTTTGGAGATCGGAGAGACATAATTGATGTAGAAATTCCGCGTGTTGACGTCAGGAACTTAGAGTGATATGTGGATTGTCTAGGAATGAGACGTTCAATAATCATCCAACGACTGTAATAGATGCGAAAGTTACAAGTAGTTGAACACAGCTGCCGATTCCCAGTCATCAGTATCGAAGGAATAGTTGTCCAATATTGTAATGCGCGCGCGGCGACTGCTCTCCGAGATAGATTGCTGTATCATTTCCAGCATGACCCCTGCATGAATCTCCAACAATCGACCTTCTACGACCGGCCACATCCTGTCAACTGTGATACAATCAACCAGTTTGAGGAGGTTCGCCGACTGATTCGAACAAATCTCGAGATTCTGTTCAACACAATCGGGGGAAGGAGGTTTCGAGAGGATGCTGAATGCCTCTGAACATTCAATTTCGAACATGCTGTCAGAGTTGGTTCCCCGCTTCTGAGCCCCAGAAACACAGATAATCGCCTCAAGGAATCTGGCCTGGAGAACAGCAGAGCACATGCTGCCGCTCAGCTCTGCGATTCTCGACATGAAATTGATGCAAGGTGGCCAGGGATGGCATCCCAGTGGCAAGGCAGTCGTATAAGCGTGGACCAGTCTCTTGTCAAAGAATCTAAGTGGATCCTGTCGTCAAAACTCAGCATTGACCAGTGACCGCTTTTGCTTACCCGCGTTTTGCAAATAACACCACTCCGATGATCTTAGATAGAAAGCCCACCAGCATGTCATGGTCTATTTCCCAGGTCGAGAGACTGCAGCAGAGAAAATATGTTTTCTTGCTGGCAATTTGGGCCATATCAGCTGCTTGGCTTCCATTCGGAAGGTTTCTGGGTAAAGTAATGGTCTGGAAGAGGCATGAATAATCTGAGGTTACAACATCCCATGCACCGGAACCTCTATAGTGCGCAACAACCATGCTTTCGGGTAGTCTGTGTTAGAACCTAGGCAGCCTATATGAGTACAATGCCTCTCAAATGCTCGTGAAGGAAGCAAGTCATATTACCTAGGCAGCCTATATGAGTACAATGTCTAGGGTAGAGTAAGTGTCTACTACGATACGCGGCGAGAACGCGCTTACCTCTCAAATGCTCGTGAAGGAAGCAAGTGAGAGGTTCGACGCGTCTCGCCAACTACATACAAATATCGCGTGATCCGAACGATTCCGACGAAGTCCGACAACTCCCGTACCGCTGACAGCCAAGCGCTTAAGGCTGGAACCAACAGTCTGTAGTTAACCGCGCCACTGATGTATGGTGGCCTGCTTATTACAAATCATCGGAGTTTGAATTGTTCCCGCTGGCATTTAGCACTTGCAGTACCTCTACCCACATACTTCCGGAGGGAAAGTGTCTTATAATTAAAATATAAAGTAATCTGTCTCTTCAGAATGTGATCCCAGAGGCTACTTCCATCAAAATCAACATCTCGTTGTTTCGCCGCTGCCGACCCGTCAAAATTCGGCCTCGTTGTTCTTCAAGTTTCTCAATGAGTGATGGCGGAAGAAGTTGACCATTTTGGATTCCTGAACAGAGATATCAAGTCAGAAGAATGAAAAACGCGTTCCTGGGCTGTTGTCGATACCAACAGAAATTTGCAACTGGTAATAAGCACGCCAGCGATCACTCGATCGAGGTTATCAACAGACTAGCTTTCGGGTGGGTTCCCGACTAAGCTATCAATTGCCGTTTTCGGCATGTCGCCAGAAGAAGTTTTGCTATACCTCCCAATCGTCCGCTAAATTCAAGGAAGTTGGCTTGAACCAATTCTAAAATGTCTACTGTGTTTGTGAAAGCCTTTGAGCATGATGAGATGCCTACAATATGTAGCATTTAACACCTAATGCTAAGGTGGCCGACTAACCCCTCGCAGATAGTAAGTTGTGAGGAGCGAGAGACTTGCCGTTCAACTGTTCAAACTTTGTTTACAGTAAATCTTTTCAATCGTGATCAGGGGAGACTGCAACTTTTTCTGTTTGGTTCACCTTCATTCTTGCAGGGTGTCCGGGGAATATAATATATCTCATGTTCGCCCAGGTTTCGGGGTTCATGGGCGGCCATCGCGGCAAGAGTGATGGACACTCGCTTAAAGGCTCCGGCTTTCCATGGTTTACCCAGATAAGTGTCTTTTGCCTGAATAGCAGTTAGCAGTTACGAACGGATGACTCGGTGGATAGGATCCATCATGATCTGTGCAGACAGAAAAGATCAAAGATTTGTGTACATCAGAATACTCCTTGGAAACCGGCGTTCCTGAGTAGGACCGTGCCGTGCAATACTATCTACCTACCTACCCCCCTATGGGGATAAAGTCAGGTAGAGCGCTCTCTTTTTTCCCCTCCAATTCCTGCAAAGCGAAGATGGACCTCGAGACTCGGGAGTCCCCAATATCCTTCGCCCACTCCTCGTCGGGCAGCTCTTTATACACCACAACATCGTCCAGTACCCAATGGGGGCCAGGAGCTATGGCCGGAAAGGCTATATTGGCGATGGGCAAAGCTGTTGTGCGAAGTGCTGAAAACCTCATTATCTTGCGGCGGTTATCTGCGATAAAAGTCGCCTTGCCGTGCTACGACCGTGATATCGCACAGCAGCAAAATTATGAAGCCATATTCGATGATCTCCTGGAACTCTCGAGGTACAGTATGCTTCAGTCGGCCGTTTAGAACGCGACTAAATCCATTCCTATCCCAGACCACTGCTCTACCCAGAAACCTTTCGAATGGAAGCAATGCAATTGATTATGGCCCAAATTGCCAGCAACGAAACCCATTTTCTCCGATGTAGCATGGCGAAGTGGGAAATAGACCATGACATTCTGGTGGCCTTTTTATCCGAGATTATTGGAGTTGTGTTATTCTCCAAACGCGGGTGAGTAAAAGCGCTCAATGCCAAGTTGCATTTGATAACATCGATCCCATTAAGACTTTTGACAAAAGCCTGGTGGATGCTTATACGACTGCTCTGCCACAGAACTGCCACCCTTGGTCACCTTGCATCAGTTTCATGTCGAGAATCGCACAGCTGAACAATACCACATTTTCTGGTGTCCTCCAAGCGAGGTTCCTCGAAATGATTCTCTGGGTGTCGGGGTCACAGATGTCGGGAAGAAACTCCAGCGGCGAACTCATAAATGAATGTTCGGAAGCATTTGCAGTTCTTTCAAAACCACCTTCTTATGAGCTATCCCTTCTTTGGGTTGAGCAGATTCTCCGATATTGTTCGACGCAGCCGGCCAACTGCCTTCTCGGAATGGTGAACTCTATCAAGGTGGAACACCTATGGCCGCTGGTCGAGGGCCGTTTATTGGAGATGTACACCGATTCCATGCTGAAGATGATGCTCAATGGTGTATTTCCCGATTCGGTGGTGCACTCGTATTCTTTCTTCGGGTTAGTGAGTTCTGCGCTCCTGAGATAGGTTATGTTATAACAAATGACATCATTCCCAGACTGCGTGCCGAGAGTGAATAAAGTAACTTTTGACAGCTAACTTTAACTTTGATCGCCCCTTTGGTTTGGTGGGGCTAACTTTACGGTACTTTACGGTACTTTTCCCACGCTGGGCAAAAGTAACTTGTTGACGGCTAACTTGTACGGTTCTGACAAGATAAACTAAGGTCCCCAGTAGATGTTTCCAAACACCTCAAAAGTACTCTGAACATAGGGAATCATCATGCTCACTGGTATATGAGCTCTTTCATCATTGTTTATTTAAAGTTCAACTATTAGGGATACACACCATTGCCATATTTATGGGTGTGACAGCCGCCCGTAAACGGCAACTGCCCCATCCCATCAGATGGTTTTGAATTGCATTTTTACGGAACAGTTATTACTTGAATTCAAGTGTAGGTACTGATGCATTGGATTAATACATGATGAAAGGGATAAAAGCCTAGTTTAGGCCGACCGAGGCCCTAATCTTCTAAATTTCAGAGCCTCGTAGGTGTCAAAGACCTGTACCATGCGGATAGACTTTGCACTTCATTCATATTCTTGTTTGGTTTCCACGGGAACCTGAAGAACAGATACAACACAAACAGTGTCATGGCACTGCACCTCTCTTGAACACCTTATACTTGTGCCAAATCTGGAAAATATCTGCTCTTTGTTTCCTCAAGATCATTTGGAAGAGAATCCATTTTTTCTCTAGCGTTATCTGACAGCATTCAGTTCACCTCACAAAAACAAAGTATAAACACTGAAAGTTGAACCCGACAAATTCCTAGGCTTCTGAATACAAAGTGTAGTACCACGACACTGACACGGCAGTGACGCGCAGTGACACGGTGTTGCGGCAGCAGAGCCACGCATTGATGCACACTGCTGCGGCATTGACGCGCTGCTGCCGTGCATGTTTGGGGAGTGTTCTGCAGTGAACTATATATTGAGTAGGGGTTTTAATATGTCTCAAAATCTCTAAACTGTAAGAATACTCAGTTCACTCAACAGAACTTGCAGTAGTTGCAAACTGGGGCATTTCAAAGGTGAGTCAGTGCCAAACACATTTAAGAAATACCATGATATCGACCAGTAGCACTCAATTAAAAGATTCCGAGTCATCATCAAGCATTTCTACATCCCAGAAACCCGATTCGGTGCGAGGGAACACCAATTTCAATGTTTAGTGATAACTTGGGATATGTGCAGCAGTGCCACGGCATTTCCTCTTGGCCCCAGCTGGAAAATGGAAATTGGCATAGGTTCTGAGCCCAGAAGGCTTGAAATTACTTAGTTCCATCTAATTACACATTTACTTACTGTTACTTCAAGTTACTTGAAGTTACTTACCGCTAACTTAACTGCCCAAGTTAGATCAGACAAAGTAACTTGTGCCATCAGATGGCATCAGTCCAAGTTACTTAAGTTACGTACAAGTAACTTTTGCGAACTTTACTTTACTTGTCTGCCACAAGTAAAGTAAAGTTAGTTTTGTAAGGCCAAGTTACTTTGTCCAAGTTACTTTGTTAACCATCTGCGTGCCGATTTCTTGCACTCAAAATCAATATTAGCAAGGTTCATGCGAAACTTTCTCCGATGTGTTGGAATTGGAGGCGATGTGCACAACAAGACGATCCAATATCTTTCGAATCTATCTTACCAGAAGAGAGTGGTGGCCCTAACTCATATGATTCAACACTTGATGGTCCAAAGCCATGTCGATCGGTCCGTCTATATTGTTCAGTTCAAAATCGCAAATATTGATTAAAAACAGGTCGACCGTTGAACCTTTGATGCTTTTATTTTCACCAAAAAATCCAGACATCGCCAGTAACATCGTCCAGTTCCTCCTGCATATCTCGGCGTCACTTCAATCAATGGAGAATCCTCTGCTAGATGCCGTGCTTCTGAACATATTGCCTTATGTTCAGGCCAGCTGGCACCCAGCGAACATCTTTGAGGATGTTTATCGACGGCTTTACTTTCCATTCAGTCGGCGTCGCAAGGCTCGACCAGCTTATCGTGCCTACACACTTGAAATTTTGCGAAGGATCAGATCATCTGGTCTCGGTACAGTCATTAACGAAGCCAGCCGCACGGGAGCTTGGGTTTACTTTCTTCAACCATTATTTTAGGCGTTCGGGTGTCGTCTGCGGAGTTGTAATAAAACGGAATTGTAATAAAATAGAAATTGCGCGTGACTCGATTGGGAAGAAGAATTTCGTTGCAATGTGCTCGAAGAACTGTGCTGTTGCAAACATCAAAGGACTAGAGTTGATCAAGTCCTCTACAGGTCGATTTTCGAAGAAGCAACTGGAGTTGAACCTCAAAATGACACGCATGGCTTGTCGTGAGATGCACAGAAGTATCCGACTAATCATGATTCTTATTTATTGAACATGCTATTCACATCGCAGGATTTGAAGTTTGAAGGCTTTTTGGGAACGGCGTTTTGTATGAACCCCGGAAAACCGAGAACTTCGGGAATCGTCTGAGTTCAACCGCGCTTCCGCTCTTCCGCGCAGATTTCTCATGAGTTTCCCGAGAGTCTCGGGTTGAAATTTGTGCGCTTCAATGGCGAGGGGCGACTGCGGCATCCTTAAAATCGCCGCACAAGAAATACATCCCGATTCTCGGGAAATTGAACACTATAAGACTTGCGCGCCATCCAACCACTGATACCCTACACCTGTGACTTCCCAACAACGACTATCACCCAAGACAACTCTGCACCTCTCGTCGCTGTCGTAGGCGCCACAGGTATGCAAGGAGGCAGCGTCGTTCGAGCGCTGGCGGAATCCGACAAGCCGTACCGCATTCGCGGGTTCACTCGCGATGCGGCAAAGCCCGCTGCTCAGGAGCTTTCGAAACTCGGCGTGGAGCTCGTTCAGGTCTCCTTCGTCGTGGAGAACAGGGATGAAGCGTACAAGGCGTTCGCGGGGGCAGATTTTGCTTTTGTAAGTTGATTAATTTCCACGAATGGAGAGAGAAGGTCCTGATGGTCGAATGAATGCAGCTCGTTACAAACTTTTTGGGAACATGTTGAAATTGAAAGGGTATGTTGCACTGTATTTCCATAGCATGAGCATCATTTAATTCCTGAATAGGAAGTAGCGGAGGGCAAGCTCCTCATCGACGCTGCCAAAGCAGGCGGCGTCTCAGGCATTGTATGGTCGGGTCTCCCCTCAATCAGCAAGATCAGCGGTGGGAAACTAACCCACGTCTGGCATTTCGACGGAAAAGCTGTTGTGACGGATTATGGTCGCCAGACCGGCGTCCCGTTCGTCGACGTCCAGGCGGGATCGTACGGAACCAACTTCTTCTCTGCGCACTTCGCGCCGAAGAAGCAGGCCGACGGGTCGTTCGTCCTTGCGTGGCCGGTGAAGCCCACCACCGTGATTCCATTCATCGACACTGTGCGCGATTATGGGTTGTTCGTGCGTTATGTCCTCGAATTGCCGGTCTTCCCCGACGGCGGGGAGTTCGTAGCCTATGGCGAGAATATCACTGTCCAGGATCTGGCACTGCAGTGGTCGCAAGGTGCGTGTGGTATCTGCCGGCACGGATGTGAACCTGACTCGTGTGTTTGTGAAATCAGTGACGGGGAAGAAGATCGGATTCGCGCAGGTTCCGGCCGAACAGCTTAAACAAGGTCTCGAAGGCACGGGCCTCCCGCCGCACATCGTGCTCGATTTGTCGGAGACATTTATGGCCTGGGACGAATTCGGATGTCAGTGCTTCTTAAAATATCTACTATTCGATCTTCTAACGCCACACACTATTTTTGTCACCAGGGAAAGTCCCTGCTATCCCGCAAGGCTTGCCGAGACGCCCGCATACATGGGTAGACTTCGCTAAGGTTACAGATTGGAGCAAAGTGTTGGGATGATTAAACAAAGCCTGTAGTCCTGCGTTCAAGCTGACCCTTTTAGTACGAGTTGGAGCGAAAGCAGAGAGGCATTAACAAATCCCATAAACCATTACATAAAACATAGAGCCTTATACGAACATAGGAAAACAAGCCATTACGCGGTACAAGTTTTTCTACCGGCCGTCGTCAAACGATAGGCAGCAGAGATGCAACGACGGGACGCACCATAACTTAACTGCGAAGCGAGAGCCTATGCCCTCGCTCTTCAGAACGGAGCCCACCTCTAATAGTCGCTGTCGTAGCCGCCGTAGCCGCCGCCGCCGACTTGACCGACGTCGAACTTGAGCGTGCACTTAAGGTTGTTCTTTGAGTAGTTGATCTCGGCGGAGCGGATAGACACGTCGCAGGTGCCGTGCTTGATCGACTTGGAGAAACCGCCGCCGCCACCGCCACCAAAAAAGCCGAAGCCGCGCGTCGGAACACCTGCAAGAAGCGAGAGAAAAAGTACATCAGTGGGGACTTGCATTGGGATGGAAGAATCGAACGCACCACCCTTGCTCCAAAGATTACCCTTCAGCGGCTTCAGCTCGTCTCCGAAGAAATTCTGCAGGTGCGCGGCCGTGTTCTGCACGCCCCGTTCCGTGAGCTGCGGTAACGTACACGAGGAGCAGCGGACTCACAAACTCGATGATCGTCACGGTGGACTTGGGCTTGTTCTGCGGGGTCGGCTGTACGAGATGCCCTTTACCGCCAAAGAGCGCGTCAAACTCGGCCTGCTCGAGCACTTCGTCGAATTTGATGGTCTTCACGGAGCCCTGGAACTTGACAGAGTCCGATTTGCATTCCTTCTTGAGCCTGGAACTTTGTTCACTTTGTGATACAATCGGTGTTCCGAAATACGCACCGGTCGAAGATCTTTTTAACCTGCATTTTGCGTTTCTTCTCGTCGGCCTTGCTGGAGGAAGCGGTGGGTGCGCCGGTAGATGTGGATGCGACGGCAACTGCGCTGGAGGCCGTCTTGGCGCGTTTCGCGGGAGGTGTCGCCAGCTCATCTTCGAGCTGAAGAGCAAGTCAGCAGCTAGACCTAGACGACCTAGGAGACCACCGCACCTGAATTATTCGGAGTCTCATAGCGTCAAGGACCTAGAGGACGCATCAGAAAGCACGAAAACGCGTCGATGACGGCAGACGTGCCTCAGGAGTGACAGGAATCGACGCAGTCAGATCGACCTCATCTGAAAAGAAAACCGCGTTAGACGCGTCACGAGTCAAGTGCTGAACGTTCTGAACGGGCTCACCGCCGTCGACCAGCGTGATGGTACGCTTTCTGCCTTTCGCGATTCCTTTGTCTAACGCGCCCAGTATAGTCGTCTGCTTGAGAGGGGCGTTGAGAGGAGCGTTCTCCTTCTGAGAGACCGAGGATTCGACCACAGGGGTGGTGGCAGGAAATGGGATAGTTTGGACTGCAGACATGATAATAGGAAACAAAGAGAAAAGGGAGACTCGTGCGTGCTTTATTTGCGTCCAAAGCGTTGATTTCCCACGACGCGCTCACATGCTCTACGCGCAAGACGCGGTCACCCTCAAACGCTCGATGAAAAAGTTCAAACGTAAAGGAAATTGAGTGATGCATACAGGAGTAGAGAGATATTTCAGTTATACTGCTTCACAACTACACCGTTGATAATCTCCTCGTTGCACGCCTTCTTCCCGTACGCGACGGTGCGGTTCTTCCGCCATTCCCCCATTGTCGGTGCATCCTCGTCACTGCAGAGGCGCTGGATACCGACGCGCTTGAGAACGGGACTGTCTTCGTGTGGAACAAGCTTGACATCATCGTCTGCCATAGAGAAATAAAACACTCCGAGACGTGGGAGGCCCACTTGGTCGGCGGGCGGCTGGATAACCTGGCAAACTCGTTTATAAAGATGGGGCTCATCGATTAGTATTTTTGAACTGACTCTGTGACGTGTAGCCGGATAAAACCCTCCACATAAAAACGTCAAGACGTCGCCCGCGTTTATAACCTGCCAGATAAATTGAAGGGAGACTCCGGTATGATCGAGATTACTCACCAGTGCATTGTCCATGTGGCGGACCCATCTCCACGTACCGTCAGGAGACAAGATCTGCAGGCCCCCGATGGGTTGAGACCAGAGGATCGTAACAGAGCCAATATCTGCCCAGTTCAGTATGGGATAACACAGATGGCGGGGTACAATTACCTGTGTGCCCTTTGAGCCACACCTGCTTCGAGCGCTTCTCTTCATCTTCGGAGCGCGGGAAGCTATAACAATCATTCGCTCGTCAGGTTCATATACCGTACAAAAAATACTCACTATTTCATGAATCTAACTTCAGAGCAGAAGATTCAACACAGTGCTAAAAATAGGAGCGAAAGAGTTACCAGATGATTCTCCGGCGGCTTTGAATTTATGTTGATCAACCAGGGCATCCTCAGGCAACTCCAAACCGAGCGCCAAGAGCCTAAGATCTTTAATTTCAGCACCACAATGAAAGGAGAGAACTCATCCACACCTGAGAATCGGATGCAAAACGTTGAAATGGTTATGATGAGCAAACGCCTCAATCTCTTGCAGGAAGGGTCGTAACGCCTGCGGATGCTCGCGCTTTCTCACGTTGCGATTAACTGAAACAGAAGAGTTAATCATAGTAAATTTCAAGTTCAGAGCAAGCTTTGAAAGCGTACTATTGTAATGCTCGATCTGATCCTGAACCCCGTCCTCGATTTTCTGCAGGTATAATTGTTATCGAGCTCCTCACGGAAAATGGATGGATAAATTAGATGAAGGGTAGTATTCTCACCCAAGTTTGCCGCGGCTTGTATCCTTCATACACCGCTCCGGATTGGCCGGTATATGTCTTCTTCTCCTCGGCATTGACACCGTCAAAGGTCAAATTAGCGATACTAAACACACGGGTCGTCTATGATATGAAGGTGAGAAGGTTGAAAATTTAAGATCCGTGCTGCGTTTCCGCTCGCACCTGCTCTTGCGTGTATCCATGGTTGATAACGTAGAAGAAACCGTGGGTGGCCATTGCGCTGACCACCTCGGCGGCGAGTGCCTTGCGTCCTGCCTCTGTTTTCGCTTTCGATAGATCGATGATAGCGAGGTCGGCGTATTCCACTGCGGGGAATGTCAAATTCGCCGCATAATGGCAGCGTCTGGGTATGCACATACAACTTTCTTTCGACGCCGGTGGTGCGACGTACGGCGGCGGATCGGGAGTTGCAGCCGCATAGACTGCGGAGAAACTGAGAAAAACGACGGATCGCTGTGCTTGCCATGTTGTCCAATAGGTAGTGCGAGGGAGGCTGAGAGGGTGGTGGGCGAGCGAGTGGGGCGAAGGTGATTCAGGATACGCTATCTATATCCTCCAAAATTAACCTCTCGCACGGGAACTTCCCGGCGACTGGGTATCCGACGAGGGCATCAGACTGACGGACAACGTTAACAGGGTCCTCGGATCATGACTGGGCTGCAATTCAGTCAGGACTGACCATAAGGAGGGAAGACCTTCGCCTAAACATCATTTCTGCTCTAGAGAGAAATGGAAACCGCATCTTGGCGCACGGGATTTACACAACGGAAAAGCCGATAGGAAACCGTCAGCTCGATGATACAAAATCAATCAGGACGTACGAATCCATCCAATTCTAGTTGAATTCTAGTTGTGGATCCTGCCTGGGCTCCGGGTTGTAGCGACTGAATACACGTCCATTGGCTTACTACTTTCACCGTTTCACCGAGGAGTCAGCCGATCCAGAGTCAACGCACCATGAAGTCGGAATCTTAACTGCGGCGGACACTGGATAAGTACTTCCTCGGGTCAAGGATCCCTTTCAGAAAATTCAAACTCGAAATCATGATGGATCCGCGGCTCGTCTCGTCCCGAATTAAACAGCCTAGAACTTCCGTTCCAATAAAATTATTATATTATAACGTGAACATAGGCTTGATCGAAGGCCGGAAAATCGGGAGCGGGTGCGCCTGAACGCTGGTAAGCTGTCTGGTCTCGACTACAACAAACGATGTGAATCATACCTCGGTGTTGAGCACATATCCTGTGACCAAGACGCCAGTCAGAGCATGGAATAGATGAAGAACCAAGAGAGTACGTACCATCCAACGGCAGCACAGACTCGTCCGCGAACGTAAGGAACAAGTACTTCAACGTCTCACTCTACAAGAAAGCATCAATCGATCGTTCACTCACGGGAAAATGAAAGTAAAGAAGGACCCACCAAATAGAACGTCTCCTGCTTGTCATCGTATCTTACAGGGACGGTGTCCACATCTAACACCGTCGCATACCCTCCGTCCGCTAGACGGCAGTGCTTCTCGATCGCCTGGAATATCCCCCAAGCATATTCACGATAGCGCTTGTTCCCCGTTAACCGCCACGCGAGAAATAGAGATTCAACGGTTTCCGGACTGGGTACGGGGCTCATATCATTACCAGACAGCGGCAGAAGCAATAATTTCGACAAAGACTGACCGAAGCATGTAGCGGGCGTCGTAACCCGCCGGACCTCCGGGTCTACAACAACCTGGCTTCAACCAATTATCGGCGGGCAACGGAGCTCGGCACGTACTTTGATCCCTTGATGTACCAGTCCCTGTTAGGCTGGTCCGCCGAGGGCTGGAATTGTACAATTTCAGGGGAAAGACCGCTGTGGTAAACATCGAGTTATGTTTAGAAACATAGAAGATACAGCAGAAAGGGAACAACGTACGTTGCAGTCTCATGCGTCGCCATACACCCTTCAAGAAGGTCGACACCAGTCTTCCAGTCTCGTTGGCCCTTCTTCGTGAGTTCGTCCATTTTTGGAGGGACCGAAACGACAACGCCAGTACGCGCGCCGGCGGTGGTGGCACCGAGCATGAGTGACCCCGCGAGGAAACAGACGAGGTGGTCCTGCTTATGATTGAGATCCCATGTTCTGCGGTGGTCCAAATGAGATTACAGTTCGAGATAGATATTCTGGGACAACTCACGTCCGCCAGTTGGCGCCTTTGGGAATTAATTCCGCGATATACGTAAGCTTCCTGGTGGGCGTCTTGTGGACGAGGTGGTCGTGGATGCCTTGCATCGCGTCCTCGTACATCTACATGTTGCTTACGTTGGTGAAATCAATCAAACGTTTTGCATACGATGTCGAACCTTCAGGTATACGGGTTCTGTCCGATCCTGTGAGCCTCTTGTGTGAGTACTGAGGCATGGTTTATGTAAGTAGCACTCGCTGTTTGAAGATATTGTTTTCTGGTGCCGATTAGGAATAGTTCGCGGGCAAGCATGGAACTTACAGTAAATATTCATAGTCTGCTCAAGAATTAGTCTGGGACGGACGGGTTATATGAAACTTACACGAGTCTCCTCGGGATCCTAGCCGGATGTCAGACTGGGAAAAGGACCCTTCATTTGCGCTGTATCATTGTAAGAAAGAAGCACAGATAAGAATGAGTATGATCTACTTCATTGATATGGGTGCCAGATTGCTGGGCAGTCGCACCGAATTTACTACCTCCATGACCCTCTCGGCCTTATACCAGTAGTCGGTGTTTTTGGTAAGTTGCGCCAGATCACGGAACTCGAGCTGGAGAGTCGTAGCCTCTGCGGTACTGATGTAACTCCCCGCGTCTGGAATTCCAACACGCGCTTCGAGATTAACCGACGTATGTGGAAGTCCAGACGGAGTGTCGAAGGCGGGCAGCATCCGGTCAGCTAGGTCGACCGCGTGTTTGAGGTACATGTCGTCGGAACTCAGGTGGAGAGCGGATAGCAGGCCGCCGAGGACTCGAATTGTTGTCTAATGGAAGAAAGTCAATCGCATTGGGGTGGGCGTTGAAAATGCCTACCTCGAATGTATTGAAACAGCGATCGCGACCATCTCTATCAAATCTCAGGGATTTCCTCACCCAATCACTCGCCCGCGAGTACTCTTGATGAAGACCCATGAGAAGCATGGTGTCTATGGCATCCACAATGGTGTAGCCGATGCCACCGGAGCTAGAGAGGTTGGTGCCCCGGTGGCTAATGGGATGGTACTCATCCGACCCCATTGCATCTCGTTCTAGAAAAATCAGGATAAGATTTATGTCTTAAAAAGTGTAAAGGACCAACCGTATGCGGACCAAGCATACTAAAAGTCGCGAATAAGTGCTGAATCTATTCCGTTTTATGAACTCTAACCTGGAAAGCAGCTACAACAGCGTCTCTCTTGCGAGGCTCTGCGGAGAGCTTTCCCTTGGGTTCTGGGTCTTGAACGTCAACGCTGTCATTCCATTCCGAGAGGTGGGATGAATCTAAGTCCGACCGCGAGATGAAGTACTGCAGGGCGAAAAGATCTCAGAACTCGAACGGAAGTGTGAGCAGTTTGTCGCACAAGATGGATTAAAAGAGCAGCAGCAAATAACAGGCCAAGATACTGGATTGTCCTCCTTCTTAGCATTTGCTGGTGATTGTGTGCGCGAAGGTGCTACGTGACAAGTGACAACGTGGCATCACGTTGCGGCGCGTCTATCAAATAAGACGCGTAAATATGTACAAAGGAGGTTGAATTCCAAAATGCAGCTGACGAAACTAAAATAAAGGCTAAAATTGGGGGAAACAGAATGGTCACTTTGTTTCTATGAATACAGTAAGGAATTGCTCAAAAAATGTATTTAGAGCAGCGCGGCAAGCTCCGGCTTAAACCCCCAATTTCTTTTCCCCTCCAGCGCGTTTTTCAACACAGGCTTGTCCGTCGCATCATAGTTGGTTTCCCTCATCCACTCCTCCAGGGTAAGAGTCCCCGGATGGACGCGTCGAATCCACTCCATGTCGAATTCTGGATCAAACAGTCCGTCGCGGAGGATCCGCCATACGGAGGAGAAGTTCTCCTTCCGCGTGGTTGTACTGGGATCCTCTGGCTGTGCATCATTTGCAAGGGGGAGGTTTATAAGCTCCTTGTCGAAGTGGGCCCACCACTCGTCTATGGATAGGCGCTTGAAGATTGCAGGCTTGCCTGTAACTTTGGTGAATGTCTGGATTGCCGTCGACTCGTTAGATTTAGATTCCTCCGAGAAACCGATGTACGTCCCTTGGCCAAATAATCCCCACCGACAAAGTCAGAGGCGATTCCCAGCGCGCGCGCAGACGTCTCCCGCGCGGTGATCGAACGTCCAGCGGGCTCACCAGCCCAGGTCTTTGAGCGCGATCATGGAGGCGCGGCCGTCACCAATGGGAAAGGCAAATACAACGGTCCCATCCTTTCGGATGTTCATGGGCATGAAGAAGGAAAAGTCAGTCGGCATCACCCCGCCGGGCTTGTCGGTGAAAGCCAACGTACGCCCTTCAACATATCCATGTACGTCGTGCTGGTGACGATGGTCCAGGAAAGCGCGTTGTCCGCGACGACTGAGGGCTGCACGCTGAGCCATTCAGCCACGCGGCCTTTGGCGTCCGGGTGAGCCTTGTAGTCCGGGTTGAACCCAGATTTCTACGTTGGGAGCCCCACCCAATGTCAATACGTATTCCAGAAGTTCACACTTAACAGCCCGCACCTTAAACAGATACGGCAGGTTGCTCCAGACGTAGTGCCGCAGCGATGGGATCTGCTTCGCAATCTCGTAGATGCGCATACCCGCGTACTACCATGTGGACGTGAGCCAATAGTGGGGTATAAATTTAGCAAAACCCACAATCTCCTGCATAGCGCCGACGGTAAACCCATCCGTATCAACCCAGACACCGTAGGCGCCTTCGAGGGCTTTCGCGACGGCTTCAAAATCAGTGAAGGAGCCTGAAAATTCATCGTTTAATGTCGGCTCCTGTAGAGTGGACTAATGAGAATGAACCTTGGAAGCACTCAACACCTCGCGCGGCCAGGGCCTGCGCAGACGCGCTCGTCGGGTCCCGTGTAAGGGCACGCACGCGGTAAGGCGATGGATTGCCGCTCTTCTCCTCTGGCGCCAACAAAGCGTCGACCACAGCCTGCCCTTGCGCTCCCGTTGCGCCGAGCACAAGAATGAGTTTTGAGGGAGACATGTTTTTGTTGTTTAACTGGTGTGGCCGAGTGCACCATCTTTTATACCTTCAAGTTTGGCCCATGCCTTGTACGATAACTGGCGTCAATGGCACCTTAAGGCTGCAACCTCGGCCATCCAGTTGTTCTGAACAGTTTCATTCCAGTGTTCGCCCGAAGGTCTTAATAATCGAACAGCTCGGAAGCTATAGCCTAAGGTTAAGGCCTTAGGATAAGGCCTCACTGAAGGCCTTAATACCAAAAAGGAAATAAAATTTTCTGGCCTCGGAATACAGAAAACTGCCGCAATTACTCTCCATAAACCTCAGAGTCATCGACCTCAACCTCACCGTCATCCAGGCTATCGTCCACTGCATCCAACTTGGCATAACCTGCATGTACATCCACTCTTCCCCCTTTCAGGTCGCGCGCTGGTGGGAGCCGTTCGTGCCCGTGCGGGGCCAGAAATAGTCCTAGATGGGCGACTTGTCATTAGCCATGAGCTGGAGAGTAGACACGACTTCGACGCGACCAGTGATGGGAAGAAGAAAATTTAAAGAAAGTTACGTCATTGCCGGGTAAGCCCTTAGGCACCAAACCGGCCGGCAAGCTAAGGCTTATCCTAAGGCCTTAGACTAAGCCTTAGCCCTTAATTTCAACTTAAGCCTTAGGTCTTCGGGCGAACACTGCTTATCCATTCAGGCCTTGATAATTTTCTGGATCCATCCCCGACCCCCGAGTTCCACTTGCCGCCCGAGTCCTGACGATTCCGTACTGTATCATTTCGACCAAATGTTCACGGGGTGTCACCTGTTACCACAAATGTTCACTGGACTCAGTGTTCATTTCTCGGCAATCATGAGAAAATTACCATAAATGGAAGTCCGGCACTTGCCGGACACGAAAATTTCGCATTTTTTTGCCATTTTTTGCCATAAAATTGCAATGTCACCGTCACCGAGGTCAAATTTGTTCAGTTCACGGCCCCCTGTCACCCGTCACCTGAACATTTGGTCGAAATGATACAGTAGTCTCTCTAGACAGTTACTGTGATGTTGCCAGCTCGTTCCTCGCTCATCACAACGATTCCGAGTCCATGGAATCTTGGCAATGGCGCAATATTCGCCATGAGAACCCCCTTCTCACGACCAAATTGTTCATCGGAAAGGTACTAAGTTTGGCACATACTCTGGTTTTTGAGGGGGTGCGGTCATCTAACATTCATGTTCGTGCAGTTCTTTCAAGCGTTCCCCGCCCCACCTCCATCCTCCCCTCGAATCCGTCTTGTCCGAGCTTTCCACAACACGCGCACCGCCCCAAGGCACACCACAAACAACCCAACAAGACGCCCCACAAATAGTACTTCAAATCCGCCCAGGACGAACATTATCGCCGCCAGCGTGTTCTCGAGCGCCGATTGCTGGGATGATACGGCACTGCCATAGAAAAACCCTGCGAAGAGACAGATGCCGTCGTAAACGAGAATTATGAGTCTCCCGCTAGTGGGCACTTCTGCCTGGGATCCTTCTGAAAAGGTGGGTGGGGCCGACGCCGCAAGTGGAACTTGGTCGGCGCAATCGGCTGCAACTGTACTTCCGAGCTCTGATGGACTGTGCTCGCGCGATGGAGGGATTCCGGTGAGCCATATGTGGGCATCCCGTACAAGCACATAGAAGCAAAAAAATTGTGCTCAAGAGCATGATGGTTGTAGTGTCCTCGAAGAATTTCTTTTTGCTGAGATCAGGCAGAAGACGAGGAGGACGATGCAAATGATGGCGAGGACAATTTGTGTGGCGCTTGGGATGGCTGATCGCGCCATGGGTGCGTAGGTTTGGGCAAAAGATCGAGGGAAAGCGAGTGTATTGAAACGCTGTAATATATATGCCATGGATTGACAGCGCCTCTTTCTGCGCCGTATTTACTTACGACATGCTGATCTCTCCCGCTCTGTGCGGCGATCTTCAATGGTCAAACAAATCATATACGTTGGGATTCACCATCGATGAGGCTGGCATGTCAAATAATTGATAATTTTTCGCGCACACATTGAAATCTGATACTGAGACCATCAAAAATGCGGGAGATGTCGATGATCCAGGGCCAATGCAGATACGCAAGAGTCCGTTGTGAGAAAGGCAGGGTGGGGTCGGGGATGAACGGGGGTCGGTGCGTGAGAAGACAGAAACAGGGATGCGAATAGGATGGGGAATGCAACGGGCAGAGGAAGTGCGTGTGCGACTGAGGGTGAAGATGAGTGACGCCGAGGGTGAGGGATACACAAAGTAAGGTGGAGAGAAGGAGCGTCGGGACGGCTGTGGAAGATTATGCAGAGTGTATGGTGTATGAATGAATGTAGGGTGAGGGTGAGGGTGAGAGAGGAGCGACGAAGGGGAACATGAATGAGGATGAGCAGATGTCGGAAAAAAAGCCATCCAGCTTGCAACGGCATGGTTCAGCATGTGACCTTGGGACGGCTTCGGAGTGCTTCCAAGGTGTGACAGAGGGACTTGGAACCAGTCTCAAGCCATTTGGAGGCTTGGTGTGAGTTCCAAGCTGTCCCAAGCCGTCCCGAGGTACGTGTATATTTTTGGGGGTCAGAAAATACTTTAGGTCAATTCTCCGTGCCTCAGAGGAGTGATTTGACTTGATACATGCATTGTGCTTGGTTGTATCCTTTCAACCACTCTTGTTCTCGAGAGCTAACAGCTGTGGGGCCCGTGTGAAAAGCCTTCAGCAGGGCTCCACCAGGGATCCGGACCAAGGCACAGAACTCTGTTCATGACCCCTGGATATTTTCCTACTCGTGTATACATTGCTTAAAATCAATTGTGGACTGACCCCCCTCATCCTTGCTTACTTCCTGCTTACTCCTACAAGTCATTAATTACTTGCTTGCTCATACCGACAATGACTACTACTATAAATGTGACTGCAAAGAACCCTTGCTCGTGGAGAAGAATGGGAGCATATACATTTTGTTACTTTTCCGAGAATCATCTCAGAAGGTGTTAGAACCATCGCTGTGGCTTGGAAGTGGTTAGAGGATTCTGAACTGTGCGTTGGAAGCCAGCTAAAGCCATTTGGCCATGCAATGGCTTGGAACATGTTCAATGCCGATCAAAGCCGAATAGGATTTTTCCGACAGAGGCGCCGGGCGGGGGCGGGAAGGGTAGGGAGGCGCCGGCGGGAACGAGGCTACAGTGGGGCACGAAGCCGACCTATGAAGGATACATAGTCCACGACACACGTAACTTCGGCGAATCAATCATAACCCGCTCCTCGCCTATAGGGGGCATGGCGAAGGCGAACGAGGCGGGGAGCGGTTGAGGGATGTGAAAAGGAAGCAGCAAAAGGAGGGGTGAGATGGAGAGGCAGAGGAGGGAACCATACGAATGTGGAGCGACACCTGGGAAGATGAGGGGAGGAGACGAAGGAAAAGGAAGGTGCCACCAGAGCTGGGCGGGAGAAGCGCGCACAGAGAGTGTGGAGGTGGCGGAGCGCGTGGACGACGAAAAAGAGGAAGGTGAAAATGAAGACGAGCCGGGAGGAGGGTATGCAGGATGTGGATGCGACTAACAAGACCGAGGAGGTGCAGCCGGCCATTTCCATCCGTGGCGCGCTTGAAGCAGTCTCGAACCCATATTCCTATCCACCAGATCTCCAACACCTCCGCCACCTCGCGCAGGAAATAATGCTTCTCCAGCGGGATCGCTGTTTGTGCCGCGCCAGCCGCGGCTATCTCAGCACCGGCATGGGGGATCTCTGTATCAGGATTGGGCTGCTTGTGAGGTTGAAGAATCGGGTGGCGTGCGACACGGGTTAGAGAAACGTACGCATGCACTGAGGCGCCGCAGCCCGCTGTGCATGGGTATCGGGTACGTATTGAAGGCAGAGTTTGAGGGGAGAATGATGCGGGGACTTGGATGAGGGGGTAGTGCACTTCGTATTCATACTCGTACTCAGCCCGAACTCGTCTTGGACTGCGCTGAAACAGCGGAAAGCAACAGCACGTGTTCCTTCGGGGGGGGGGTCTTCCTTTACGGGTCGCACTGCCGTGTATCGGTATATGACCCAAAAAAGGGTTCACGTTGAGGAAGGTGTCTCGCATGCGGTACTGTTTCTAATAATTCCATCGTACAGCCTTGATGCCTTTCTCTATTTGCTTCTCCAACCGCCGACAATTTTGTTTCATTGTCGACTTACACTTTACTTCCAATTCCACAACTATTCTATACAAAACCTCGCTCCACTTTTCTTCGTATTACCTTCACCTCTCATTGCCTTGCTCCCGTAGCTTACAGGTGGCAAGGCACCGCGTCTTAGCACTAAGGGTTTTGCTTGTTGCGATATATAAATGCAGATTCAAAAAAAAAAAACAAAAAAGCAACAGCACGTGTGCCTTATGTAAGTGGAAACTTCAACGGACCGGCCCGTTCCGTTCAAGCTACGGATCGGTCAAACCAAGGGTCAAACCGAAACCAACTTGAACCTACTACTTGTCAGCAGCGCTAGCGCACTCGTCCACCCTCAAACAAAGAATAAGAACAGAACAAGACCAGATCCTTCGTTCCTATCTGTTGTACTCGTACCGGTCATCTCTCGATCCCCGAACACCCAGAGCGTGAGGCAGGCAGCACCGTGACTCCGTGGATCGGTGGCGAAGGTGAACAACACCCTTTCTTTTCATCAGTGGCCGCAAACAGCACCCGACCTTCAGCTTCACCTCCGAGTCATCCCGAGTATGCACAGTAATCAAGAAAAGGAATTTTTTGAAGTCTAAGTATGGCAGGTTTACATCCAGAGAACGAAGGCTTGTTGGTTGTGCACAAGGTAACTTGAGTCTTTTTTTTTTGGAAACCTGTGGCACAATGTCTCGAATCCATCCCAGTATGGCTCGAACCTCCGATAAGCGCGATCCATCTGTGCTGTACATAACTTACTGTGCTATTTTGACCGAGTGTTCAGATGAAGCTAGACTCGTCACCCAACGTGCTCGCCACATTTTGCCTCTTCGCAGGCAGACCGGTGACGAGTCTAAGGTGAAGCGTGATGCAGGCTTCTGAACTGGACACTTTGTTGTTGCTTATGCGCAAGGATTTTTTATTTTGGAAACCTGTGGCGCATATGTCAGTATGCCCCAAACTTCCGACACGCGTGTGTGGCGTACAAATCAAGTTCGAAAGCACCGTTAGTGCTGCTCATAGCTCACAAGCCACAGTCCGCACGGCCAATTCCGGTTTCCAGGAGATATCTCGGTATACAAAGCAAGTAAAAATACACCATCGCCCCTGGATCTCTAACGGCCATCAGGCCCTAGTCTGTTGTTAACCGCGCGATCATGTACGGTGGCCGCGTTATTACAAATCATCGGAGTTTGAATTTTCCCTATGGCCATACAACCATATTTATTGTAAACCTCTATGCACGAAATTTCGGCAACAAAGTATCTTGGAAAGCTATTATAAGTGGAGCTGACCTCTTGAGATAATGACCCTTATCCTCATTCCACTAAAATCGACATCTCGGCTGTTCCCGCATGCCGGGCCGCCAACGTTCGGCATTGTGCTCCTTCGACCTTACGCTCAACTATTTGCTGGAAAACCTACTCATTTCGGGTCGCTTAAGAGGAATATTGAGGTAGAAGCCCGAAAGATAGGTTACTGAGACCCCCACTTGAACCAGAAAGCATTCGTGATTTGTAATAATGCGGCCAGCGATCACCCGATCGAGGTTTACAACAGACTCAATAACAAACAAGGTACGAGTTTCATTGTTATAGAGTCTGTTTATAAGAGACTAATCAGGCCCCACTACGCAGCCCCCAGAGGTTCCAAAGAACCGAGAAAGGTGACACCCGCTCCACCCAGGCCAACTAGCTTTCCCAAGACCCTGCATTTCTGAATTTGAATTGGAACAGCTCCCGGGAAAAGCGCGCGCACCCCGTGAAAGATTTGAAACCTCGGACCCGGGTACACAACTCGACTTCGCAAGCGTTGCAAACGGCTGATTGGCACCGTTTGGCAACAGTTAATGCTGGCCAGCTCTGTCGGTTCCAGTCATATAGGCGAGCAAACAGCTGATCGGCAATAGTCGGCACTGGATGATGTCAGCAACCAGGGCTGGCACGTGATGGCTCACTTAAGACCAACGAAGATTAGCGGGAACCAGTGGAAACTACAAGCTCCGAAACATGTAAAGACATGTCTCCTTTCTAATGGCATCTATTGGATTACAGTGGCGAGTGGTATGCTGAGTATTTCAGTATCTTGCAAAGGTTTCCAACCACACAAGACTTGTGGGCTCCGTTATTATGCTATGTGAAGCACTGGATGCAGCTCAATGGTGGCCAGAATAATTTTTGTTCCGCTGATTTCCAATGGCTTTCAATGGCTTTTGTTCCGAAAGTTTGCCTACTGTGTGTTTGTTGGTGACCTACGATGACATTCCGGCGTCCTTCATCTCGTAATTGAGAAACATGGCCGATCCCCTACTATTAATGGATGGTAGTGGTCCCCTTCTACATGGCAGAATTCAAGAGACACAAGTGAAACTCTTTTTAGGCTTCAAAATTGTCATTTGTGCCTCTGAGGTATTCTAACATGCACGTTTAACCTGTCTTCTTTGCTGATGAAAGCTGTGAGGGCCATTGCTGGCACATGGCAATACTCGTCGGGCCCTTGGCCTACACAAAGTGGGTTGTTTTTTTGAGGATGAGGAAGAACCACTTGGCACATCAAAGATGCGTGAGGCGTGAGGGTAGTACACTGTATATGTATCCGGGGCAATCTGGTGCTGGGGGGAACCCACAATCAACTCCGTCAATCTATCCAATCAATGTTCGGCCAATTTGGGTTGCGTAGAAAATTTCCGAAGAGGTAAGAACTATTGGAGCGGTCATCTATGATGCTATTGAAGGTATCAACACCATTTATAGGGCTTTATATGTACCCGTATGGCTGTAATACTGTAACAGTATTGTTTTTCACACTAGTTTAGTCTTTTTCCATAAAACCACACAACTTAGGTAGATTTAGAATATTTATGCGCAAGTGGCCTGCCATTCATGGGAAACAGCACTGCTCAACAACTCCAAAAAATACACAGGTTCCACCATCAGATGACTCCTACACCACCTTGATTTTGGTCAGAAAAATGACACAGGCCCCGATTCAATGAAAATGCACAGCTTAAATGCATGCAAAAAATACTCCAATGATAGTATAGGGCAAATTTACCACTGTGTCAGCTGAAACAAATTTACACAGCCCTAGCTTTGGTCCAGCAACATCACTGTCAGGACTTGCTACTATAGGCTTTCAACTGCATCACCACCAGAATATTGATTAGGGCTTCCTCCTTCCTCTGCAAATCCTTGGAGCCAAAAGAAGCCAAACAAGAATGAAGTGGCTCAGGATGGTGTGCTGCACTAATAACTTACATAACTGATCCCCTGGTCCACAGGCTCAACCTTTCTATTTGTAAACATTGACAGGCCGGTCTCCCATTGATAATACTCACCTATCATGGAGGGAATTCCAACCAAGCTGATTCAAGCCAAGTCTCAGCCCTACTCCCTCATCTGTAAGGGCAACCCCGCGGCCTGAAAATAGCTCAAGTCCTGGCGAGGGAGAATCCGAAGGTTAATTGACAGGACTAGCTAAATATACACTCTGGCGCACCTGGCGAGGGAGAATCCGAAGAGAAGAAAGCTTAAGGATTCCCATGCCAGGTGCCGGTATCTACTAACTAGTCAAGCACGTGTCCGTAGTGATTGGCAGAGATCCCGGGCTTGGTCGCAGACCACGTGCCAGCGGGAGTTGCCGGGCCGGTCATCCGGTCATCCAGTCGACCGGTTACCGGGCGGGTGCCGGGGGAAGCTGGAGAGGCGCCAGGAGGGACCGGAAACAGGGGTTCCCCTGACATCACCCCCCCCTTGGAATGCGGTGCCCCGACGCATAGACTGGACATGGAGGGCAGGGTCACGGAAGGGCAAGGAGTCAAAGGTGGCAGCGGCAATGGAGCGGGGTTTTGCAGGGTACTTCCGGTAGAATTCCGCAACGGCGTCCGGGGAGAAGACGTCGGAGTGTTTAACCCACTGGTCATGTGAGGCATCATACCCCTTCCACCGGACGAAGTACCAGAGCAACCGGTAGCGGATTTTGGCGTCCAGGATCTCCTCAACCTCCCAGCGCTCGTCACCGGGGGGGCCGCCGAGGACCGGTGGCGGTTCGTCGTAGCCGGGCCGGTTCTCGAAAGGGTCATCCTCGGAGAGCTGCAGCTTCACTACCAGAAAGACCGGGTGAAGCCGGGAGAGGCGGGGTGGCAGTTCCAGTTTGTAGGCACCTCGCCCAACGACCTTGATAACCTTGAAGGGGCCAAGGCGCCGATGCGAGAGGCCAACAGATGGCCGGGTGGTCTGGATGTCTGAGGCATCAAGCCAGACCCGGTCACCAACCTTGATCTCTGGCGCCGGGGTGTGCCGGCGGTCGTAGTACCGCTTGTACTCTTCCTTGGCTTTCATGAGAGCGGCCTTGGCCTCTGAGACACCAGAGGCGATCCGGTCACGGAACTCATTTGCGGACTCCACTCTTGAACGCATTCCATTCGGTTCGAACCCCATCCGGGGGAGCTGGCTGGTATCGGTCATGAACAGGACCTGCTGCGTGGAGGAGTGAACATGGTTGTTGTATGCAAACTCTGCAGCGGGTAGGAGCTCGTCCCAGTCATCCTGCTTGTAGTTAGTGAAAAGCCGGATGAACTGCTCGAGTTCCTGGTTAACGCGTTCAGTCTGGCCATCGGTCTGTGGATGGTACGCTGTGGAGGTTGCCGGTTCAACACCGATGAGACGCCAGAGCTCAGTAGTGAACTCCGTGACAAACTGCGGACCCCGGTCAGAAATGTACTTCTGGGAGGTCCCATGGTGCTTCCAGACGTTCCGGTAGTAGAGCCGGGCGGCACCCACCACGTCAAGCAGGGTGCTGCACTCGTTGAAGTGCGCCCGCTTACCAAGAACATCTACGACCACCATGATCGCGTCGTAGCCATGTGCCTCTGGAAGCTCAACGATGAAGTCCACGGAGACCGTGTCCCAGCGTTCCTCTGGAACTTCCGTGGGGTGTAACTCACTAACCGGAAGCTTCCGGAGCGCCTTGGTCCGACAGCATAGGTCACAGGTGGCGACGTACCGGCCGACGTGACGGGACATTTGGGGCCACCAGTAGTTCTGGGAGACGAGCTCCAACGTCCTTGAAGCGACCGGCGTGTCCAGCAACCCGGGTGTCGTGGTGCTGCTCGAGGATCCGGCGGCGAAGGTCCTTGTCCCGGGGGACAACAACCTTACCGCGGAAGTGGAGCAGGCCTCCTTCGACGTGCCACTCGGCAGACCGGGACGACCGGGCGCCCCGGACCTTAAGGAGGTCCCGAGCCGCTATGGCAACAGGCTCCTCGAGGTCCGGTTCGCCAGCCAGAGCCTCCCGGATGTCCCGGAGGAGAGGGGCCTCTGGGCCGGCAATGACAAGGCCCTCCAGCGCACGGATGTGGAAGAGCTCGGGGCGCAGGAGGGTGACATCCTCATTGTCCGATGCAGCTCCGTGGTCCGGACGCCGGGAAAGGGCGTCCAGACGACCCATAAGGCTTCCAGGCTTGTGGTGCAGCGAGAAGTCGAACCGGGACAGGTACAAGGACCATCGCGCCTGTCTCCGGTTGAGGTTCTGCGACTTCCAGAAGTACTCCAAGTTCTTGTGGTCGGTCCAGATCTCAACCGGGTGCTGCGTGCCTTCGAGGAAGTGACACCACTCCTCTAGGGCCCGGACGATCGCGAGCATCTCCTTGTCGTGGATCTCGTAGTTGCGCTGGACTTCACTCAAGCTCTTGGAGTAGAATGCGACCGGGTGCCACTTTCCGTCCGCGTCTGGCTGTGACAGGACGGCTCCGGTTGCGAAGTCGGAGCTATCCGCCTCTAGCCGGTACGGCTGGGACTCATCCGGAAGGACCAGGACCGGCTCTGAGGTTACGGGCGTCCTTGAGCGCCCGGAACGCGGCTGCCTCCGCATCACCCCAAACCCATGGCACACCCTTCTTTGTGAGGTTGAAGAGGGCGTGGGCCGAGTGCGAGAACGCCTGGATGAACCGCCGGTAGAAGTTTGTGAAGCCGAGGAACTGCTGCACATCCTTCTTATTGCGCCGGTTCCGGCCAGGCAGCAACTCCGGCAACCTTGACCGGGTCCATCTCCACATGATCGTGGGAGATGATCACCCTGAGGTATTTGATCAACGATTTCTCGAACTCGCACTTCTCCGGGCGCAAGTAGAGCTTATGCTCCCGGAGGCGACGAAGGACTTCCCAGACGATCTCTCGGTGCTGGGCGAGGTCCGAGTGGGCGATGAGGATGTTGTCGAGGTATACCATGACGTCTCCCGACAAGATGAGGTCTTGGAAGATGTCATTCATCATCGTCTGGAAGGTCGCCGGGGAGTTGGTCAGGCCGAAATACATTACGAGGGGCTCAAAGAGCCCCCGGTTAGTCCGGAAGGCCGCCTTCCACTCATCGCCTTCGCGGATCCGGACGTTGTTAAAACCCCACCGGACGTCGAGCTTCGTGAAGAACCGGGCTCCCTTCAACCGGTTGACAAGGTCATTGATCAGAGGGAGTGGGTACCGGTTCTTTACGGTCATCGCGTTGAGCGCCCGGTAGTCCTGGATGAACCGGAGCGCTCTGTCCTTCTTCTTAACAAAGAAGACCGGGGAGGCCATTGGCGATTTGGACGGCCGGATCTGGCCGGTGGTCAGCCCTTCCTCGATGAAGGCATCAAACTCCTTCTGTTCGAGGGGTGAGATCGGGTAGACCTTACAGTTGGCCGGTTTGGCGTCCGGGACAAGCTCGATGGCATGGTCCCACGACCAGCGCTCCAGAAGAGAGTCAAACGACTCCCGGTTGAAGACATCCTCGAACTCATGGACCCAGTCGGGAAGACCCTCCCGGTTGGGTGCGGAGTTCTTGGCGAAGGCTTCCGCCAGCCATTGGGAGACGGTGCTGGCGGCTCGGATATCTTCAGAGGGGATGAACCGGGTGTAGAAGATCCGGTCACCCTCCTCAAGCGGGGCGTCGTCATCGTCATCATTGTCTTCGGAGTCCGGGGTGAGTTCCCGGAACGTCATCATCGCTGTCTTCGTCCATCCGGTCATCTGTGTCAATGACACAAATGGCTGGGAAGGGACCGGACCGGAGTTGCCGGACGATCTGGGCAACGGCCTTGGCTTGCCGGCGCTCAGATCGTCCCTCGTCATGGCAGGTGGCGCAGCCGGAAGGGCAGCGGCTCATCCTGACCTCCCGGGTCTCCCAGTCAATCTCCGGGTTGTGTTTGCGGAGCCAGGAGTACCCGAGGATGAGCTGCTCTTTTCCCAGCCTGGTGACGGCGAGCACGACCCGCTCACTGTGGCCCTTATAGCGCAGGACCACTTCCGCAACATCCCGGATGTAGCCGGCCTTGTTGGGAGAGCCGTCCACGTTGAAGACCGGGATGGGCTGCGAAAGCCGGCGGACCGGTAACCGGTTCGCCGCAGCGTACTCCGAATCGACAAAGTCGGAGGTTGCGCCACAGTCAACCAGCCCGTTCAGCGAGAGCTTCACAGCGTCATCAGTGGACTCGATCTCAAGAGGTAGGTGGAGAGAGTTTCTGCCCAGCGAGGCCGCGACTGTGTACCGTTTGGGGAGCTTGCGCTCCCAACCTGGCTTCCGGACACGGGGGGCTGCCGGGAAGGCCGGGGCCACCAGTTCCGAGGGGACTGGGGCGGCCAGGGTCTCTACCGGGCGACCATGCAAGCCATCAAGGCGGTCTTGATGGGTTATGTAATCGTCTGGGTCGAGAGGTGCGTCTTCCGTTTTGACCGTTGCATAAGATGTATTGTCAGACTCATTATACAAACAGGTGAAACGATTAGGGGACGCAAACGAGGACGCAAACGAGGGCGCACCGCTCACTTGTCGCATGCTGGAAAATCCTCTGGAACCGGAGTTTCCGGACGTCCCATCACGGCCCCGGTTGTCGCCAAGCGTGCGACCAGTTCCTCCAACAGGTCACCACCAAGCTGCCGGATCACCTCGTCCAACACGTCGACTGACCAGACATCGGCCGGTGCTGGGCAGTCTCAGGCGAGGTGCCCGGGTTCTCCACAGCGGTAGCAGCCACGGCGGGGCAAGCCACGGGTGCGGGCCCGGTCAACGTCCATCGGGACCGGAGGGGGCAGCGATGGGGCAGCAGGCCTTGGTTGGGCTGCCATGATGGGAGCCGGGACCACAGAGACCGGCCGGGTCCGGGCAACCGGAACCGGTGCGCTTAGGGCGTTTCCGGCGGCACGTGCATGGAGCTGTGATTCGTACTGCCGGTAGGCCCGGGAACGCCATGTCGGGTAGTCACGGAGGTCCGGGGGGGATCGCTCGATGCGGTAATGGCGTGATTGATCGCTGGGTCGAGGCCGGTCCGGTACTTTGCGACCTTCATGAGAGGGTCCTCAAAGCCGGCAAGCTCCACGAGGTCTTCAAAGTCGTCTGTATACTTGAAGACATCCCGAGAGCCCATGTGGTAGGACCGGGATTCGAGCTTGTGCAGGGTGTGGTCCTGCTCGTTCTCCTCGACGAACCGGAGCCGGAACTCCCGGATGAAGGCGTCCCAGGTCGCAAGGGGGAAAGGGACCTTTGCGGCCTGACGTTCGGCCCAGTGTTGGGCCGCATCCTTCACCATAAAGGACATGGCGAACCAGACGGCTTTCTCCTCGGATGGGTTACCGTCCTCAAGGAACGCTTCCGGAAGAAGCCGGATGTACGTCCGAATGGCGTGCAGGAATGCCCGGCCTTGTGACCGGTCACTGTCGAAGACGAATGGGGGGTTTGGTCGGAGGATCGATTTTGAGCCGGGGTGGATGTCGGCGAAAAGCCCTGGACCTGCAGCCGGAGGCGGATCGGCAAGGGCTGGGGCAGGGGAAGCAGTGTGGGAGCAATGTGTTAATAATTCCGTGAGAGTGGCTAATCTCTCTTCGATCCAGTCCATACGCGCAGCAGCGGCGGCGTCCATGGCGCGGTCTAGGAGAGGGGAGGAGGGGGCAAGATTGGAGGTTGGGGAGGCCGGGGCACTGGATGAGTGGTCCGAGCCGTCTACTCCGAACTTCCCAATCTTGACCAGTTAATCCCTTAGAAGCTTTCTTCTACTGTAAGGGCAACCCCGCGGCCCGAAAATAGCTCAAGTCCTGGCGAGGGAGAATCCGAAGGTTAATTGACAGGACTAGCTAAATATACACTCTGGCACACCTGGCGAGGGAGAATCCGAAGAGAAGAAAGCTTAAGGATTCCCACGCCAGGTGCCGGTATCTACTAACTAGTCAAGCACGTGTCTGTAGTGATCAGCAGAGATCCCGGGCTTGGTCGCAGACCACGTGCCAGCAGGAGTTGCCGGGCCGGTCATCCGGTCGTCCGGTCGACCGGTTACCGGGCGGGTGCCGGGGGAAGCTGGAGAGGCGCCAGGAGGGACCGGAAACAGGGGTTCCCCTGACATCATCAGCCTAAATACAGTAGGGGACAGTCAAAGTCCACCTATTTGAGAAGTGTGGAAAAGTTGAATGTGCCACCTAACCCATGCCATCTGAAGACCTGGAAACCAGTTACTATGCAAATTGAGGAGCAAATGAAGAGATGGTATGAGCGAAATTCCGAGAATCCATGATTTTACCAAAAAGTTGCCTCAAAACATTGAGAATCCCTGAAAAAATCGCTAAAAATATGAAAAAAAATTGCCAGTCGACTCCTTTTGATGAGGTGTTCATGATCCTGGAAAGTCAAAGAATTTTAACAAGCCATTAGGTACAAAAGAATTGATTGATCTGATGGTGATGGCATTGATTTCAGGTAAACAAACGTGGGGATGCACAAATTATCACCTTGGCTGGACCCTAAATCACTTCAGAGGTAGTTTTTGCCAAATTTCATGCCATTTGAACCAGATTTGAGCTTAAGTGACCTACAGAGGCCCCAAAGGGGTACACACAATTTCATTCAGATGGCCCAAAATATTGAGAAAACCAACAGCTCATGGGAAAATTCTGAAAATGTGTTTTTAGGCTCCTTTTCACAAGCCAGATTTGTTTCTGAACTCAGAATGGCAAAAAAAAAAGAGTGGTTCACATGCTACAAAAAAGGTGGCCTTTGACTGTCCCCTACTGTATCTCAAGCATCAGGCAGGACTGGAATTGGAAGCCAATCTAAAGGCATTGTTATTCATATCATATCATATTGAAGAAGATCAGGGCCAACTGCCTGAGGTGAACATGGTAGAACTTTATTGAGCACAGCTAAATGCAAGGTACTGACCCATACTTCAACTGGAAGAAGTTCCATCAACTGCATCCAGCTTGCGGTGAGAGCTGGGTGTGTTTGGGTGCTATATGAAAGCTGTGTATTTTTGGTGCCTGATTGAAGTTAATGTTGCCGCGACTTCAGACTTGGGCCAACGAAGTCGACTTGAAGTCGCCGACTTGAGCCGAGTCAAGTCGAGTCGGGGTAGTCGACTCGAAGTCACTCAAGTCGACTCGAGTCGGTCCCCAGGTAAGTCACGTAGTTCGGCCCAAAAACGCGATTGGGAGCTTGATCAAAATTTGTGACATGGGTGTCACCGTTACATGTGCGTGACATTTCTGTGACAGCCAAAAAATTCATTTTTGACTTTCTGTTTTTACGACCTCTGGAGGGCTTAGGATCAGTTCCAAAAATTTGTCGACTTGGCGACTCAAGTCAACTCAAGTCGACTCGGCCTAGTCGACTTCCAAATCAAGTCGACTCAACAAGTCGCGACTCGACTTTTGGAGTCGCGGCAACACTAATTGAAGTAGTGCAAATTTGCAAAATCTGAAGGGTGTGTATAAAAGGAGGTTTCTTAACAGCTGTGTTTTTTTGATGTGCAGTCTGAACCTGTGTATCTTCAAGGAACACTCTGCCTGTGCATTTATTGACCATGTGCAGAGTGGTGAATAATCTCAAAGGTGTGTTTTTTCAGCCTCATAAAGAGGTGTATTTTTGTTGAAATATAGGATAATAATGTTACAGTATTACCCCCATAGTATACCCAGGGCAATCTGGTGCTGGGAGGAACACAAGATCAACCACATCAATATATACTCAATCAATGTTCGGCCATTTTGCATTGTGTAGAAAATTTTTGAAGAGATAAGAACTCTTGGAGCAGTCGCCTATGATGCTATTATAGAAGGTATCAGCACCGTTCCCAAGGCTGTTTGTGTACTCGGGGCAATGTGATGCTGGGCGGAACACCAGATTACCACGTCAATACTGCCATCAATGTTCGGCCAATTCATGTTAGGTAGAAACATTTTGAAGAAGTATAGACTATTGGAAGTAGGTTTCAAGAGGCTATATATCCACACTGCATCCTTGGTCTGCATTGGTGTACAGGAAATATGGTGCTGGGGCAACATTGTTCAATAGGTGAGAAGAAGGTTATTTCATGAGGTCTTGTTGAGCTGTACGAGACTTGGGTTGTTATGATTCTTTGCCCGAGTTGTGACACCTTGCGCCGACTCGTGCTTGACCGCAACATTCGAGTAACTACAGCAAATGGTGGATTTGGTTCCTATTGTGGGCATCTCTCACAGATAAGCTGTTTTAGTGAGAACTCATTGGGATATATGATATTTGTCTCATGCCTTTGTCGCCAGATTTGCTGTGCCCAGTGCCAATGTTGTTTTAGCTCTAAAATTCGGAAAATAAAACGTGTCGGTTCCGGGGGGCTCTATAGGATGTTTTGTACTGCCTTTTTTGGCGAGATTCAGTTCAGTAGGTCCAGAATTGGTTTGGTTTTGAAAATTGAACTGAAAATCTGACTCTCCTGCATTAACTGTGTGAAGAATATCACACCTCAAAAACACTTTGAATGCACGTAATCGCATCTGGTTTGCAGGAGATGCGTCCACACCAAATGGTGAGCTTCTTGAGTTTGACAGGGCTGGAAGAACCAAGCAGCGGTGCACTTACGTCTTCACCGCCCAGTTGGGCACAAGAATGATGTGCAGGATGATCAGAATGTCGATGAGGCAGCGGCAAAGTGGACTCAGCTCTTTGTTGTGTAATGCGGTCTGCCATGGCCTCTGCAACATGCTATCAACATGTAAGGCCAAGGTGAAGTATTGATGTGAGTAGAGAATTCTGCCACTAGATAACAGCAATCTAGTGTACCCCATGGCGAGCAAAAGCTTCATTGTTCATAGATTTTTTGTGTATCCCATGGCACTCTAAGTTGTGTTTTTTTCTTTGGGGTACACAGGCTAGACGGTCTGATGGTCCTTCATGGGCCACTCTGTCTGAAAGCCCATCAGTGGCGGCAGTATGAGGTAAAAGAATTGAACATAACTTCGTATCCTTAAAACTTGTGAACCAGTGTGAACCGCTTCCCTACAGCTCTTGTCCTCCCTTGCAGATAGAATGGGAATTTCCTACGCTTTCTGGCAGTACTGAAATCATGGCGAATGGACGAGAAATGGTGGAGATATGAGGGTGTGTATGTTAGCTGTATTAATGCTTTTGCCACACTTGTCTGGCGGTTTTGGCCGGATCCGGCACAATGACATGACGGCCATTTGTTAACGTGCTCCAGATTGGTCTCGGCTTGTTAGGAAGGGCCTACAGTCAGATCGAATAGCGTAAAAAAGGCAATGACTCACCGCAAATGAGGTAAAATGTTCCATAAATGGAAATCACAGCATTCAATTTAAACTTATAAGGAAACATTTCCAACACAAATCAACTATGTCAGTATCAAAAATGGCGCCAGTGTTATGTCCTGGCAGCTATTTGAAAAAAGTTTTTTTTCAAATAGAAATGGGAGAAGAAGAAAAAGAGTTGGTGGGTCCACCTTGGAGAAGCTTCCCTTAGTCTAGCTGCTTGTTGTGCTTTCTTCTTGAAATGCTTTTTTGAAGAGGTGACACATTCGAACCTCTCAACTTGCCATTTTATTTTCTTTCATCTCATCTTAAATTTCACTTCAGAAAGCATGTTGCCAATTCTCTAGAGCTCTGAGTACATATATTATAATTAACTATTCTAATGCACCAACTATCTGCAGAAGAGCCTCTTTGCCCCAAGTGCACCTGGTGTCCCAAAGTATGGACACCGTTTGCGATCTCCTCTGCCAGGGCAATCATACCCATTCTTGTTGAGACTCTGGCAAACCTTACACTCCTTCTTCTTTCGTACCTTATTGGATGTGGATGAAACAGGCTCAGCAGGCATGATTGTTGATGGTCCAGTAATTGGCAGTGCGGGAATTGTGGCCCTGGAATGACCCGATGTCGACGTCCCGCTTGTAGAAGTGCCGGCACCGGCATTGATGAACATCATCTGCCATGGCTGCTGGCAGAACCCAGAAGATGATGAGGAGGTTGTCGCCGGCGCTGAAATGGTGCGCTTTACTATAAGCTAGAAATGCGATATATAGTGAAGTGCTATCAAAACACCACAACTAACAACCACACAACCAACTACTATCATTCCCAAAGAACAAGCGCGCTCCCTTGGTGAGTTCGGGGTCCGAGTCGTAGTATGTGACTTAAACTGGTTTGAATCCCAATGGTGGACAACGAATCCTTCTCTACAAAACCAACACAACACTCCTGCGGAGCCTCAGCCCTCAATAACTGCTAACACAAAGTCCCTGCGGCACCTCAACTATGCAGGATCTTGTACGAAACTATGCCCGTGGCCTCGATGAACCATCATGAACAAGGGTTTGGGTTTGGATACAAGACGAGGGGAAGACTATTAGATAGTTTTGTCAACATCAGGGCAGAGTTTGTAAAGGTTTCAACAGCAAATCCTCTAATTGAGGTCACAGATCCGGCTTTCAATCACTCTTACAACAAGCAACTCTCATTGTAGACCTTGGCTTAACCTGCCACAGGTACCTTTCCCTCTACTTCAAGGCTTAAGCACCTTGCTGGCGACCAAACTGATCTTCCTGTTGGTTATGGCGGGCAATATCAACCACAGATGCAACTAGCGAAGCAGATGCGAAGCAACAAGCCCACTCAGGTAGGTAAACCTCTCTTTTGTACATGAAGACCGCCTGCAGGGTCAACAACGGTCAAATGAAATGACCTAGCCAAAGGCCCTTCAATTCAACAGTGTGGTTGCATCCACAAGTTGCTAAAGACTAACAGACAAAGCCCAACACTTCTACTGTGGCAATAGCCAACTGCTTCACAACTCTTTTATACGTGGAGGTCACCCGCAGGCCAATTGAAGGGGCTGCGGCACCAACAACACGAAACTTAATCACACAACTCTGACTGAACTCTAGAGCCAACAACCAAGTCTCTATTAAAGAACAACTACAACAGAGATAGAACTAATCTCCGCAAAGCTGACCTGAGAACAACCACAACAGTAGAGCTGTGCTGTAGTCTGAGAACGACCGAGGCAATGTATGCACTGCGATCTACCCTGAGAACAACTGCTACAACATCTGCTGAGGTGAACTGCCCTTCCGCAGGGTCCTTGAGCCCTATTTATACTACTAGAATATAGATTTACATGTGAAAAACAGAGAGTGAAAACAAAAGAAAACAGAAGATGTCTATGCGTATCTGATGCGTCATCACAGGCCAAGAGAAACCCTTCACATGGTTCTCACGTCCTGATTTGGATATATGGTAGGTGCCGCGGGCTGCCGTCTGCAACCACAGGCCTGGAACCTCTGGGCGCGGAGTTGAATCCGCCCTCTAGGATAATACTGCTATTGTCAAAGGGAGCCCACGGGTCCATCCTTTGTCGGTCTGTACCCACGATCCCACTCTGAACTCCGGTCCAATGGAATAAATCCCATTGCTCCACTCTATGTGTCTCTGTTTGTTACTAGGGACGTGACACGTCTCCCCACGTGTACTCTCTCTACGTAGTTCTCCTCTTTAACTGCTTTCCGCTTGCTTCAGCATGGCCCGTGGGCCTTGCATCGACCCCGCAACCTAGTGCCAGTCTGGAAGGACGGCCCACGGCTGACTCCCTTAGCCTTCAACCCACTCGCTAATACTCTGTAAGTCTCCAAAGACTTCCTCTGTGCAGTCGTTGGTCCTCTATTGTAGGATACAACTTCTGAATGATGACTTCTGGGGCTTTTGGGTATTTATCTCCTCTTTGTGTATGACCAGTGGCCTGCGGAGTACGCTAGACTTGATCTATACACTACAATCAGCAGCTCAGAGCTCACTGTGATCCTCCTTTGTATCACCGAACAGAAGTCCAGAGTACTAGTGATAGTACTACCAGAAACTACCTTGCAACTCTTATAATATGTGTTTGTGAGCACAAAAATAGCTAGATGACGCATACTTGGCGGTGTGCCGTCTCATCTCCCCTTCACTAAATCTCAACCGTCCTTGGTTGTGCTAGGTGCCATTCACTTTGCATGTCTAGTGGCCCGCAGGATGATATCTCCACGTGAACGTTCATTATTTTTGCCCTCTGAGTTTCACCTATAAAGCCCACATATCCCCTAGTATTAGCCTCGGTATATTAGTGGGTTAGCGCCGCTTGATGGCGTTGATTCCTAAAATCGGCCCATCCCCCCGATAAACCCTCAATAAAGGCGCATTTAATACTTGTAATAAACGGTAGCGACAGCGACAGTGCCCATCATGCAGCCGTCGCTGCCATCGATGCCGTCGGCAAGGACACCGGTCGGGGCGCGCTCGACGGCGCGCCATTACCAGCCATCAATGCTATCAGTCCGCCCGCCCGCCACGATCGCGGCCGCTCTAGAGGCCGCAAAAATAGTCGTAAAATCACGAAAAAAAAGATGGTGGGCTCCCATTGCAACAGAGAGGGTGCATGGGATATTTCCTCCCGATACGATACAATACTGTCTTTAAATTTCACGAATTGTCCATATTGCAGAGAATGCATGCTGTATATATTCCATAAAGACATACAAAGAACGTGTATTGGAACGTCGAGATGGCGTAAAAATAAGTGATATGATGTAGGAAGGGCGGCGAGCATAACATAGATCAGCGCGAGGGCGCTGAGGGAGGTGGAAAGGCGAGGGAGGGAGGAAGACAGCAGAAACACATAATAAGGGGGGATAACAAAGGCCTACGCCATGCGCGCCTGGATCTTGCGCAGGGCGGTGGCCCTTTTCACCGCTAGCCTCGCCTCCCGCTGCTCCGGCGTCTCGTTCTCCAAAGCCGCCCTCGCCGCCGCTACTTTCTCGCGCGGCTTCCCTTTGTCGCTGCGAGTCTTGCGCTTTGATTTTTCGGGAGCAGAGCTGCTCGTGGCCACACCAGAAGCTGTGGTCTTGCGTGGCTTCTTGGTGGCTGGCGCTCCATCGTTGTACCCAGTCGACTTCTTGCGCTTCTGCCCTGGAAGGGTACTCGGCGTCGCTGGGGCACGGAAACGAATGGTGGTGGGGGCATTGGAGCTGTTGGCAGCGCTCCCGGTGCTCGCGAGGATACCAGTGCCATTGGACGCGCTAGGGGCAATGGCGGGATTGTTGATTAAGCCATCTGCGCCTGAAGGGAAGAGGTGGCTGGCGCCGAACAGGTTGTTTGAGGCGGCAACGCTAGGGAAGAACGCCCCGGTGTTGGAGGCGAGGCCAGTCCCACTGGAGACACCGAAGGCGTCGTTGGTCGAGGGGACGGCACCAGGGAAGAGTGCACCGGCATCGCTGGACGCTGCGCCGCCGCTCCCGAGGCCTGACACGAGGCTATTGAAGTCCACGGTGGGGATGTTACTGAAGTCGAGGTTGTCGAAGCCGAGGGGGAAAAGGCGGTCGAAGTCGATGTCTGACATGCCCATGGAAAGGTTGGGCGCGGTGGAGGTGGAAGCAATGGGTACGGTAGGGGTAGCGGTGGATGGGGAGGGTCGGTGCGATGACGATTGGGCAGGTGGCGCTGCACGGTGGGTGGATGGGGGCGCGTCCTCGTCCTCGTCGTCCCTCGTCACGGTCGGACCCATTTGCGTCGTTGTCGCCGCTGCCGGATCTGTCGTCCTCGTCGTCCTCATCATCATCGCGACGGCGACGGGTGGACTTGTGCTTCTTGCCCTTGTCAGCACGCGGCTTCCTCGCCTTGTGGAGTGTTCCTGCAGCACGGCGGCACTCGATATCGGCCTCGAGCTCAGCGATCTCGTCGAGCTCGAGGTACACCCAGTGTATCTGGCTGCTGCGCACCATGCTGCAGATGCGGCGCACGCGATCGCTGCTGCCCAGGTCGGATGGCTTGACGAAGGGGATGTCGTCAGGCCATCCAACGAGCTTGACCTTCCACGCCAGCTTGATATCCGTGTCGAAGTTCGTGTAGCTCATCTTGAGCTTCTTGTTCTTCGTCATTCGATCTGCAAAAGGAATAGGTAAGTAGCTGGAGGCCGCCAAATGGTCATTGTAAACCCACGTAGACCAGCGTTCAGCGTTTGAGTAATCTCCGTCTTCAGGCGGACCACACTGTCGCGCTGGGGAGCTGAAGAGATGGTCAACAGTGCAACGACGGAGACAGTACCAGCACGAACCTTGATCTTGCGTACAACTCCATTGCTCAAACAGGCGCAAGACGTTGAGGCCGGCGATCTTCAGTGATTGAATAAAAAAATCGAAACTCCCGCCCGACTCCGCGTAGGTTGGAATAAACTGATCATCGACGTTCCCGCGGGTGAACAAGGCCACACAGCGCGTGCCAGTGCGCGTGTGCAAGTTCATGATCTATGTAGTGAGACATTAGCTAGGGTTCGAGAATTAATTAAATGGTGTAAAGTATCAGCGTACCTCATCTTGAATCCTGTTGATGATCGCCCGTGAGTCTGCACCGGCTGAGAGGTTGTTGGCACGGAGGCCAATACGCGCGAGCTCCCGTTTCTCCCGGAGCTGACCCCTTGAGACGCGCCTACCTCCTCTTTGGAACGTGGCAGGTGCGCGACCTCATCAGCGGCTGCGGCGAGGTCCTTCAAAGAAATTGTTTCACCACCTGGACATAATACAAGTCAGTAAGAATCCAATAATTTTAAAAAAAAAGAAAAAAGAAAACTCACAGTCCTGGGCCTGCTTGTGAAGGTCGTGCACAATCGCGTTGCGCAGGCTGACCTCGCGGGTGTTCTTGTACTGGGTGGTGTTGCTGAGGATACGTGTGGCGTACTCTTCGGTATGATCATGGTCCTTGACAATGTCGGCGATGTATTTTTTTTTGATAGCATAGAATTCGTCGACATGATCATAGAGAGCCTTCTTCTTGATCTTGCGCTGGGCGGCCTGAAGGGGGCGCGTGTCGCTTTCTGGGACTCCGTGAGTTTGCCGCTCGGGCGCCCACGCGCGACGCGACGCCAACTGGACGGCGTCTGCTGGGGTTTCGTGAGGCGTGGGTGGAGGTCTCTGTCAAGATAGCTGGCATGGGAATCGCGGCGTTTAGCTGGTGATAGACCTTGACGTTTACGACGTTTACGTGGGTGTGGGCGTTGGACGCGTCGATGGTGAGAGAATAAACAATGTTTTGATGGTGGCTCTGCTGGAGAAGCATTTATAAATGAATTGTTACGGGATTTCATGCCATAACACCTCTATTTAAAACTTACGTCCGCCTTTATGGCTCAGCTGCTTGCATCGCGAGATTCTCACATATTGCTATAAATGGGGGCCTTGGAGCGAGTAATTGAGTCATAAAGGTTAGTTTTTTCGCGTGAGTTCGAATACCACTTACTGTTTTCTTTTCTTTTATTTTTTTTGGCGTGTCTTTCCTTTCTGTTTTTTGTGCACAAGATCTATCGTCCTGCAGGATGCAAATTTTCATTTTGTTCAAAGCTGAGTTTCTTTCAGAAAAAATACGTTCAAAAATAAGAGCAAGGCCTTTCACAACTCGTTCATAAAACAAAAAACACAAATGCATCCATGGTCGTGAAAATACATATAAAGTAGCAAACACAAGATATAAAAACTAGTTGTCCTGCACGGCCCCTCTGAGAAATATGTGAGTGGAGGAAATGCGTCCAGATAGATGGAACACTGTACCTCTGGCCTTCCACTAAACCACGCTCAGCAGCGCGTCTTGCATCAGCAAGGACTTCAAGGGCTTGGTCAGCCTGCTGCCCAATGAGCCGTGCTGAATTGCTAGCGTTCTGCAGATGACCAAAGGTCGTCTCTGCATGCACGCTGATTCGGCATACAGCCGCTTCTGCCTCGACGAGCAGGACCGCGATCCGCTGAGCGGCGGCCTCCACTGCATGTGCAGCAGCGTCAGGGCGCACAGCAGCATCCTGCTGCTGAAGTTGATGAATGAAACTGGGGTTCGTGGACGCGATAAATGGCAGCGCAGGTGCAATTCCAAGAGGAGACAAGAGGGAGTCGTCTGATGCGTCCAAAGACACGTCAGGCGTGCTGGGTTCCGTTGAAGAAGCATGCGTAGCTGGAGTTGAGGGCGCCGAGGAGTCGGGCGAGAGATCGATAACGTGCGTGTGGTGGGTACGCATACAATTCTGCTCCCACTTTGCGATAATCCCATCCCAGGTGGGGGCTTGGGCCCAGGCGCCGCCCTCAAAATTCCTTAGACATTGGTTGACCTGCTCCCTGCAGTATTTTGGATAAGACCAGAAACATTTTGTGAAAAGAGAAAAGACATACATGGTGGTGTACACCCCTGGTCCCCGACCTTTGAAGACAGCAAAGAACCACCCATTGGGGTCTGCCGAATGGGCCTCCTTCCCACAAAAATGCCTCTTGTCGGGCCAGTAGTCTGGGATGCAAGGAACGACGATGTCCGACATGGTAGAGTGTGGGATGCGAGATCACGGATCCTATCACTCCTAGCGTGATGCAAAAGTGCCGCTGCGAAATAACTTTCTGAAAATTTGTGGACGCCAATTTAAGGTTCTGAATCTCATCTTCTCAGGCAAAAAGAATGGAAACTGAAAATAATCGTAAATTATAGAATAAATACAAGCGTTCACACTACAATTTACGACGGCCCTGCTTCAGCACGCGCTGCTTCCTCACATTGCTGAGCACGCAACTTGGCCCACCCTTTCGCAGACTTGGGCTGCGACAACCTGTATCTTCTCATTTTTGGCGGGTGATCCTCCTCACACCACCAGGCGCGGCACCGGCAAATCCTGCACTTCTCGCAGCGTTCGTCCCCGACGCAAGGGCAGTGGATTGGGCTCCATGAGCGGGCGCTTCCGTCAGAGTCAACATCGCTTGCAGGTCGATTTCGTTTGAGTGAGGACGAGGGCGGGGGTGAGGGGGCGAATGCAAGGGCTGTGGCTCGTCATCAGACGGAGGACTGATGTCAAGTGGGTGTTTCTTCTTATTGGTCTCGACGGCTGGAATTGAATGACGGGGGGGCCGTACGCTTGAGCTCGCGCTCCACATACGCCCTGCCCAATATGAAGAAAGAAGAATTGAGACATAAAATGGCAGACGTACTGGTGGCGACGCTCCTCGTCTGCTTGGTTAATTTTTTTTTGATTCCTAGATTCAGCAGAATAAAGTTTCAGGTATCTGGATGATGGCTGCCACGAGTGGGACGCACCTTTCGCGATATGCGGCCGCTACCTGAAGTTTTTTTATTCGACGAGCCTCCTTAATTTCGGGGTCCACAATCAGGGAACGGAGTCTGAGCCGTTCGTTTTTGAGTTTTAGTAGTCGTCTAGAGCAACTGGTGCTCACCGGGCCATGCGCTCCCGGGCAGAGTCGCGAAGTTGAGGATTTCTATGTGAAATTAGTATGAATCAAAAATATATATTTATTTGAGATGTACTTGGCTCGATAGCGTGCGGAGGCCTCTCTGCGGCGTTGGGCCTTGGTGTCAGGATCGAGTTTGATGCGCTTCTGGAGCTTCGGGGGCATGTGTTGAGAGGACAACAACTGAAAGGTGGTGGAAGGGAAGGAAGAAGTGACCAGTAAATCTTAGTTGCCGGTGCAATTTGCCGTGAGTTCGTGATCGCCTGGCTGTATTTTATTCATGATTCTTCCATACTTTCTTGAATCACAACGAAAGTTCGGGGAAAACATCGCAGAAGACAACTACAGCTACCAAAAATATTTGCAGAATTTATGCACAAGAATTGGAATAGCAGTGAGTTCATCATCAAAATGAGTTCGCGATCTCAGTCAGACCACGATTACAATGAGTTCGCAATCTCGCTTGGACAAAGGGTTACTGCAAAAGTTTATGTATTGTAAGGTACAAAAATTACACCGAATTAAACTATACAACAGATTCAAGCAGTTCGTCAACGGTACTAAGTAGTCCAAGCCCCATCGCCCAACGCACGTCCTTCTGCTCACAAACCCTGGCGTACTGCTCGGGATCTTGCTCTGCGAGTTCCTTCTCCGTGCGAAAGCCGTTGTCGACGTAACGAAAAAGCCCCCCTCCGGTGTACTGAGTAAAAGAGGCCCGATGCTCATCGGGGCCCACCGGAATATTCGAGTGTGTGATTGTGGCGGAGGGGAGAAGGATGAGGGCGCCAGGGGGGAATTCGATGACGAGCTTCAATTCCCACAAGATGAGATGGCCTCCCTTCTTGGGGTTGAAGTCGCTGAGCGCCTGCACTGTGCACATGCCAAACGCGATGTTGAGGATATTGCGGTGCTTGAAAATCCATGCATTCGGTCCAAATTTAAAAGCCTCCTGGGAGAAGAAGGATCTCCCCCAATTGCGAGCGAGATGCGGGAGCCGTTGCCAAAGTTGGAGGTCGTAGTCGTCATAGTAGGTGTGGAGTTTTGCGCACCAAAGAGCAAAGGAGGCTTTGGAGAGCATTAATGATGGAGGCAGTGGGAAGAGAAAACTAGAGGGTGTACTGCTCGCAAAAGTAGCCATTCGGGTGATGTCTGCGTCAGCAAGGAGACACGCAAGGAGCGCGGTATGCTCGCCATTGTTGAGGCAACTTGGGACGGTTTGGCCTTTGGAGTAGGAGAGCCCGACGTTTAGGGCAACGAATCCACTGCACCGATGCTTGGCAAGGGCGGACTTTAAACAGGCGTTGACCTGCTCTTTCTCGAGGAGCTCAAAGGCGCAAGTGGCGGCTTGGGCGTATGAAGTGTCGGACGGCCGCCCCATGAGGACGGTGATGATGCACCCGTGCACGTCTACAATGGGGATAGAAGTGCTAGGTGACCGATCAGCGCTGCCAGGAGATAAGAGAAGAAATGACTTACATGCCGTCTCATGCTATCAGCTGAAACCCCAGGCCTATGAGCTCTGGGAGAGTGTGGCGCTTCTTCCTACCCTGGGTGCTCTCCTCCACCTTTGCTGCGTATGCACCATGAGCAGCCGGAAGATCAGCGGCATTAAGCTTGGTGGGAATGGCGCGATCAGAGTGGATGTGCTCCCGCAGGGTAGCAGGGCGTGGTCGCTGTCCTCCGGGCTGCTCCTTCTCCTGCTTACGTTTCTCGCAGCGTTTGACGTGGGCATAGGGCATAGGGCGCGCACCCAAGGCAATCAACTCGTCCGTCCGTCGGCGCTTAGGCAGTGAAGGTGGGAGTGAGGGGCTCGTCGAGATCGTCAAGCCAGCTATCGTCGGGTGGTGGCTCGTCGAGGTCCTCCATGAGGGCCTCGATATCTTCTTGATCGTCGGAGTCCAACGCCACCACTTCACGAAGCAAGGGCACGACGTCGAAAATAGGCGACCAGAACGATGCAAAGACCGCTCCACCCCGTGTCTATTCCGCAGCGTTAGGGTGATTGTTAAGAGGTATAACTGTTGCGCACCTTGCGTTCTTGAGGGAACCAAACCATCGCCGAGGAGCCTGTGGAGACAAAATGGAAAGTGAGTGGTCTGAGAGCGGTGGCAAGTATGAACCTCTTCTTTTTTTTTTGTGGTTACAGTTAGCTTGTTGGACTAATCCCTGGTGAGAGATATTCTCCAACTAGCTAATTGCAACCACAAACGAAAGGAAGAAGAAAGAATTAGAATGAAAGAAAGACTCACTCATGATCAGTTGACACGGTGGTGGTGGACGCGAGAAACGCGCTTGGTCACAGTGTGACACTGTGACCAAACTTTTGTATGCACCGTGCTCGCCGCCCAGCAGCATCATCCACCTCTCGCCGGGTCAATGGCCAGTCAACCCAGCGTCTTTCCAGCGGGCGAATTGTCAAGACTTCCACTCAGTTAAACAAGCGCGAAATTCGAGCCCTCAAGAACCTCGAATTTGAAAGGGAAACTCACCGGCTTGCAGGTACGTCCTGAAAGGTTTGGGATGCGATTTAAATTGACAATTTCTTCTAGGCCTCACGAACGCCCAGCGTCATGCAGAAGAAGCCCATCTCGATCTTCCGGACGACGACTATTTCAACGGCCCCCTGGCAGATGTATTGGAGGGGAATGCTCTCGCCGACATAAGTCATGCCGGCGAGGACTTGGCGCCTGAGCAGGCGCGCGTCTCGAACCGTGAACTCTGGCAGGCCCTTCGCGACTCTCATAGGTATGTAATTTTTTTTGGCCTCCCTGTTTGCTCGGCTCCAATTTTTTGCCGGCTTTTGTGGGGGGGCGCCCCCCCAAGCGCCGGGCGGGCCCGGCCCCATGGGGGGGGGGGGGGGGGGGGGGGGCGTGATCGTACGCAGTCCCTAGTGGATGGGTTCAAGCCCCAGATGGAAGCAACGGCGACGGCCTACCTCGACTTCAGCCTCCGCACCAAAGGCGGCAACCTTGCTGTACTGGATGGCCATCCGGATGAGATGGCCATCAACCATTACCCATTAATTGTAGTGGACTTATTTTGTGAGTGACTCTTATATTAACCTCGTACCAGATCACTCATATTCTCAGCTGCATACCAGGCGGAGATTCCCATGTTTGACCGCGACGAGTTCGTCGCCTCAGGGCTGGTCAACTTAGGCCTATTTCCATGCTCGCCATACGATCCAACTGTGGCGATTACAACGCGTGCCCTGGAGGTATTCCGGGTCCAGCGTCTTCGTTGCCCCCGGCTAGGTATTCAGCCATATGTTCGCGCCTTGTGCGACCTGCATGGCGTGCGTCCCAACGCCCTTGTTAGCTGTATCTCGCTAACGTTCTCAAACAGGTGCCATTTCGCACGTATCTTTCAACGCAGTTCTCCATCGCATTTGACGTTTACCTTGGAACGCTCGCGATCGTTGCCAAGCGCGTCAAGGCTGCGGTAGGCCGCGACACCCCCAACTGGCGGCTCAAAAACGCGTGCCCTGCGTGCCTCTACAAACTCGAGGGCGAGGATGAGCTCCTGCTGCCGGTGCTTACCACGCAGGACGGCAACAATTCGCTCAGCCGCCATGGGCAGATGGAACGCACGGAGTACGAGGGCAGCGAGGAGGACACCTCTGCGGCGAGGTCAAGGGCACGGGAGGACGATCGTCAGGTCCCCGGCGATTACTACCTCTCCCGCAGCGAGGTTGATAAGTGGGCAACAGAGGGGCTGGAGGAGTTGATGAAGGGTCACTCGTCTGATCCCGTATGCGCCCTTTCTTTCTCCTTTTTTTATTATTCGCTGACAAAAGCCTTAGGAATGGAATGAGGAGGAGGATGGCTGCTCCGAACGATGGAGCAATATGCGCGAGGAGATCACGTCTCGAGCGCTGGGTATGTACGACGAGACAGGAATTTTCCTATCTCTGTGTCGGCATGGCTTCGTTCTAGTGGTGTTGGATATGATCCAAAGTGGGGAGCTGTGAGCGCCGTCGTCCCTCCTTATAGTCTTTCGGCTAACGAGACGCATAGTGCGAAATACGGATTTGCGGTTGTCAACCACCTCCTCAAAGTCATCGGCCAAGTCGCAGCAGGCTACGACATCGGGTGTAAATTTGGGAAGATGGTCAACGCCCATCCGGTCCTGGGGCCGCTTGCACGGGAGAAGGGCTTCAAGTCGTTGGTCGGCGCCTTCCACGGGCATGCGCACAATCGTCGGTGCCAGCTATGCCACCTCGCGACGTACGTAGAGGGCGTGGGGCTAGAAGATCTGGGGGGGTGCGAAAGCTACTTCTCGAAATCCAATGCTCTCGCGCCCTGCACTCGGTACGCTACCGCGTTCCATCGCCAGCAGGCGATCGTGTCCTACCTCCAACACACGGACATCTTCGACACATATCAATCTCTCTGTAAGTGCTAAAATTCTTCAAACGAAAACATTACTGAGAATTTATTATAGCCCTGCTCCTCGTCACCAAATACAAGCGTGCGCTCGAGGTCCGACGCACCTGGACAGCATTGAAAGAGACAATGAGGAAGCTCGGGGTCCAGGACGTTTCCATATTTGAGGAATGGCTGAAACTTGAGAAAGCGTATTTAGACGAGCTCAGCACGGAGCCCCTTGAGGAGACATTGAAGATGGAGTACTACCAGAAGCTGGTGAATCTGGATGAAGCTGAGTACGGTTTCTCTCTTTTTATTTCCTGCAAAAACGGCCTAAGCTTATGATTCCCACAGAGCACGGCTCTCTGCTCTTCGTGGCGTGGTAACGCAGGAGGACCCCAGCCAGCAGAATTACCAAGAGAACCTGTCTGCCACTCGCCGCCTCGAGACCCAACGGCGGCATGCAATGGAGCTCCGCGACAAGATCCTGCTCGCTGTGCAGGATCTAGAGATGCGGATGGATGTGCGCGATCGTTGGGCGCCGGGGTGTACGGAGTGGTCGGAGGCCGCCGTGCTGGTTGCCAATAGGAGGTATCAGCGTGCGCTAGACAAGCTACAGGGCTTGGTCATAGCGCGGCTGTTTGAGCTCACTAAATGCCACATGTCTGGCACAGGTGAGTCCTTAAACTCACCAATGATGGCTCCATTGCTAATGGATCTCGCAGGCTACAAAATGCGCAAGCATATTGCTAAAGCGCTTCAAGCGCGCTCGCGGGCCATCAAGACAGCCATCGAACAGTACAACGCGGGCGGGCGGCGGCGCTCGAGGTCCCGTGCGAGCCGCTGAGCTGGGAGGAGGTGGTTGACTACACCTTCCTCTCCGACTTCGACCTCCTGCGAACCTCCCGTCGTGACATCCTCACTGAGGGTTGGGCTCAGCCAGCTGGTCGCGAAGCCATGGACAACTACTTCAAAATTCTCCGCGCAAACGAGGAGATCAAGCGTTTAAACATCGAGATCCCACGCTTCGTGACCTACATGCGCGACGAGGAGGCATTCCTTCGCCAGCAAGAAGAACGTGTGCGCCTCGAGCACGGCGAAGCACTTCGCCTATCAAGTCGCCCTTTATCGGGAGCAGCAAGGCCGTTTCAACGACGGCCATCGGTACCACCTCCTTGCGCTGTCCAAGCTCCCTGGGTTCACGGGCTCCATTATGCCCGGCATACCCGTCGACAAGCAACGGCTCGCCGAGGGGGCGCCGCAGTCGCAGCTGCCGCACGTGCCCGAAGGCTTCGATGGGGCAACGCTGGGCGACGAAGATGAGGAGGACTCTGATGGTGAGGCAGAGACCCTCAACGCGACCTTCGTTGTGCTCCGTATCACAGAGGACACTGCTGAGTAATTTTTATTTGTGTATTCTTTAAAATGTACTTGTATTATTACATTATTTGTCTATTTTATTGAAGATATGTAATTCAGAAGGGTCCAGGACCCCATAGTTTTTTTTGTGTGAATTTACGAGGATCTTTGTGGTCGCTACAGCGGACAAGATCGTGGCGGGGCGGGCAGATTGATGCCATTTGATGGCGCGCCGTCGAGCGCGCCTGGCGGTGTCCTAGCCGACGGCATTGATGGCAGCGACGGCTGTGTGATGGGCGCCGTCGCCGTCGCTAGGCTTTAATGCTGGTAATAAATGTGTCTTTATCGAGGGTTTATCGGGGGATGGGCCGATTTTAGGAATCAACGCCATCAAGCGGCGCTAACTCACTAATATACCGAGGCTAATACTAGGGGATATGTGGGCTTTATAGGTGCTGAGTTTCGATCATTCATCCATTGAACCAGCCCAACTATTTCTGACTGATTTTTACCACAGATTCCATTTAAGGGTTCTTACTTGTCAAGCAACGCAGATCCCGCGGCTACTATGACATTTGCTTCCGCAGCGTGGGACTGTTGATTGGCAATCAAGGTCCGACACGTTCTGCAGATCATTTATTAAGTTTCACAAATAGGGGTCAGAGACCTCGAAAAGCCCCCTCCATGCTCCTTTGTTACTGACTTCCACTTTCTACACCCATTTGAACTCTAATTGGTGAGCCCGCAGGCCTATGGCCACTCATACGTAAATTCATCACTGTTTACTGAATTAAACTTTCTTTTGCATTCAGGGACCGTTATTCTTGGAAAACCTTCCCAGACTAATGGCCCTCAAGCACGTCAAGCTTCTCATTCCCGAGTCAGCGTGCCTGGACGCGGCTACACCCACAGCCCATCAAAACACGGAAGCTGGCGCTTATTCAGTAAAATTTTTTCTCTGTGCCTGTCACTTTGTCACGGTCATCTCTTCCTTTCTTTCTGCCACATCATCCTCATCACCGTCTCTTTCACTTCATACCCTAATGTCCACACGCCCTCGGCCAGCCAAGCCCAGGAAATCCAAGAACAAGGAGGGTGCCCCCACTGCAGCGTCTCGCAAGACCTCTGCCCGCACTGCTCCTCGTCATGGTTCTGCACCTGCGCCATCCGAGCCTGGTGACGCCAACTTTATACCCGAGCTTCCTGCAGACAATCCCACCACCGCGGAATGGGCTCATTTTGCCTTGCCCGACTGCCACAAGATTGTCCCATTTTTTCAGACCATCTGCGATCAAAGGGTTGGGTGCGACTGCAGCGCTCACTGCCTGCCGTGGTATTAATTCGGCCATGGTGCATGCCACTTGTCTCTATTTTTGTTCACTTCTTAACTCTACTCCATCTTCTAGGTCCGATTCCGCCAATCCTTTCCTGACCCGTCCTCCGAACTTCTTGTCTTCGAGTTCTGTGTTGCCCTAGCAGCTGCGGGGTGTTTAAAAGCATTCCCCGACACGCTACATCCTCAGGAATTCGCGGCTTTGGCATCTCTTAATCAAACTAAGCGTGCTCGACTTGTGAGTCATTTTGTTCAGACTCAATCTTTCCCTTCTTCATACTATTTTTCACAGACCGAGGAAGGCGTGAGCTATCTCAACAATTCGTTCATTATCCCTCGTGTAGCCCAAGATCCCTTCAGTCTTTTAGATGACAAGCCCGACCCGTTCAACGAATTACTTGACTATGACATCACACCCTCTGCTGGTTCTACCACCCATTCGTCCCACGTTCCCGAGACATTGGACGATTGTGCCAACAAACGTGCTCGTGTAGAGTTCGGACCTGTGCCTCCCAAGGAGACCTCATCTGGGTGGACTCACATCCAACCTTCTTCTTCCAAGTCTGGCACTGCGGCTACTGCTTCCACCGCTGCGTGTGCTGCTCCACCGGCCCGCACTAGACACCGTTCACCGTCCTTGGAGATCACCGAGCCGTCTGTCACGGTGAAAGGCAAGGTGACCCTTTATGTTCCTTTCTACAGTGTCTCCATTCTCACGGACTATTTCAGCGCAAATGTGCCGATTCGGACGCTTCCAAAGGGCAGCCAGCGCCTACGTTCTATATCAAGGTTCCTCCTCAGGTAGATCGTCCGCAGCCCAAACCTTCGTTCTGCGGTGCTCCTGCCGCCTCGGCTAAGTCATCTACTGTTGCGGGTCCTTCGTCGTTGACTGCCGCAGCCGGCCGTTCTCTCACTGAGGTGGCTGCACCTTCACCTATGGCGTCCGATGACATGGTAGTGGGCCCAATGTCCCGCCTTGAAATGTTGATACAGCAAAAAGCACACCCCCCCTGGTCATGCTTCCTTCTATTCTTTGTTCTTTCTACATCTTACTGACCCCGAATGATAGCTTGGGCCGAGGCCGATACTTGGCCGTACCCCACTTATCAGCGTGTCAACAAGGTCTTCACTCGCGACACCCCTCGTCCCTGCTCTCTATTCCACATCGCTCTTCCGCTGTGTTTCTTGCATCAACAAGAACACCCCCGACTGTGGGTTCCGTGGCTTCCTTAAACAGTGCCGTACATGCAATGCCGGCAAATCGAAATGCAGTTTCTTGTTTGCCTCAACCATGCTGCAACTCATGGATGACATTTGCCCCATGGTTCACATGTCTCCCGATGGTACATGCATCTTTTCTGTTTTTTTTTTTGATTCAGAGCTGATTCTTTCTCGAATAGCTCTGGGCCACGCTCTCATTAGCATTATGTCCGCGTGACAGGAAGTCGACTTCTTCTTCAAGTTGTTCACTCAGGAAGCCGCGGCATACGACGCCTCCGTCAACGACCTGACTCTCGTCTTCACCAACCAAGAAAGCCTGCTTCCCGATGAACTGTTTAGCCATTACTTCGAGAACCCTGACAACATCGAGTTCCTGTCCGATCTCACAAAGCGGGTTCGTGCCACTAAAAGCCTTCCCGAGCTCGAGCGAGACTTCTTGGAACGCCACCCCGTTAATGATCCACAACCTCTTGACCCTTTGAAACCACTGTCCGCTGCCAACTCGTTCCACTTGATGGGTATTCCTCTATCGATGTCGAACTACAACTTGTCGTCACTTGTGGCCGATCCCCTGCCTCAGCGCTCGCCTTCCCCTGCACCCGAGGCACTCTCGGTCCAGAAGGGTCCACCCACGCCCGGCCCTGCTTCCGTGCCTGCGCCTCATGTGCTGCCTACCACGCAAGCCATACCGGTGCAGGATCTTTGGTCCATGCCACCACGGCCTTCGTCCTCATCGCGCATGCCCCCTCCATCTCTGGTTGAGGCCTTCAACACGCTGGACGCAGTTCCGCGGCCCCCAACGCCGGCACCCACTGGTAGACCGTCTCTCAGTCTCTATGCTCCTCCCCGGGCGCTCACTTCATTTGTTCACTCGGGTGGCAAACCCACTGCGCCGATTGCATCCTCTGTCGTGTTTCCGGGGCAGGGATCTACCCATTACGATCTCAACAGCCGCGGCCGTCATCATGCGCCGACTAATTTCTTTGGTTCGGACAGCAATCAGACCGCGGGTCTGCCGTCAGGTGCTACGCACAGTGTTTGACTCTTGCCGTAATTAATGCGCCTACTTTCTATACCGCACGCTTCTTTTGCTTTCTTCTTTCTATACCGCTGCTGTTTTTTTTCTCCTTGCTTCTTCTATGGACTACTGATAGCTTTGTTCAATAGTAATTCGTCCATAGAACTTGCGTTACTTCAATCAATCACAAATTTCATTGTGGATTTGTGCATGAATGGTTCTTGAGTGAACAGTTGTTCTTATCCTTTGTGCTACTCAAGGTCTGAAGTGGCCACGACGGCCTCTCCAGTGAGATTCCACTCAGGTTAAACACGCAGTTTTTAAGCAACGTCTGTTCTATTCTCTCCCGCGGTACATAGCCAAGTCCCACGGCCTTTCTCTCGTTGTGATATTTCATGCTACTGGCATGCCGCGGCTTTGTTTCATGGCCAAACACCATCACATTTTTCGATTTCTTGTGCTAGTGCAGCCAAACCACGTATCCCTAAACAGCAACGAATATCCTCGCTTCAGTCAGGTCTCTGACACTACTGCTTTTTTGAAAAAACTCGCACAAGGTTCTTGATTGAAAACTCTAGTTAAGACTGATCCTATTCTGTGTCTCAACCCTCTCCCCCCCACTTAAAAGATTAACTGTCCCCGGTTAAGCCATTTTCTGGGTGAAAGGTAGCTGGTACAGTAGAATATTCGGCCCTGTTGTTTTCACTACAATCTTTTCATGCAGCCATTTCAAAGTCAAATTGCTTGTGGTAGGATTTCTGGTAGCAGAGTCCGCGGCTCGTCCTGAACTTTATCTTGTTCCGAACCCACAGATTATGCTTTCCATTAATCCACCATCAATTTTTACAAGCTTCATCACAACTACCAGTCCACGGGCGTCCCCAACGGCTTAGTTTCAACGACTTTCTGGTAAGCATCAACTTTGATACTTGCACCTTGAAACCTTTTTCTGCACCAACTTTGTGCTATCCACATTGTTTCCTCAATTTTATGCCTTCAGCCTAGTCCGTAGTCCATTTCTGACGGCCTGATATTCAATTTTCACTGGCACTGTCATCATTAACAGATCCCACAGCTCTGGCCTCTTGCTCTTAGACTCCCGTGGCACAATTTTTTTCAGCCTTGGAGTCCAAACCACACTAAGGATGTGAACAGTTTTCACCGGCGCAACTGAAGTACTGTCATGTTCCGCACTTCAGGCTACCATGGTCCAACCCCCCTAGGGCCTAATTTTTCAAGGTACTTAATTGGCCCAAGGGGGGGGTTTTCTGGCAGGGTGGACCATACCTATGGGCCAACCCACTGTTTTCACCAGAATTGGTATGGGCCGTCCCAGGCTGTTTCTGTGTGGTCCAGCCCACCTGCCGCAGGCGGGCCTGAAAAATTTCTTGGGACAGCCCATGGGCCCATTTTGCAGGCAGGACCCCTGGCACCAGCCCAGCTCAAAAATGGCATTTTTGGGCCCATTTCTGGGCCATTTTGTACGTTCCATGGTGATTCTGAAAGCCCTTGCTGAGGGCTTTTAGTCTATGCATAGCCCACCCAAATCATTGCACCTTTTTGCGCCAGGCTACTGATGCCCATCTGGCCTGCTTTCTGGCAGGGTTTGCAATTACCCTTCCAGCTTGCCTTTCAGTGGGGTTCGCAGTCACCCTTCTTGGCTGGTTTTCCAGCAGTATTCATGGTCACCCTTCCGGCTTGCTTTCTAGCACCATTTGCAGTTGCCCTTCCAGCCAGCTTTCCAGCAGCATTTGCAGTGCGGTGTTGGTGGTCACCCTTTCTGGCTTGCTTTCCAGCAGCGTTGGCAGTCGCCCTTCTGGCTTGCTTTCCAGCAGCATTCATGGTCACCCTTTCTGGCTTGCTTTCCGGCGGCATTCATGGTCGCCCTTCTTCCTCACTTTCCGGTGGCGTTCATGGTTGCCCTTTCTGGCTCGCTTTCCAGCGGCGTTGGTGATCACCCTTTCTGACTTGCTTTCCAGTAGCATTGGTGGTCACCCTTTCTGGCTCCCTTTCCAGCAGCATTCATGGTAGCCCTTTCTTCCTTGCTTCCCGGCAGTCGCCCTTTCTCCCTTGCTTTCCGGCGGCGTTGGCAGTCACCCTTTCTTCCTTGCTTTCCGGCAGCGTTGGCGGTCGCCCTTCCTTGCTTTCCAGTGGTGCTGGCAGTTGCCCTTTCTGGCTCGCTTTCCGGCGGCGTTGGCAGTCGCCCTTTCTTCCTTGCTTTCCGGTGGCATTGGCGTTTGCCCTTTCTTCCTTGCTTTCCGGCGGTGTTGGTGGTTGCCCTTTCTTCCTTGCTTTCTGGCGGTGTTGGTGGTCGCCCTTTCTGGCTTGCTTTCTGGTGGCGTTGGCGGTTGCCCTTTTTGGCTCGCTTTCCGGCAGCGTTGGCGGTTGCCCTTTCTGGCTCGCTTTCCGGTGGCGTTGGCGGTTGCCCTTTCTGGCTCGCTTTCCAGCGGCATTGGCAGTTGCCCTTTCTTCCTCGCTTTCCGGCGGCATTGGCAGTTGCCCTTTCTTCCTTGCTTTCCGGCGGCATTGGCAGTTGCCCTTTCTTCCTTGCTTTCTGGCGACGTTGGCAGTCACCCTTTCTTCCTCGCTTTCCGGTGGCGTTGGCGGTCATCTTTTCTTCCTCACTTTCCGGCGGCGTTGGCGGTCACCCTTTCTTCCTCGCTTTCCGGCGGTGTTGGCAGTCGCCCTTTCTGGCTCACTTTCCAGTGGCGTTGGCGGTCGCCCTTTTTGGCAGCAACATTTGCAATCACCCTTTCTCCTTGCCCTCCAGTGGGGCCGCTTTCCAGCAGGGTAAGCACACAACAGTTACTTCCAGAGTTACATCCAAGTTCAAAATTTTCAGCGTAATTACTTTTTCTCATTCACTCATCAGTAATCTGCTTTGGCATTCTCTGTTCTTACTCTGTTCACAGAGGTTAGGAACTCCAGTTCTGACTATTACATCCACACTTAGTTTACTTCCAAGTTTGACCTATTGTACATTGGGCTGACCCACAGGTTTTACAATCAAGTGGGCTGTCCCATCACATTTTTTCTACATGGTGGGCTTGCCCACCCATTTGTATAATGCATGTGGGCTAGCCCACACACTTTCATTTCCTTCATGGGCCGGCCCACCGGTTATTATAATGTACCTGGGCCAGCCCACACACTTTCCTTTTCTCCATGGGCTGGCCCACTGCTTTTTATAATGTATGTGGGCTAGCCCACACTTCTTTATATTTTCCGTGGGCTGGCCCACTGTTTTTTATAATGTACGTGGGTTAGCCCACACTCTTTTATAATTTCCATGGGCTGGCCCACCGTTTTTCTATAATGTACGTGGGCTAGCCCACACTTCTTTATGATTTCCATGGGCTGGCCCACCGGTTTTAATAATGTACATGGGATAGCCCACAATCTTTCATTTCTTCCGTGGGCTTGCCCATGATTTTTTGTATTCAATATGGGCTGGCCCACGATTTTTTCTTTTGTACCCGGGGCTAGCCCACAAGTTTCCTTAACCAACCTCGGTCAGCCCAAGCCCATCTTTTTGTCCATTCTATGATTTCACTGACAAGTAATCTCGTACTTACTAGGCCTTCCTCACCGAGTTAGATATTTTCTTATTTTTTGTAGTTCATCTCAGAGAAGATAAGATCAAACCAAACCAAACAACCGCTACTGTTTGTAAAAGGAAATTTTGGACTTGTACAATTTTCGCCAGAGCTGTAAAAAGTTATTTGCGATAGTTCTCACAACTGGACTCCGTCAAGGTGTCCACTTGCGAGAACTTCGCAATGGCCCAACTGGGGCTCGAACCCAGAACGCCCGCCTAAACTGCTTAAGAAATCGAAGTTCAAGCAGCGGTGTTCCACTACAACATTGGGCCGATGCTACGACATAATTCGTCGTGTATCTTATGCCGGCGCTTGCCCGCCTTTCACCCAAAAAATTTTCAAGTACACTGTAAATTATATCATGGAGCCGCCCAATTATCAAGTATAGAAAAAATAATCATAAAGTCTAAAGTACCAAGCGACATAAGTAACGTACATGAAACCATCCGCACGAGACTCATTAGGCTAAAGATTCATCATTCATCTAAAGTGATACCTCTTACAGCCTGAAGAGTTCCTTCGCCCTTCTGTAGCGCGCCAAGTCGTCTTCCGTAGCAAAGACCGGAGCAGTCTTATCGGGCAGCCGTTCCCAACCCGTGCTGTCCCGGTTCCAGTATTGGATGTATTTGGCGGCTGCGCTGGGCTTCTCCGCGTGCTGTAGCGCGCTCGCATACCACATTGTGCTGGTCTGGTCCTGGAACTGCAGCCGCATCCTGTACCTGAGCGCCGGTTCGTCTGCCCGCTGACGTTTCACCGCCCTTTCCGACTGTTCTTCATGCTCGTCTTTCCGCTTAGGCAGCGCAGTGCCTGCCCCGTTGTCCCGGCGCAGTATCGGTACCACTCGGGACTGAAGCGCGGTGATTCGCGTGAAGTCCATGTGCGGCAAGTGCTGCGAAGACTCTGCGCCGCTTCCATGACGAGGCGCATCCCCCGTCCCTTCTGTTTGGCGAGCCACGCCCCCAGCGTCGCTGTGCGGAGCTTTCGTTGGCTGAGGACGCGTATCGTTGCGTGGAGCTGGACGGACGGCCTGGTCACGACCGTGGGGTGGGTGATTCATGGCTTCAGCGCGTGGCGTGGCTGTGGCATACTGGTGTGACGACCCCGCACGGGGGGCGAGCGTGAGCGGGACTGGCGATACTGGCGTGAGGACCCCGCCCGTGGAGGCAACCGCGAACGCGACCGGCGATGACCTCGAGGGGCGTGTGTCATGGCTTCGCTGTACTGCGCGGACGTGCGATACTGCTGTGAAGGCCCCGCACGTAGAGGCGAGCACGAGAGCGATCGGTGACGACCTGCAGCTCCGTGTTTTGCGGCTTCCTCATGCGGCACGGACGTGCGATGCTGGCGTGAGGATCCCGCCCACTGAGGTGAGCGGCTGCGTGAGTAGTGGTCGTCGTTGTACAGACCCCCACGATGTCTGGCTGCGCCATACTTAGTCTCATACGCCTCGTGGCGGAAGTTGTGTCGCTGGTTGTACGCGCTGTGGTACGACCCAGAGGGGGAGCGGGAGTTCCGTTGGCGGTCTTCGTACAAGTCCTGCTATGATATGTTGCGGAGGCGCATAGCAGGCGCGTCGTAATCCCGCGAGCGCACACCTGAGGGTGAGAGAGGGCGATACCTGTCCTCACACTTGTATCGCCCGCTGTCGCGATAGCCATGCTCCAAATCGCCATCATCGCCACGTGCGAGCCCCAGACGGCGAGTTGTAATGGGAGTGGTGAGGCGTGGGGGCAGCACCTGGCGACTCGATACCACCGTGGCTCTCCTGCTCCTGTCTTCGTCCCCCCCGCCGCCCTCCTCTTTGCCACCTTTTTGGCCACCTTCCTCGCCTCTTTCCTTGTCTTCTCCTCCTCCGCCTTCACCTCCTGGTGATACTTCTCGCTCCCCTTCACATAAACCAATACCTCGCCCACTTCGTTGATGACGACCCCCTATGTCACCTTGTTCCTCGAGTGGCAAGTCCTTCTCGTCTAGAAATTTGATAAAAATCAGTCCGAGATTCTCCTTGTCACGGACTAAATGACCCATACGTACCGTCGTCCCAAGGCACAGTCGCCATTACATTGTCGATGTCCTTCGTCCCTGGCTCCTGAGCTTTCACCAGGTCGGGGACGAACTTTTGAAACGTCGTTTGCTGAATCTTCTTGACGTTGAATGTCGAAGTCCCGACGATTTACTTCACGAGCTCGAGAGGGGCGGGGTAGTTGATGATGCGGCACTTGCTTCTCCGCGCGGCGTCAATGAAGGACGTGTTCCATTTCATCTTAAATTTGCCGAAGATGACATCCTGCCTGGTCCACGCTTTTGCGGCGTCCCCGAGGTGCCCTTCCACCCAGTTAGTATACTGCCGGATTTATAAACTATGGATGTACAGAGCTGCCCGCTCAGGATCCGTATAAACTGCTGGCGCAGAACGTCGCGCTTGCCCTGGTCTCCTTGCGGAACGAGCCTTTTCATGGGCGCACCCTGGGTGATCAGCCCTCGTTTTCTCATGTCAATGACTCTATTTGAAAGTGAGTCTCATTCGTGCCACTTTGACAAAAACACGCTGTCGACGTACCCAAAAGAATGCTCCATATCTTTCACTTGCTGATTCAAGTTGAATAGCTGCGACTGGCGGTACTCCTTCACTTTGTCGCCATTCCCGAATACGAAGCTGGCGTGGTCTTGAGGGTCGATCACGAAACCTAACATGTACACCCCAAACTCTTTTTGAAGTTGGTGTGCCTGTCAATGTTCATGAGTACGGTCGTACGAAGGAACCTAAATCGCCGTGAACTTACAATCACGAGAACGGGCTTGATTTCTTTCCGGAGCCTGGGCTTGAGTTTCCCCGCCTCCCGAATATCCACAACAGCCTGCGCCACCAGCTCGTCGTTCCACTTCACCAGCCAAGGCAGCGCCATGAAGCAGGCCGCGCTGTCTTGGAGCATCTTGTCGGTAAAGTCCGGCGACGCTTTCCGCAACGCGTCCTTGAACGCCTCGCGAGCGTGGTGGGTGTAAGCGGCGCTGTCCACTACAACATTTCCTCTTAGTATAGTCCTGAGTAAAAGACGATCATAGAAACCGCTTACATTTATCCGGGTTTCCCTTTTCCTCCGCCCAGTACCTTTGCCAGACATTCCAGGCGGTCATCGTGCACGTGGTCTTGACTGTCGTCCCGACGGCTTGATGCAAAGTCTGCGAGGACTTGCCGCAGTCCTTGGCGATTTCCTCCACGCTTGACAGGAAGGTCTCATAGACCTCGTTGAGACGGTCTAGGGCGTCTTGTGGTATGGGCCCTTTCTTGTAACTCCCCCGTCCACCGTCTGCCCCCTTGTCTTCCTCTTCATCGTCGTTCGCTACGTCCCCGTAGACCACCATATCGACATCGCTATCCTCCCCTACGTCCTTCGCCTTCCCCTTCGAACGTGCGCACGCAGCGGCAGTGCCCAACTCGCCTCCACCGCCCTTCGCTTTGCCTTTGCTCCGTCCGTTCGATTTACCACCGCTGGCGCGTGCCATCTTGCCCTTCTTAGTCTTTTTTGCCGCCACCGTTTCAATCTCCACGTCTTCCTTGTACTCGCAGAAATCGTCCTCCTCCTCTGTGTCTGTCCCTGGCAACACCCTACCACCGTGTTGCTTGTTCCGCTTCTTAACTTGCTGCTTCTTTGCCACACCCTCAGCATAGTCATCACTGCTGTGGCTGAGCTCGGACTCCTCCCTGGGTTGCGGAGGCGACGATGGTGGCAGCGTTGTTCCTCGCGTCTTCTCCGCCTGGCGCGTGAGGCTGCGACCACAAACGACGTTGCCTGCCGGAGGCATAGACCGCGATCGTGAGTGGGAGCGGGAGCGTGACACCCCAGCGGCATCGACAGAGCGGGACCGGGATACCCGGGTGCCACTCGCGGAACGGGCTCGTTGCGCAGCTGAGTAGGGGTCGGGGGAAGGTAGAGACTGGCGCGCGCGAGGAGGGGGCGCGGTGGGAGTTCCTGCGCAGGTGTATGCGTCGATCGAGTGCCGCCAAGGTTGATGAGTTGCGACGGGAGTTTTCGAGCGTTCCGCTGAAACAGGGCGGTGCCGCAGGCCAGGAGAGTACTGTGGTCCGAAGCGCAGCTCGTCCAACTGCACCTCGTTCTGGTCGTCCTCCTCGTCTTTGCCATGGTCAGAATCACGGTAGTCAAAAGCGGTGTAGTCCTCGACCGCCCCGTAGAGCTCTTTGTCATCCTCCTCTTGCTCGTCGTCGGCCTGACGCTCTTCATCCTCCTCGTCGACCTGACCTTCCTCTTCCTGCTCGTCGGCCTGACCCTCCTTGTCGTCGTCGGCTTTACGGTAGTTTGTAATGCGAGCGTACGGGCCCCACTTGAAGAGGCTGAAGCGGTCGTTGGCCAAGTCGTCCCCGGGATTTTCGTCTTGCCTGCGTCCCTTCGAAAGAGGGCGAGGCTGTGGACGCATCGCAGCAGGGAACGCACGGGGAGACAAGAGAGGGTGGGAGGATGGGCCGATAGAACTTTGAGGTCTCTGTATTGCAAAACATCAGTTCCCTTTCTAAAAGCGCCAAAATAACAAAAAGACAAACCTTGGGAACGATTTTGCCTTCTGGAAGGCCGTCCTCTGGGGGTGTATCCTCCTCTTGCTCATTCTGGAATATATTTGTTAGTTCCAAGTTCGAATATTCAAGTCAGTGGCATACCGAGCCGTCCCGATTGTCGGCGACTTGGTGTTCGGGAGGCACATCCTCCTGATTCTGGGCAATTTCGTTCTGTATGGGAATATGAGAAATTCGCTTTCACGCAGCGTAGTTAAAGGAACGTACCGAGCCATCGCAAATATTCCGCCCATTGTCAGCAGGCGCGGCCCCTATGTTTATCCTGTTCTGTAAGTGGGAAGTTAGTTCTGAGGTGAAATACTCCACAGGACAAAAAGACCCACCGAGTCGCTCGAGGTTTTCACTACCTGCTCGATGACCGTATCCTCCTTGGTTTTCTGTGGCAGGAAAAATGTTAGTTTCGCCGGTAGAGACAGCGGAAAAACTCACCGAGCCATTCAAAATTTTCCCTGCATGCTTGTCGCTGCTTTCTTCCATGGCCTTCGATTTCTGCGATAAAGAAATAAGACTGAGCGCTCGACTCAGAATTCAGTGGACGTACTGCTGCCTGACCCCTGGTGGGTGCTTTTTTGGACTGCAAGGTTTACGGAGTCAGCGTTTCGCAACGATCTTGCACGAAGGAACCACGCACCTTCTTGGCCGTGGGCTTGGACATCGAGGGACCGGCCGTGGGCTTCGCAGTCGTGCGTTTGGCGGCAGTTGATGTTGCAGGTTTCGTTGCTTTTGTAGTTCTAGCGGGTTTGGCTGTTTCAGCCGTTTCGGGGGGGTTTTTGCAACTCCGGAGTTCTATCACCATCAGGGGTAAAGCGTCGAATTGGTGCAGTTGTTGTGGCGGGTAGGCGGGAGCGTATAGGCTCAACCGTGAAGTGAGAGATTCAAAGTCGCAAAGTTCCAGCTGCAGAGTATTCAGAAAATCTACCAAGTGGCGAATCCAACCTTTGTACCACTATTGTTCTACGCCCAGAGATTCAATGAATATCCTGATCGAGTAAGTACGCGCGGTTTGGGTGCTTTGGTGAGCGGTGGCATGGTGGTCCCCGATCCGGTAACATTCTGTAGGACAATGTAAGTCGAAACCAGGTATAAAAGGAACTGCGACGCACGGCGAGGAGCAAAACTCTTAATTTTCTCCTTTCCCCACTCCCCCCCTCGCTGTCTGGTTTCGTGGTCGTTCCCTGTATCAGATTCGTCAACATTTTGGCAAGTCGAAGCGCGCTGGGGCGCACCGTCAATTCCTCCCCTCTGCGGCTGTCGCGCAACCTTCCCGTCATCTCCCGAACAGTCGCCTGTCACCTCTGAGTAAGTTCCAGCTGAAAACTTCAAGGTTTCAAGGCGCGCGCCTCACCATCAGAAATCCCGCCCCCCTGCCGCCAACTCCCGCCTCGCCGCGCTGCCTCCCAAGGACGTGCGCCCGTCTTGGTTTTTACCTCCCCCCCATCCTTTGGAGTACCCCCGCCTCCGTCTCCAAGCCCAAAATTTTTTCTTCTTCGCTGTCTTTCGTCTGGTCATCGCTGTCTTCGTTATTCACTTCAAGATTTTTTTTTTTTTTTGTCCACGACGCTATTCTACTCACGGCGGCCTATTTACATGGTACATGTACTGTATTGAAGCCTTGCCACCCCCCCGTTGACGTGCGCCGCCGTCGCTAGCCACTGACGGGCCCCGAGCCTCAAGCCCGACTCTCGACTTAGTGGTCAAGAGCAAGCTGGAAAGCTGTGCTGGTGCCAAACAAGCCCCACCTTGACAAGTCGGAAACCGGATCCAGGCCCGAACTCTGGATTTTGACACGTCAAGGTCGCCTGACTGGGTGACGTGGGAATCTTTCCCTCTTCTTCCTGACCACCATGTCGCAACGGTAAGTAATATTTCTATAGTACACAGTAGTCAGTAGATAGAGGAATAAAGCGAGAATTGAAGCCCTAGAGGCTATAACGAGCCCCGACTGTCAGAATGAGCGCGTCAAACGCGCTCATTAAGCAATGAGAAAATAATAATGACAATGAAATTGCCGCGGTCACCGTGTTTGCCGACGCTGACCACGCCGACGCATAGATACCGTAACAGTTTCATGCGCGCCGAGGACGACAGTGAAGAGGGCATCCACCCCTACATCGACGACCGCGCAGAGGACGTCCCTGACGACGACAGTGAGTATCCAACAACGTTGGTGAGACGCACGACTCACCCGGTGGCAGACGACGCACTCAGCGAAGGTTAAGATGACGATGAAGACTCGGCGGAGGCGCAAGCCCGCCGCGAGGACCGGCAGCGATATCGTATGGACGAAATTCTCGCTGGGCACGAAGACCGGCTGTGCTCGGCGGCCCCGTACCACATCCCAACCACTCTGCTTCAATCTGGGGCAGAAACGCCATTGCGCGAAGACGAAGTGCACTTCTACGGCGAGGACGGCGTGGACGGTGAGTATCAGACAACCGGTAGTGAGGCGTACGACTCACATTTGGCAGTCCGCAGCCATGCGCTCAGCGTGCCTCCAGACGACGACGATGAGGGACCAATACCTTGGGCACCGGAATACCGTGTTGTCCCGATCGCTCAGCTGCATTTTGGGGCACAGATGCCCTCGCGCGGCAACGACGACGACTAGGACATGGACATCGGCTCCTGCCCGACGAGCCCCGCGCCCAGCTGGAATCCGGGCCCGCCTGTCCAGTCCCGCGCTGCTACCCCGGCGTATATCCCGCCCGACCCCGATGCGAGGGAGCCGACTCCTCCTTCTGCTTCCAAAACACCGCTCTTTTTGCCGGACTCCCGCAACCCCACCCCATTCGTCGTGCCCCAGACACCGTGTTTCAACGTGAGTCCTGATTATATTCAAAGTCTGGAGTTATTACTGACAAAAGGCGGGCATCTATAGTTTCCCCTGGCCTCTCGAAGCGCGCGCGACCCTACGCCAATGTCTCTCCCACCTCTCTCTAATGTGAGGCTGACCTTCATCTTCTGGTGCCAATACTGACGGTCTACAGCACGGCCTCATGCCTCCTCCGCCCACACATCGCCGAGTCCTACAGCTCGCAGCCGACGACCTGACTGGCCCTCCGGCCAAAAAATGATGGGCCGAGCGCCCCAGGGAGGAAGAGGAGGAGGAGGAGGAGGAACAGGAACACGAAGAGAAGGAGGCCAAACCCAAATTGCTGCTGCACAAAGTCAAGAATCTTCTCGACATGGCGGCGCTGGATTCTGACGAGGATGGGGATGGAGACGACAATGAGGAGGAGGAGGAGGAGACCTTGTCGGATAGAGGTACGCCCACTCTTTGGTTTCTCTTTCGTATGCCTAACTTGTATCGCAGAGTTTTTGGACGATGACGAGGACATTGATTCCGAGAGTGGGGGCGGTCCTCTTCCGCAAATAGAGGATGATGATGATTTGCATGCTGTGGCCGCCGAGTACGAACGGAGGGCCAAGGGCTATCACAAAGCAATGGATTTGGAGGCACCTGGTCATCGTCAGCTGGAGGCAGGCGAGGACTCCGAGATTGAAGACTCAGACGCGGTGACCAACCCTGAGTCGGAGAACGAGGAGGGCAAAAACTTGCAGACCGTACGAGAGGTCCGGGCCGCTCACAAAGTCGCCGACGCTGCTGCACACGACGAATACGTGGAGGGCCTGAGTTTTGTTTGGATGTGCAGGAGGAAGCAGGTCGGGTTTGTGGTGGACCATAAGACCGTATACGTTCCCGTCCTGCCCGACACGTCGAAGAAAGATACAGGGCAGAACAACGTGGTGGAGACTCTGCACCACAAAAACCTGATGAAGCGAAAGCACTACCCCGAGGTCACACCTACCCCTGCTCAGCGTCAACCATTTGCCTGCGCCGGCCTTCAGGTCATGAAACTTATCAAGTTTCAAGGACCGTCTCCCGCCCTTGCTGAGGGCGACCGCGTCGTTGCACTGGCCGGGAAGCACAAAACCACAAACAGCTACCTTGTCCACTTGCGGGAAATCTGGGACCAGTCACTCGGAAAGCGCGTCCCATGGGCGAAAGTTGTGCCTCCCGGCCCCGATGGCACATACGAGGTCAAGACCAACGCCGTGGCCACGTACATCAGGGTCGGGCAGCTCAGGCGCTTGATCCTTGACCTCCTGTATACTTTCCAGCGCAACGATCGTGTCCGCGTTGATTTGGGTGAAACGTGCAAGGGGGCATCCGGGCGTGTGGTGGATATTGACGGCGCATTGCTCACCATCGCCATTCCTCGCGATGTTGTGGTGCTCGGGGCGTCGATTTCAGCCATTGGTCAAGAAACGATCACTGTCACCATGAGACTCGTCACACGAGAATGGCACTTGGGCGATTCGGTAAGGGTGAGGTGGGGCGGATATATTGGCAGAAGGGGGGGTTATTGTGCAGATGGCATCGGGGGTGTTGACGATTTTTGACGTGCGTTTTTGTAATTTTCTTTTTGCGTCAAAGACTAACAAGTCGGATTAGCCCGACCAAGAGCGGCTTGGTTTATTACAGGGCGAGGATGCTATTCCGAGCCAAGTGAGTACATCGAGTACGCAATTTTTTTCCCAGTGGACTGACTAGTGAGAAGTTCGAGGTGCGAGCTGCAGATGTCGACTTCGACGAGGGTGGCGAATACGCAGGCCTGACCCTCGACACTCCTGGCGGATCTTCTTACTCGCGGCGGAGCGAGGTCAAGTTCCAGAATGTCAGAGAAGGTGTTGAAGAGCTGGGTAGCCGCACTGTGCGAATGGAGGTGGAAGGCCGCATCAAAGTCCCGATGGTCACAAATGCCTGCGGCAACGAGGTGGTCTTGGGGCCCGGGCACGACGCGAAAGAGCGCGTTCTGCTCTCCCAACAGGCACGTATTTCTCGCGAACGCCCCCCAACCCTGCCGCACCCCCTTTCCGAAAAGCCGCCTGCGCCGCACATCCTTGACGAACTGAGACTCATGAGGACACGGCTGACTTATGAGAATATCCCAGTTTTTGTGGGTAACATCGCGACAAACTCGAAGGGCCGGAATTGGAAGAGACTGCGAGGGGTGGTGGTGGGATGGCACAAAAGCGGGGCCCGCGCTGAGCGACTCGCAAAACTCCGCAAACGTGGAAAGGAGCCACGGGATGACCAGGAGGGAATCTTGCTGACCATTTGCCCAACGGCCACGACGTCAATGGCCTCGACAAGTGCAGTCCCGGACCTTCCCATCAAACATGTCTACTACGAGTTGTACGTCCTCCATGGGTCTCCCACATCACTTGGGTTAATCTTTTTATTAGTACAGGTTTACCGCTGACAGAGGCGATCTACATTCCACGGGACAAGCTCTTCAAGGCCCATCAATCTGGCTATACCGCCCTCAGCATTGGAATGCAAGTGACGCGAGCTGTCACTCCCCCTCCCTTACCAAACGAGGATGATTCGTGGGCTCCACACCCGTGGACGGTGACTCAGGTGGTCCCGACAATACCGGTGGTGTCAGACGCTGCACGGAGACAGTCCCAACGTACGTTTTGCAACCCTTAGTTCTACTTGATATCCATTAATTTATTTGTGCAGTGGACGAATCTGGGATGTGGATGTGTCTACCGCTGCTCGACGGCAAACGTGTGGACGTGCAAATCGTTGGCGTGCCCAAGCTCACCGGCAAAATTTCGTCCAAACTCTTGTCGACGGAAGGGCAGTGCGGGTACATGCTGGTAACATCCCCCATCACCCCCAGCCACAAGAAAGTTGCGGTTTGCGGGTTAGGGAAGAATAACGCGCTAAAGATGGATATCGAGAAGCAATGTGTGAAACCGCTCCGGGAGGTTGACGGCCGCCGCCTGTCGCTGGTCCAGGAACGACAGCGCGTTGATAGGGCGTGCGGCAGAGCACGCATAAAAACACCAAGTTTTTATTCGTTTTCGGACTATCTAACGGGGAATGAGTGAGGTATTAGATTGAGGGTGTACACTCTCCTCGGAGTGGTAGGCTACACTGCTAATGGCCGAAAGCCAGCGGGCTACTATTAGGGCTACAACTCAACTATACTTCCTACGGGAGCAGAATTTGGTTGGAACTCCTTACCGTTGGGCTCTGGGATGTTGCGGTAAGCACCGTCTCGGTGTGCCGGAGGTGACCAAGAGGAACTATTATGTCGAAAGGCTAGCTGCGGTACAAGCAGCGCTCCAGAACCCTAGACGAGATAAGAAAGTCGTACCGTACGGAGGTTTCTTCCTGCGGGAAGACCAGAATTGATTGACAGAAAGTGTCAAATTACTTACGGTAGCACCATGAGTGCATACTGTGCTGACTCTGTCGTGCCGTAACGTAGGAATCCCCAGACTTATACCGCACGGTATCACCGGGTCGCTCCTGCCACACGAAGAAGTCAAGTAATTAATTGAACTGGCTTGTGCCGCACACCAGAGACTTAGAAGAGATGAACGATTGGCCATCCTGCGGGAACACCCAGGGGACGGACCGTAGGAGGTCCTGCCGTGGAACACTTGGGGCTACCGGAGAAGCTTGTGGGGCCTCCCATAAGGAGTTTCACCACCGATCAAACGGGATGACCGTGCGGCAGGAGCAGTCGCCTCTACCGCAGGGACGCCCCCGGGGTCTACCGTAGGACTTAGGGACCGCACCGCACGAGTCCACAACTCAGGAGTGGGGAATATATCGTTGAGGTCGTACCACAGGAACATCCGGGCTTGTACCGTAGGAGGTCAAGGTCTAGTGTGCTTGCCGTGCGATCACGGAGAAGGGTCGAAGATCAGATTGTAGTTAAGCTGTTCGCACCGCCAGCTTGACAACCAGCACGTCATACTGGCGCCATACCGGAAGGACGCATGGGCTTGCCCCGCAGGAGTGCCATTATACCCACCGGGAGCTAATACGTCCCTTATTATTGGCCATTCGTCCTGCCGTGGGCTTGTTCCTTAAAGATCCGATATTTTCCTTAACTCCTTATGTGATTCTCAGTTTGTATAAAAAGGACAGTATTAGTTTGTGTAAACCAGTAGACTACCTACCCACGAATACAGGGCATTGTAGTGGACTCTAGAACCAAATTGACGAGACTTTGAATTTGAACGGAAGTGGCAAGCCTTTGAGAGAGAATAAGAACGTTGAGCCACCTCGCCGCATAGTGTAAGAGCCTCGCCCGTAAGGAGAGCTTGAGCCAGCTATTCCGCCATTGGAGTTCCTTGTTCCGATTCTAAGCGGAGACCAAAGTGTCCGTCAGAACGGAGACCCGAGAGTCCGACGTATACTGTGACCAAGCGCGTCCGGCAAGAGCGAGAGACCATAGAGTCCGACTGAATAGAATAAGAAGTTTGAAGTCCCTCCTACGGCACGAGCGCCCACTAAGCCGCTGCTACCCACTGTACGGTTAGCGTCCTGCCGCACGGTGTCCCTTCACTTCAGTCTTTGAAGTTGGTCTCTAGTTTTCCATTGCCTCTACCCTTCGTGCGGTACAAGAGTCGAACCCACGAGAAGTGCTCATACCGCAGGAGTATATCTTGCTCGTCCCCGCACAAGCGAAACAGTTTGAATACAACATCTTGAAGGGTGATACGTACCCTACCTCCCCGAACACACACACACACAAGAGAGTATTGGATTGGAGTTGTGATTTGATTTAGAGGTTTTAGGATTGGATTGAGTTAGTGATCAGTTTGCTGCACTCTCTGATTTTATTATCCTTTATATTGGATATTTCACGGCTGCACCCCAGTGCACCGTTTCAGCGTCGTTATAATTGGGCCTGACGTGCATGACAACTGGAACCACGTTGGGTACTATGCCCAAACGATCCCATTCTTCACGCACACGCACAGTCCCGAGATTGTTGCCATGAAGTTCCCGGCTGGTGGGTCACCGAGTTTCTTTCACGAGTCCAGTCTCTGTCTGTCGAAAAATATCGCACTCACACTAGGAAATAATGTATTCCCTGCAATGAATTTTGTATAGATCGTAATTGTATATATTGTAATTAAACACGCCGTATAATTGACAGATTTGAAAATTCGGGGGCGGAGGGAAGAAGAAAGAGATGTGGAGTGAAATGAACAGACACGAAAAAAAAAAATAGTGGACACATCTACGGGGCGTCCACTGCACGGTCAAACAAATCCACTTTGTTTGACGTGTGTTGAAACGTGTTAGACGCGTGTAAGAGTTAGAGACGCGTTTGTGCAGCATCAGGATATAGGCCTAGGGTTAGGGTCGGACACCGGTCCGACTTCCGAGTTTGGACAGATCAAGTCTGGCTATGTTTGGTGCCGGCGCCTATTTTGCTTCTTGTCCTTAACGACCACCTTCCTAAAGTAGAGTCCCACTTGTAAAGTAGCGCAAGCATGAAATGTAGAAATAACAATAGTACTACAATATGATTGTTCCTTTGCCTGAGTAAACATACCCAAAAAATACATAGCAGAAAATTGACTTGATACTTGTTCTGCATACCTAGAACAAAGAAAGATATTTAGATACTCTGAAATGGCATTAGACACTGTTCCAAATGTACAGCGCCTGTGTGGAGAAACACGTCGAGCACTCTGCGAGGGTAAAGCGAGAACAATGAAGGATTCCTACGGTGCGGCGTTCGCCTTTTTTTTTTTTTTTTAATGGAGCCGAAATGGGCGGTCAAAGCGATATCTCGTGGGTGGCAATCACCTCTTAAAAGACAACTTTACTGACTTGTGCGCCAGATCCGTACCACCTCCATTGACCCATGAAGATCCCAGCGAAAGCCCGCCACGCAGCAGCCACCTCCTTGCCATCCTACATCCTAGCAGACGGTCCGCCCGTCCCCAATGCCAGGCGAAGATTCCCGGCCCACATCGCTCAACGGCCGGAAGTTCTGCTATATAATGGCCGAACGCTCGTGCAACCCCGCATGCCCGCCCTCCTCGCGCAGTATGAATTGGTGGAAGAACAAAGGGATGGACATGCCCCACCACTCGCCTCTGACGACAATCTTGTGGCAGAAGAATTCGCGGCAGCAGCGTCGGACAACCCCGACCTTATGTTCGTCGACTGCACCCCCCCTCCTGACCCCACCAAATATCGCCGCAAGTGAGCGGCACAATGGCAGCGATGGCAGCAGGAGATCTTACTGAAGGTGCTCCCCCATTTCGCACAACTCATGCATGAAACGAAGTCTCTACGGAACATGGACGGGCGCCGCCTGCGCATTCCTACTTGTGCGTGCCCGCAGAAAACCCACAAAATTGCTATCATGCGATTTGCAAGTACGTCACTACTATAATTTTTCACTAATGCCAGCGTTAATGGATCTCTAGTTATAGAAGACCTGGAAATCCAAGTCTGTGCCTGCGTGCCGGCCGCCGTACAGCTCATGCAGCTCAGCGCGTTTGGCTGCGCTCCAGTGCTCCCCTACGCTGGCAGTTGACCTACGCGTACTGGAGTTCGCGATGAATCTGTTTGTGCAGGTCTCGCCAAACAATACCGCGTTCACTAACGTGTTGGAGCGCGTCCTGGCGAACATGGGATTTCAGCTGGACCACCAGGTACGTTACCTGATTGTTCTTGCTATAGCCATTAACGAGACCGTATCGCGCAGAACTCTTTGCGACGCCGGTTCGGAAACTGCCTCATGTGGTACACCCATCTGCGGAATCTCCTCAAGGAACACTACAATAGCAAGCTCGAAAAAGTACAAGAGGATATGGTCGGGCCCCAGATCATCACGGAATCGCCTTCAGCATCGTGGGGACGTTCCGCTGAGCGACCTCAGAGCCAGCCGGCCTCGTCTTCGGCGACGCCAAGCTCACGTTGTGGACGTAGCTCCCGTTCCAGATCCCCTGCGGCCTCCGACTCCACTCCCCGCGCGACAGGGAAACGCGCCAGGGACCCGACACCGAGCTCACGTCGTGGACGTAGCTCCCGCTCCAGGTCTCCTGCGGCCTCCGCCTCCACTCCCCACGCGACAGGGAAACGTGCCAGAGAGTCAACGCCTGACCTGCCTCAACCACCATTCCCGGACCCAAAACCTCGCCTGCGGCCGAGCGAATATCTTCGCCGTCGATGTCCATGTGACAGGGAAACGTGCCAGGGACCCGACGCTGAGCTCACATCATGGACGTAGCTCCCGCTCCAGGTCTCCTGCGGCCTCCGCCTCCACTCCCTGCGCGACAGGGAAACGCGCCAGAGAGTCAACGCCTGACCCGCCTCGACCACCATTCCCGGACCCAAAACCTCGCCTGCGGCCGAGCGAATATCTTCGCCGTCGATGTCCTGCGTGCTTCGCCAACCTTCAGCGCGACCACGCAGAGGAGTACGTGTGCACTCGCTTTGTCGTGCCACCAACCCCGGCTAACTAATTGTACAGGGTCGACATCATGGTGTGCCTCGACGCATGCTTCACACAGAAGAAGAAAAAATCTCTGAGGGACCCTCAGAGAACTCACCCAGACACGCACTTCGTCCCCGAGCACACGGCAGCGCAAACGGAGGAGTACATGGACTGCGCGTGCGACGCAAAGGAGAAGGAGAAGAACAAGGACAAGCGCCCTAAATGTGCGACGGTGCAGGAGGTGGAGGAGGAGGAAGATGGTTACGAGTTCGAGAGGCTGTCGCTGCCTCGCTCCGTCCTTGACGGATGCGAGGCGTCGTTCAAGGCGGCCGACGAAAAGCGGGGAGAAAGCCAGCACGGAGTTCTTTGAGGACACCGCGCTCATGGGTCTCTTGTGTCGGCACGACCACGTCCTTTGGGTTGTCAATATGCATTCGGCGGGCGAGAAGCAGTTCTACGTGATCGCCCTCCTGGAAACCCTCTTCCAGCATCTTCCTCTTGACATCCGAGTTGGAATTCTCTACGACGTGGCCTGCGCATTAGAGCGCAGCTGCCTCAAGTGGGGTTTCCTCGATCGCTACATCGGCTGAGTGGCCTTCGCAGTCTCGGTCTTCCACGTGTTCGGGCACGAGTGGGCATGCCAGCTTCTTTACCATCCAAGGAAGCGCGTGGGCTTCGGGTTCACTAACGGGGGGAGGGGTGCGAGCGGTTCTGGAAGTCGATCCAGCACCTCATCGCGCATTTGCGGATCTGCAGAGTACGTCTTACTGGTTGTCCCTGGAAATGTGAGCTAACTCCCCTTGCCACAGTATCATAACTGCCTGTATACGCTCGACACGCAAATCGAGCATGCCGACGAAGCAAGCCGTTTCCGGCTAGGCAAGTGGATTGCGCGACGTTATCACCACAGTCGCCAGAAGTGCGCAGAGGCGACCGATGAGCTGCGCCAATGCGGCAAGTCGGTGGAGCTGTTGCGTGAGCAGTGGAAGCTGCAAGTATTAGAACAGACGCAGCCTTTACCTCGTAAGCGAATATGTGGATGTACTTGGATGTGGCTGACTTATCTTGTTTGCAGGCCGAAACAAAAACCGCGGGCAGCAGGCCGTCAACTACATTGTGCTTCTGCGTGGAACTGTGAAGACATGACGGGCCCAGACACTGGCCCTCATGGAGAAATTCGTCGAAGCAGTGGAGGCGGACGACCCCAATTGCGGATTGTATCAGGCGGAGTGGGAGGCGGCTGAAAAGGTTTTGGAGAAAGCTGAGGGCACTCTACACCGCAAGGAGGAGGAGTTGGGGGTCGGCGAGAACGACGAGCTTGAGCGGCTCTCTAAAAGTGAGTACGCGCGATGTCATGAACGCCTGCGCCTTGAAGCTTCGGCTGTGTGAGCGTCTGCAAGTCAGGAAGTTCGAGTTTGACCCTGTAGAACGTACATGCCGACGACTCGCCACCGGTAAGTGCTCTCTCATTGCTTCACGGAGTTACCAAAAACTGATAAATGTTATAAACCGTACAGATGACAAGCTCTGCACTCATACCGAGTCTGCTATAAAACGGCGGGAACCCACCATAACGAAGATCGCGGCAGAGTACAACAAACTCTGCGCGAAAATCGCCACACTCATCTCAACCGGCCAGGCGCTGCGAGGCGCTATCGCACCCCTCCCAATCCCGCCGAAGGGTCTATGGCAGCTGGACGTTGACGACGCGATATTCCAGGACGTGGGCTTGTATGAGAGGGACAACGTGGGCGCGCCCCCCCTTTGGCTTTGTGACGACAAGGTGCGGGCCGGGATCAAGGCAGTCTTGGAGCTGGATCGATGCGACGAAGAAGATGCACGATTACGGAGAGAGAATCTGGCGCTGCGTGTCTGGTTTCGGGAAGAATGGGACGTGGCAGCGCGGGCTATTGACGAAGCAGGCAAGTCAATCGTGATCTTTGGAGGTCTATCTAATCTAACGGGATTTGCAGAGTCTGACGTCGACAGATACCACTTGCAGCTGCACCAAGACAAGCTTGTACGCTTGTGCGTGACATGGGACAAGTGTCTACCGGATTTTGGAGCGGAGATGGGCACGCTGCCACCATGGGGCCCGTCGTCTTCACAGCTGTCGAAGTGTCGCGTCAACGCACACAGCGCGGCTTGCGGGGAGGACAGACACTATGGTGAAGATAGTGCTTGGTCGGATGAGGAAGAGGAGAGCGAGGAAAGCGGGGGTGAGGATGAGGATTTTGGGATCGTGGAAGCTGTTGAGAGGGCTGATCTTTACCGGAACAACGCGAATGACGACTAGGTAGACCTTACAGACTTCATATGAAAATGTACAATAAGACAATGTATTCCATACGACCGATTTTTTACAGATTGTACTTAAATACACGTAATTGAGAGCTTTGAAAGCTCGGAGGCGGTGGGAGGGTGAAAAGAGATGTTAAGTGAGGAAGTTGGCGCGTATTGAGGCGCGTCAAACGCGTGCATGGGCCGTGGAGATGCTATTGCGACGCGTTAGTTGTCTGACTGAGTTGGGTTAGGGTTGGTCGGTCTGAGCTCCGGATTTGGACACATCAAGTCGAGGCTTATTTGGTGTGGGCGCCTATTTCTGCTCTTGCTCCCAACCGCCACCATCTAAGGTTGATGGTGGGGACGGGCGGCGGACGACGACTGGTAGATTACAATGTAGATAGATTATGAGTGTACAATGTGTCAATGTACATAAGATTGTGCTAGGGAGAGAAAGCTGGGCGACCCGAACCGAAGAAAGTTTTGACTGCATCGGGCAAAAAAAATCCAAACACGTGAGTGCCCCAATAGTCATTGAATGAGCAGCCACTGACGGTGGTGCTCTCAGATATACCATAAATGGCAGAAATTCCGCCCCCATTGTTGGTGTTTCCAGGACGGAGATTTTCTGTGGATTGGGTGGATTGGTGGAAGAATCCACTGGAGTGCGTTCTCAACTAGGCTTTGAATGAGATGCTGCTAACCTTCCGATACCCAAAAAGGTCAAATTGAAAACAATGAGAAAACGAGGCCAAAGCGGCGACTGAAGCGATGCCACCGTTGAGGAGGCAGATTAAAATGTGAGGACAGGAGAGGACATTCTGCACTTCTTACCCTGCTTACTCTACTGCCCACAATGCCAGCCTTGCACACGATCCGCCGAATGCCAGCCAGCCCGTACGACCAACACCGGGTGTTTGGTGACTATCAACAATGCTGCTGTCCTCTTGCAGCAATGGCGGGAGGAACAACTGGACTTCATTCCCGGTTCAACGGTGTCGACGGAGCTAGTCCCTCGCCTTTCACCCCCAGACCTCCCCCCACTTCGTGCCCCCCCCACAAGGTGCGATGGAGGCTGTCGTTCGCCGACTCGAGGACAAGCCAGAGCGTAAGGAGCGCAATGCCCAGATCACCGAGCTGAAGGCCGCCCATGGTACGTCCGAATTCTTGACTTATGCGGCCAGCAGTGTCTAATCATAGGCTGCAGAAGCCGACCCCGTGGACAAGGCAACCGCCTCAAAGTACGAGGAGCTGGGTAAGTTCTTGGACTCATCTGCATTCAGAATTGACATTTTGCGCTCAGTCACCCTTTACGAGATGGACTATGGCAAGTATGTGCGAGACGCCGATGTCCACTCCTTCCTGCAGGCATGCCAGCGGGATGAATGGGCTCTATCCCTGAGTCGAGAGTATGCGGGTGAGTTGGAGGATTATCTGTTTCATCTACGTGCTTGTGTTTTATCATTACAACAGTGGACGCCGACGCAATGAGCAATCCGGACCCTCTCTGGGCGTACAAGGGACGGCGCGCACCGGTACGAGACGTGGTATGGTCGCCCGTACATGCTCGACGACGGCCAAGAAGAGAACCTCGCCTTCGAATTGGCCCTGCTCGCGATCTTCACCGAATACATGAATGCAGGTGAGGATCTGATGGCGCGATTCCAGCAGAACGTGATTACTTTGTCGTTCACTAACCTGTACCCGTCACACGATCCCGCGCCGGGCGGTATTGGACCAGAAACGTAAGTCGTGGGCTTAATAAATCTTAGTCTCGTGTCGCTAACAGCCAGTCTCAGTTCGCGAGCGCTTGGCATCGTACCGGAAGGTCGACGTCTCAACCTTGCGACCGACATTGCACCTCCCAAAGGTGTGCCTAGAGGCAAGAAACAAATACTGCACAGACCTGTGGAGTGCAGCCTGCGCTCGTCGCTTCTTCACATGTATGTTCCCGCTTTTTTGTTGCTACTGATCTTATGAGTTTGCAGACCAAGTCTGGGGGAAGGAGCTCGAAGCGCTCCAGAAAGAAGCCAAAGAGGACATCATCAAGAATCCGCCGCCGCCGCCGAATATTTCAACGCAGGAGTTCTTCGAGCTCGTTGACTCGCTTTGTACAGACACGTAGTATTACACTCATCCAAATGTATTGAACGTAAAAAATATGTATTACATCTTCGACTTTGCACGCTTCAGCAAATGTGGACTTGTATAAAATGGCTCGTCCCATACGTAGTTGTCATTTCCAGTTTGTTTGTAGTTGGAGGGGAATATACACAAACTTGAATTGTTTCGGAGCTAAGGGTGGGCGGGCACTGAAAGAAGGGAGGTGTGGAATCAAGGCTAATTTCTAGAGGTAATCAATCACTTACTTATTTCAGCCAGTTTTTTTTTTATTTTGGTAGCGGCTCAATGGTGTAGAGGGACATACGAGGACTTATACTTGAGTAAGCTGCTTCGAACCCCAGGTGTTCCATATGCCCAGTTGTTCCAGCTGGGCACCGTTCACCGAGTCCAGTTGCGAGGACTTCGTGTAACTTAATTTTATCATGGAACGAAAATTTTTACAAGTCCAAAATTTTGTTTTATGGACAGTAGCGGTTGTTTGGTTTTGGTTGCGATCTTATAATTTCTAGTCACAACATAATACTTATAGACTTGTATTTTGGTTTGGGCGAAAGGAAGGCAAATGCCGGAACAAGAGGCATTAGGGACTTTAGATAGCAACGGTCCAGTGGTGTAGTGGAACACCCCTGTTTCAATTTCGATTTCCTCTTGAGAAGTTGGGCAGGTGTCTTGGGTTCGAACCCCAGTTGGGCCATGTGCAAAATTAGCACAGGTGGAAACCTGTGGAATGGTGTCCACCTGTATTAATTCTGCCCAATTTTTATAGTTGAACAAAGATTTTTACAAGTCCAAAATTTTCTTTTACAGATGGTAGCGGTTGTTTGGTTTGGTTTTGATTTTGTCTGAGATCAACTGTGAAATTTCTAAGTCGGTGAGGAAAAGCAGGTAAGTACGAGACTACTTATAAGAGAATGAAATCATGTAAGGGACAGAGTTAGAAGATAGACTAGCCTACCGTGCTGAAGAAACAAGTGGGCTGTCCCGTGAAATATAGCCAATGATGAGAAAACAAATACAGTGGGCCGGCCCACAAAGGTTGGAAAAAGAATGGGCTGAGCCATGTGAGTTGTAAAAACAGTTGGGCTGGCCCAGATACAAAATAAAAAAATTGTGGGTTAGCCCACGTACATTATAGAAATGTGTGGGCCAGCCCATATTGAAAATAAAGATCATGGGCAAGCCCACATCTGCCATACAAATGGATGGGCCAGCCACGGAAAAAATGAAAGAGTGTGGGCCAGCCCACATACATTACAAAAAAACGGTGGGCCAGCCCATGGGAAATATAAAAAAGAGTGGGCTAGTCCACGTACATTACAAAAAACAGTGGGCCAGCCCATGGAAAATATAAAGAAGTGTGGGCTAGACCACATACAGTATAAAGAATGGTGGGCCAGCCCATAGATATTATAAAAAGAGTGTGGGCTTGCCCATGTACAGTATAAAAATGGATGGGCCAGCCCACTGTGTATAAAATGACATGGGACAGCCCACTTGATTATAAAACCAATGGGTCAGCCCAATGTACAATAGTTCGAACTTGGAAGTAAAGTAAGTGTGGATGTAATAGTCAGAACTGGAGTTCCTAACCTCTGCGAACAGAGTAAGAACAGAGAATGCCAAAGCAGATTACTGATGAGCAAATGATAAAAAGTAATTACACTGAAAATTTTGAACTTGGATGTAACTCTGGAAGTAACTGTTGTGTGCTTACCCTGCTGGAAAGCAGCCCCACTGGAAGGCAAGGAAAAAGGGTGATTGCAAATGTTGCTGCCAAAAAGGGTGACCGCCAACACCACTGGAAAGTGAGCCAGAAAGGGCGACCGCCAACACCGCCGGAAAGCGAGGAAGGGTGACCGCCAACGCCGCCGGAAAGTGAGGAAGAAAAGATGACCGCCAACGCCACCGGAAAGCGAGGAAGAAAGGGTGACTGCCAACATCACCAGAAAGTGAGGAAGAAAGGGCAACTGCCAATGCCACCGGAAAGCGAGGAAGAAAGGGCAACTGCCAATGCCGCTGGAAAGCGAGCCAGAAAGGGCAACTGCCAACGCCACTGGAAAGCGAGCCAGAAAGGGCGACCGCCAACGCTGCCGGAAAGCGAGCCAGAAAGGGCGACCGCCAACGCCACCGGAAAGCAAGCCAGAAAGGGCGACTGCCAACACCGCCGGAAAGCAAGGAAGAAAGGGCAAACGCCAATGCCACCGGAAAGCAAGGGAAGAAAGGGCGACTGCCAACACCGCTGGAAAGCGAGCCAGAAAGGGCTACTGCTAGCGCCACTGGAAAGCAAGGAAGAAAAGGGTGACCGCCAACGCCGCCGGAAAGCAAGGGAGAAAGGGCGACTGCTGGGAAGCAAGGAAGAAAGGGCTACCATGAATGCCGCTGGAAAGGGAGCCAGAAAGGGTGACCACCAATGCTGCTGGAAAGCAAGCCAGAAAGGGTGACCACCAACGCCGCTGGAAAGCGAGCCAGAAAGGGCAACCATGAACGCCACCGGAAAGTGAGGAAGAAGGGCGACCATGAATGCCGCCGGAAAGCAAGCCAGAAAGGGTGACCATGAATGCTGGTGGAAAGCAAGCCAGAAGGGCGACTGCCAACGCTGCCGGAAAGCAAGCCAGAAAGGGTGACCACCAACACTGCACTGCAAATGCTGCTGGAAAGCTGGCTGGAAGGGCAACTGCAAATGGTGCTAGAAAGCAAGCCGGAAGGGTGACCATGAATACTGCTGGAAAGCCAGCCAAGAAGGGTGACTGCGAACCCCACTGAAAAGCAAGCTGGAAGGGTAATTGCAAACCCTGCCAGAAAGCAGGCCGGATGGGCATCAGTAGCCTGGCGCAAAAAGGTGCAATGATTTGGGTGGGCTATGCATAGACTAAAAGCCCTCAGCAAGGGCTTTCAGAATCACCATGGAACGTACAAAATGGCCCAGAAATGGGCCCAAAAATGCCATTTTTGAGCTGGGCTGGTGCCAGGGGTCCTGCCTGCAAAATGGGCCCATGGGCTGTCCCAAGAAATTTTTCAGGCCCGCCTGCGGCGGGTGGGCTGGACCACACAGAAACAGCCTGGGACGGCCCATACCAATTCTGGTGAAAACAGTGGGTTGGCCCATAGGTATGGTCCACCCTGCCAGAAAACCCCCCCCTTGGGCCAATTAAGTACCTTGAAAAATTAGGCCCTAGGGGGGTTGGACCATGGTAGCCTGAAGTGTGTTCCGAGGGTAATTAACGTCCTCATAAATCCTGGTATGAATAATTGGCCCTCTTCTGAACACTCATTAATTCAACTGTCCCCAGCTGAGTTCATGCGTGTGGAATATGTCCAAATGATTATACCACAGATTTCAATAACATCTTCTCGATTTCAGCTATCGCTTTGCATGCTTCTATTCATCATATTTGCATTACAAGAAGGCCGCGGTCTGCCTGAATACAAAAACCCAAATAATGTCGAAGTTCTTCAACATTCTTTTGGCATTACTTTTCACATTCTTAAGGCAGTACTTCACGCAACGTTCTCAATGCAATTCTACTCGTCTGTCTTCATTCTCTGGATCTAATGAACGGCCCGCGGGTGCACAAGTAGCCCTTGGAACAACTCAAAAGTTCCATCTCAACTATCTCTTGGAGCATTAAACCCAAGTCATCCAGTTGCGAAATCAATAAGGGCAAGAACAACGCCCAATGACTTGCATTATTCTGACTCTGAATTTAACACCAACTCTGTCTGAAGTAGTCGTAAAGACCACCAATAGTTTTTCTTCAATAATTCCCGGGTTCAACTTCAATTTCTCTAGCTCGTTGCCTGGCCATTGAAATCGAGTTTCAACCCAAGTCAATAGGAAGCTTCGACTTTATCGAATGTAGATCCCATTCATTAGTCGGATTGACTATTTCCCATAAAGGGTTTGCACATAATGAACTAGTGCAAGTTGCATCTGAACGGCAGGTTCAACCATTACAGTGCTAAGGACTGCACAATATTGCAAAGTGCAGGTTTTGTGTCTGTGAGGCATTGTAAAGTGCAGGATTGCTTGTCTGCCGGGCTTGCAAGTTCGAAGTGCATGCCCACAGCCGCCAAAAATTTGCCTGCAGCGGTGAATTACTTGACCACCGCTACAAACGGAATGTCCACGGCTACAAAACGTTGGTCTGTGACTTCAAAGCACTTGAACACGACTACAAATTGGATGCCTACAGCCTGCAGCTATGAAACACTCGAACTGTGGTCACAAACTGCATGCTTGCAAGAGCCAATTGTTTGCCAGTTTGCAATGCTAGCCCGCGGCCACTGAACAGTTGACCACGGTTACAAACTGCCTGCTTGCAGTTGCAAATTGTTATGCAAGTTTGCAATGCTGGCCTGCGGCTGCAAAACGTTCGACCGTGGGTGCAAGTATTAATGTTCCCAGACTGCAAAACGCTTGCCTGCTGCTAGCAGCTTGTCCATTGCTTGACCACGGCTGCAAAAACGCTTTCCTGCAGCCGCAAATTGCTTGGAATTTTGCAAAGCTTGCCCGCGGCTACTGAACACCTGACCACGGCTACAAACTGCGTGCCCACTGGTGCAAATTGCCATTCAGTTTGCCATGCATGCCCGCGGTTGCCAGACATTTGCCTACAGCTGCGCAATGCTTGACCGTGGCCGCAAGTTCGTAGTACATGCCTGCGGCTGCCAAACACTTTCCTGCAGCTGTGAATTGCCTTCCTGCAGTTGCGAGTCACTCAAACTGCAGCTACAAATGCCTCGAACCGTGGCTTTGAATGGCTTGAACGTAGCCACAAGCTGTTTGCCTTCAGTTGCAAACTACTGTGCCAGTTCGCAATGCTTGCCTGCGGCTGCCAGATGCTTGCCTGTAGCTACAAATGGCTGAAACCACGGCTACAAATCGCTTGATTTGCAGCTGGAAATCGCTTGCAAATTTGCAAAGCTTGCCTGTGGCTGTGCAGATGCTTGCCAGCAGCTGTAAAGCGCCCGGCTGCAACTACAAGTGGCTTGCCCATGGCTCAGCTTGCTATGCAAGTTCACATTGCATGCCCACGGCTTCTCACAATCGACTTGCGGCTGCAAACTGCTTGACCGTGGCCGCAAGCTGCCTGCCTGCAGTTGCGATCTGTTTGCCCTAGCTGACCCTGATTTTTCTTCTGGTTGTTCCAAAGACAGGAATGATCAACTGCACTCGATCCAAGGCAGCCAGGACAGATCATCTTTGAAACTGAAGTTCAAGCTTCAAACAAACGCATCCTTCAAGTTGGACAGTCCGCTGTTTCCGACTGAATTTTGTATTGTTCATTGACAAAGCTTGAGACCTCTTGAACAAGTTCAACAGATGCCAATGCAGCTTTCTGTGACATGTTCATTGTCCTTGAGGTGGGGTCCTTTGGTTTGCGAAATCAACTCAAGGGTTTCAGAGGATATTCGCATTCCAAATGCCCTTCCTGACTTGCAGAGGGCTCAATTCTGAAGACAGGTTTGGCCATAGCAAATTTCGTTCAAACAGCTTCTATCATGCTGAGTTCTTTGAAAGAACTGCCAATCTTGTTGAATAGGATTCGCTTCACGGATCCAAACTGGACCCCTCACGGTGGGCTCCAGATGAAACGGTGCGCTTTACCATAAGCTAGAAATGCGATATATAGTGAAGTGCTATCAAAACACCACAACTAACAACCACACAACCAACTACTATCACTCCCAAAGAACAAGCGCGCTCCCTTGGTGAGTTCGGGGTCCGAGTCGTAGTATGCGACTTAAACTGGTTTGAATCCCAATGGTGGACAATGAATCCTTCTCTACAAAACCAACACAACACTCCTGCAGAGCCTCAGCCCTCAGTAACTGCTAACACAAAGTCCCCGCAGCACCTCAACTATGCAGGATCTTGCACGAAACTATGCCCAGGGCCTCAATGAACCATCATGAACAAGGGTTTGGGTTTGGATACAAGACGAGAGGAAGACTATTAGATAGTTTCGTCAACATCAGGGCAGAGTTTGTAAAGGTTTCAACAGCAAATCCTCTAATTGAGGTCACAGATGTGGCTTTCAATCACTCTTACAACAAGCAACTCTCATTGTAGACCTTGGCTTAACCTGCCACAGGTACCTTTCACTCTACTTCAAGGCTTAAGCACCTTGCTGGCGACCAAACTGATCTTCCTGTTGGTTACGGTGGGCAATATCAACTACGGATGCAACTAGCAAAGCAGATGTGAAGCAACAAGCCCACTCAGGTAGGTAAACCTCTCTTTTGTACGTGAAGACCGCCTGCAGGGTCAACAACGGTCAAACGAAATGACCTAGCCAAAGGCCCTTCAATTCAACTGTGTGGTTGCATCCACAAGCTGCTAAAGACTAACAGACAAAGCCCAACACTTCTACTGTGGCAATAGCCAACTGCTTCACAACTCTTTTATATGTGGAGGTCACCCGTGGGCCAATTGAAGGGGCCGTGGCACCAACAACACGAAACTTAATCACACAACTCTGACTGAACTCTAGAGCCAACAACCAAGTCTCTATTAAAGAACAACTACAACAGAGATAGAACTAATCTCCGCAAAGCTGACCTGAGAACAACCACAACAGTAGAGCTGTGCTGTAGTCTGAGAACAACCGAGGCAATGTATGCACTGCGATCTACCCTGAGAACAACTGCTACAACATCTGCTGAGGTGAACTGCCCTTCCGCAGGGTCCTTGAGCCCTATTTATACTACTAGAATATAGATTTACATGTGAAAA